>JAGFMF010011803.1:13729704-13757767 GCA_019455555.1 Galemys pyrenaicus
ACTCTCTGTGGTGAATCCTCTCACCACCACCCCCCACACCTCTGGCCTGTACCCCAGTGCTTGTATGCATAAATAAATAAATCTTTAAAAAAAAAAAAAGACTTATGAGTCTATAATTTGAACATTCTTCTTTAAAGGACTTTTAAAAAATGATTAAGAGTAAAATTGATTAGGCTGGTTATTTTTTAATAAAGCTAAAGATAATCATTTTCTCTTAGCATATAATTAACTATACTAATGCACACATGCTGAGAACCTCTTTGTTGGGCAACCTCATCAGTTAAGGAAGAACCCAGCCAAGAACCAGGAAGTAAGACAAAACAACAAATCTGTTACAAAGTTCAGGTTCCAACTCATTTTCCCTCTGCTTAAGGAAGAGTCTTGCTCAGCTCTGATATGGCCTATTTATATTTATATTTAGACATTAGAATGACCTTGGTTGTTTGGTTCTTAAGCTTACAACAAACCAGAAGAGAATCCCTGTGCTATTGGATTCTCCTGCTAGAGGACACCACCTGGTGAATCTCTTCTGATTTTACTTTTCTTACTATAAAATAAATATGTTGAATCCAGAGAAGCACTTAAGTCTCTTCCAGTTCTAAAATTCTAGGGTGTTATTTTTTCTTACACAAAATTGTTGTCTTGATTGAATTTTTCTTTTTACTAGAATAGTACATTTAATTCCTAAGAAGTTGTTCTTTCTTGTCTTACTTTGATAACTTTTTTTGCTATCTGAAAAACCTGAAGTTTTGGTTTTTTGGGGGTGGGAGAGTTGTGAGGTAATTTCTTTTGGTTAATAGTTTTTTTCCCCCCTTTTATATGAATAATTCATAGTAGAAAATGTGAACAATACAGAGAGTATGCAGAATAATTATAATCTCATAACTCATAGATAACCACTATTTTGGTATTATAGCTTTAGCATCTTTTCTGTTTGTGTAAAAACCTTATATACAATTGGTATTTTAAAAGAAAATAGCTTGGTATTCTGTTTTTAAAATAATGTGAATGAGAGTATGTTTCTATGTAGTAAGTCCAGATACATTTTTAATATAGCACTGGCCCTACTTTATGTGATCTTCAGTTCAGATGCCCTGGTCCTGAACCCCAGGTACTTAGTTGTAATCTGTAGTATGTGGTCAGGTCCAGCAAACATCTCAAAGGCCAAGAATTTGAGGATTCAGTCTAGCTGGGGAGGAATTGGAAATCCTGCAGGTTTCCATTCTACAATATGCCAGCCACGACTCATGGAAAAATGTTCTTACAAATGAACTCATTTATAAAGTGTTTAGCTCTATAGAAAAAGTTCCTGGGAGCTCTGTAGTCACAGTTGGCGGTAGAATTCCTTGAGAATCTAGGCTTGGCTAGCATTTCCTCTAGATACTGTTTTTTAAAACATACTTCTGTCTTAGAGGTGTCCAGGTAAAACTGGGACTTATAAGAACTATAAATTAAACTCTGTTCTTTGGCTTGTGGAACAAGTTATTTGCAAATCTGAAAACAAAGATACCAGGTTCTTAAACCCAAAGTACTCCTTTTGGCAGCTTAATCTTGTTACACATATATACATGGCCAAACCTAGTGGGATTTCCTTAAAAACAGACAATAAAACCCAGCCCTTCTGAATAGGGTTGTACCCTATTGTACCTTGTGGCCTAGGAATTTTCTGTCTTAAGGCCTGAGGTTGTCCTGAAGGTGTCATGAGGTTGTCCTGAGGTGGTGTCATGAGAAGATAGTTGAGGTCATTGGGGCTCAAACTTTGGCAGCATGGATCCTCTTACTTTGTGATCTTGAACAGTGTAGACTGTTCAGGGATTTTTGAGCATCAGGATTTTTGGGTTTTGCGTCCTTACCTACTTAAAATTTCACAACCCAAGAACATCTTTTTCTTCCTTAGGGCTAATTATATGCCAGGCACCATTTTAGGAAATTTATTTGCATTCATTCTCATCATTCCTACCAGGAAGATATCATCATCTTTATTTCCAGATTCTAACCTGCAGGAAAATCCACCTGGGTTATTTCTGGTGTTGGTTGTGCATTTCACCAGCAAGTCATGTATCACTCTGTGAAGCCTGGCTTAAGAGTTGCAAATGAGACAACATACTTAAAACTATGGTGCCTGGTTCCCAGGAGGAAGGCATTTTCCTTGATGAGAATAATAAAGTCAGAGATGTACAACTGGGATACAGTATGGCAGGCAACCTTTGTCAAGAACTATACAATATGTTTATTCCCTTTGCCTTTAGAAATCTTCACTTTTTGGAATTTATCCTAATGAAATAATTCAGGAGAAGAAAATCTGTATGAGTGAATATTTTTTCATTTACTCATCATTTATCAAACAGCTATGACACCATCCTCTGTACCATGCATGGTTAGAGAGGGAACACAGACTCTCTCTGTCACAGGGTGCTCACAGCCCTCATCAGGTGAGAGCAGAGAACTAGAATAAACATTCAGTGTTAGGGAATGACTAGGCAAACAAAGATACTAAGTCAATTAATACATAGACATTAAAAGTGGTAATTTTGAAGATGTTATAGAAATACAGAAGACTATTTGGTTGAGTTGAAGTAGTGAAGTTGTCTCTAGATGATGGAGGGATGCTATGTTTAAAAACTTATTTGGATGAAACAAAGATAGTATGTAAGAATTAAAATGGGTATAATAGATGTCTGGTGATCTTTCATAAATTTATTTGCTGTTGTATCTTGCTAATAAAAGAATAAATAGTGGCATATTTTCGTTGTGTATCTGTAACGGACATTACAAAGAGCTAAAGAAGATAATGTTCTGTTCCACGTCTGTGTATGTTCCTGCATCCATTACCTTATTTTTCTTCCCCATAGGGCCATGTGAAACTTTCTGACTTTGGCCTTTGCACAGGACTGAAAAAAGCACATAGGACAGAATTTTACAGGAATTTGAACCACAGCCTCCCCAGTGACTTCAGTAAGTGTTCATAGCGGGTTAGACTTTTTGTCTCTTAGCTGGGCCCAGAAGAGCTGTTCTTGTAGTGGCCAAAATTTGGAGAACAGATTAGGAGAGTCTAGTAGCCTACATCTTTAGAGAATAAAAATAATCTTCCCAGGTTCACCATGATTTGTATTATAGTGACTTAAGATGAGTGCTACCAAGTTTAAGAAAGCTGTCAAAGAGCTTTCTTTGGAGCTCTACTAAGGTTACTGGAGATAAATATGGGGCAGACAAGCAAAAATAGTAGAGAAAGTCCTGGGAACAGTTTCAGATTAGATTCATCTGAGGGGCTGCCTAGGCAGAAAGAAATTTATCTTAGAAGCATTACTTTTTCTTGAGCACTGTCAAACCATTGAAACTGTAGAGTAAAACTAAAGTTCTTCTAGAGGAACTTATGTTAAATGATCTGTAATAATATCAGAAACCTCTGATTCTATAATAGTTCCCACTTTTGGAATTTTAATGGTAATTTTTTAGAAATTGTGAATGTTTTGGACCTCTTTGAGACCCTTGCTTTTGACCAGACTGGATTCCCTGTAATTCTGATTAAGACCTATCTGTTTCCGCATGATCTACATGATAATACTATTTATAAGTCTCACGTATAATTCAAGTTAATGCTTTAGAGTCTCTGATTTGGACTTACAGAATTTCTGGGAAATGTGTTATCCAGAGTTATTGATGCATTGGCAGAAAAGCAGGACTTCAGGGTCCCATGGGACTTGAACAGAGCCTGAGGGAGGTAGTAAAACATTTCTCTTTGGACTTTGATTAGAACTTGTTTTCTTTATTCAGCTTTCCAGAACATGAATTCTAAAAGGAAAGCAGAAACCTGGAAAAGAAATAGACGTCAGCTAGTAAGTAATAATAGCTGTGGCTTCTTAAATGCTACAAGCCAAGTATGACTAAGTTTTTAAAAATGTGCATAAATATGTATTGATTAGATGTTTGCAGTGCTATCTCTTGTTTTTAAGATGACCTTAAAAGAGCACTGTGATTATGTCAGTAGCACCCAAAGTATTCTTTTGAAAGAGGGCAGGTAATATTAGGTTTTGGTTGTGCTATTTTCAATAGATGATCTCATTCTGAGAGTGGGTGATGACCTCTTCCTTCCCTAATTTTTATGGTGGTAAAGAAGTGATATTTAAGCTTGAGTTCTCTCAAAATGAAACTAAGTGCATTGTACCTAACCAGAGTTTTAAGACAGTGGTTCTCAGACTTAAAATTTGTATTCACTTGAGTAGGACAAGACTACTCAGTTCACCTGCTCTACCCTTTCAACTAATTTGTAATGGAAAAAAAAGATCTTGGTGATAAAAATTGGTAAGAAATTGAAGGGAAGTGCTCATTATTAACTTTATAGGTATTTGAATATGTACACATAGCACTGCCCCACAAGCTTAAAAATAAGTACATTGTTGCATTTGCTTCGTTAGTATGTCAGAAAATTACTTCAATAGTAAAAATTCACCAGAGAAATAGTGTCTTCTAGGTGAACTTTCATTTTGATTTATTGGTTCATATTTAAAAAGCAGTGTACACATACCAATTTCTAGTTTTTGAAATTGACCAGATTTAGAAAGTACTATAGACTTAGGCTTCGCCAGACACCCATAGCGAATGAAATTGATGATTGTGAAAGTAAACGAACAGTTGGTCATTAGAAAGCAAGAATACCAACAACAGAATGGTGACACTAACTTAGAATGGTGACCATGTGCTTTCTTTATCCAGCACTGTGACGCCTGTGCTTGTGTTGTAGATAATAATACCTTGGCAGCAATTATGTTTCTGCCTACTTAATAAATCTTGAACTAGAGTTCTCTATAATATCCTTAATAATCACTCAGTAAATTGTTAGTGACTCTCACTCATGTGTGAACATGGAAGGCATGTGATTGTTTGAGAAAGAACAAAGGGCTGGCATCTTTTATTTAATTAGGGTCCATTATTGGGTTTCAGACCAGGGGTCCTGGAAGAGGTATTAACTTAAACCAAATACTTTTAGAGATACAGTGACTGGAATTAGTCTTTGATATATTTTTCTAATATTAACAGGTATTTTTAAGTTTAGCATAGTTAGTCACATCATGGTTCTCCTTTTTTTTTTTTTTTAGAGTCTCTAATGCTTTTTAATTGTCTGAACTCGTCGGTATGTGATTGGAAAACTGTTTACCCAGCTTGTTGAGGGATAGGGAACACATTTGGTTTCTCCATAGAGCAGTAAATCCTAACCTTGGCTACACATCAGAATCGCCCGGGAACCTTCAGACTGATATTTGAGTCTCATTCCCAGAGATTCTGATTCAGCTGATCTGGGGTATATTGTCTAGGTCTCTGATTTTTGAAAGGACTATGGATCATTCTATGTAGTGAATTCAGGTTGAGAGCTTCCATTGAAGAGATTATTTCTTAATAACATCTGCATTATTGGGAAATTGATATTTATCTATATTTTGGAAGGTAACAAAAGATAAGGAATCTGTGTTGTTGTATTTCTTTCCTTTTTTGAAACAAACCAAGATTTAGCCTTTGACCACTGTATGTATATATTTATTTGGGAGGTAGTTAAGCTTAAATGATTTAAATTATCCTGAAAAGACACACTTTATAATCTGATACATACCAAAAGGTCATTTCAGATTCAGTAGAAGTTATAGAACTTTAAGTTCTAGAAGGAAGGAGCTTTTACAATGGTAGTACTTAAAAAAATTTTTTTTTAGTCCGCAAACACTAAGACTCTCATGCTGTGTTTTAGGTTCTTAACTTTTTTATCTGTAGTAGAGTTAAAAAAGTACTAAGATGCTCCTTGTACTATCTCTTGATAAATTGAAGAAAATCTACCAAACTAAAGGTTAGTACTAGTTAATGCTTAATATAAATTTGCTGCTCTAGGTTAAGACTAATATATATAACTGTTGACCAACATATTACTTTTGAAATCAGCAAAAAATGGAGATTTTAGTTTCACGTGTTGGCTGCTTAAATCATATTGTAATGTTTTAAGTAGCTATGTGGTCTTGGGTAATCTTAGGCACCAGTAACTGATTGGGAAATAGGTATGAGTAAGCTTTAAATTATTAAACCACAGAGGTATGAGAAGAAGTACATCTAGGTAGCCAAATTCGTCAGTTATTTACTTTTTTTTAGTGTTAAATTTACAGAATTGATTAAATTGTCTTATTTTCCCTAAAATCCTAAAATGAAATCATAAGATTAGAACACATCAAATATTTGAAATAATGTTAACAACCAACAAAATTCTGTTAGAGAGAAGATCTTATAAGTACTATAAATTCCCCAACAACAAAAGGAAAAACAAGGGTGTAGAGTTGAGGTATTAAATTGCTTGGAGTTGGAGGACACCCAGGATTGGATAAGAGACAGAGGTCGGGTAGGGAGTGATCCCGGTTTAGAAATACCTGCTGCCTAGTGTCACCAGTGTGGTGAAATGAGAGGGAGCTCGTTTCGGGAGTTCTAGGTGCCAGAGTTTGAACCTTACTTTCTGTCACGGGCTTAAGCCTATTGCTGTCTATATTTTATAATTCTGAGAGTATTTAACACCTTAGTATCTTGAATTATTTTTCTGTAGCAGTAGGCGTTTGATTTTAACAAATAAGACTTACCTGATACTCAGCTTTGCTGGAATAAATCTTGTCCCTAAGTTGAATAGTTTCTTCACCATTACAATTATAATAGAATGAATGCACCTCTTCTTGGGGAGGGCCCAATCTATGTTTCAGGCTTTAAAGCTTACAAAAACTGGCATTTATGTTATTTACCATGTGTACTTAAAAAAAAAATGTACAATTATCCATATGGGAAAAATGGACTCCTACCCTATACTACTGCACATAAAAATAAATTCAAGACAGAAAACAAAACTTTAACAATTTTAGAAGAAAATACAAGGCAAAATCTTCATGACCTTGGAGTATGGAGGATTTCTTAAATTAGATAATAAGAAATATAAATCATAAAGGAAAATTTTAATTATTTGCTGCTTTAAAGGACAAAAACTATTGGAAGATGTAAACAAATGACAAGGCAATCCACATGGCTCAAATACTTTGAAATTATCTGGCAGTTCATGTTCATACCCTAAATCCTGCAGTTCTAGCCTTAGTCCTCTGCCCTGGAGAAACTGATGTGACATGATATAAACAGGTTTCTTGCATTTTTCAGTAACAGCAACAAACTGAAATAACCCAGTGTCCAGCCACAAGAAACTAGTTATATTCTGGAATAGGATAGTTTACAGCATTGAAAATACAGTGACATGTGACATCATGGATCAGTTTTAAAAACAAAATGTTGAAAGGAAGAACCGAGTACCGGAAGACTGCATGTAGAAGGATACCATTTTAACAAAGCTCAAAGAGATCTTGTTTAGAGATGCAATATGACTGAGTTTCTTTTTAAAAGCAGAGGAGCTTTCCCACAGGCCCTTCCTTTTATGTTCTGGTCCCCAGAAGAAAGGTGGTGAGAAGAAGCAGGGCCAGCCTGCCGTCACTGAGGTGGTTCTGGCACGTCCATGGAGCGGGCATCAGGTCCGAGCACTAGAGATGTGGGAATGTGCCACGAGGAAACAGGGACTCCACCGTGGGCCCTGACACCGGGCTCAGCAAGGCTGTGTGGGCCACGGGAGGAGGCCTGTCCCTTGGTACCGTGTGCTGATGTCCTGAGTGAGGATGGAGTCACCACGCAGCTGTACAAACTGGTTACCTATGTACCTGTTGCAGCTTTCAGAAATCTAGTCAGTATGGGTGAGAACTAACCCCTGATCATCAAGTACAGTTATAAAACTGAAAAAAAATAAAAGCAGAGGAATAGTAAATATAAAATTGAACATGGGAGCTCAGAGGAGCACATATTTGGTTTGAGTGATACTGGTAATTGGTTCTTCAGTTGAACTCATGGGTGTTCATTTTTATTATGCTTCATTATCTATAATACATATTTTTGGTATGTGGCTATTCTATCATTTTGAAAACAATAGTAAAAATGATAAGCATGGCTGGGAGAAGATAGTTATAATATATAAGGCTATAAAAGATGGATATTCTGAATTGGGATTAAAGTCCTGCTTTCATAAGGAATTCCAGCAAGTCAAAAAGAAAAAAGACATGACTGAAAAAAATAATGGCAAAGCATCAGAGCAGAAATTCACAGGAAAAGAGACCCAAGTGGCTAACATGAACATGTCCTCAATCTTACTAGAAATAAGAGAAATACAAAGTAAAACAACAGCAAGATTCTATATCATATTCTTTAGATTAGTAAAAATTGAAAAAAAATCAGTGATGTGGAACACCAGAAGCTCCTTCCTACTAAAGGTGTTTAAATAGATTTAACCATTTTGGAGAACAAGTGGAAGATGTCCACTTAAATTGAAAAGGTTCATAACTCATGAACCAGAGATACTACTTCTGGGAAATACTGGCCCCAGTGTCCAAGAGGTGGTACAGAAATATTTATCCAGATGTTATTTGTCACAGTAAAACATGGAAACAACATTTAGTGTACATTTACAGTTGAATGACTAAGAAACATTGTGATATCTGTATTGTGATATCTGTATCCAGTGGTAAAACAAATCAGAGCTACAGGAATAAATCTCAAGATCATAATGTTGAGTTAAATGTTGTAGTACTGTGGGGTAATGTAGTATATACTGAGAAACCCTTCATTAATATTCAAGAAGTAAGATTATGTCATTTCCGCAAATATTTCTAAAGCAAAGCACAGCAAAGTCAAGGTAATTTTTACCTCAGCGGGAAGGGAGGTACTGAATGATGCAAATGTGGTGTCTGTAGTTTCATTTTTTTTAAAAAGATGCATCATCTGAGATAAATATAGCAGATTATTAGCCTATATTTAATTTGAGTAATGGGTATACATGTAGTATCTGTGTTTTGTGTACTATATGTTTATAATATTTCATAATAAATTTTTTAAAGACAATAGAACTGTAATTTTTAATTTTGAAAGTTATAGCTTAGAGCCTTCCATGTAGTAAAACCTCAAATGCTGAGCACAGTGGAGGGCCTCGTATTTCCCAATGTTGCAATCCTGGGATACAAGACAAATTACTTAAATTTAAAAAATACTCCTCTAAGAAATACCTACATAATTGGTTAACTTTGGTAATAAAACATTTATAATATTTTGATATATAGGGTATAACTTTCTTGTGATAATAAAGCTTTCCTTTATGAGTTCTTCAAATCAAATAATAAATACCATGGAAAGTAGGATGATGGAGCAAGATACTTAATTTTCAAACTGGATTCTACTGCTTAACTATTTCTGAGATCTTGGGCAAAGCTGTTTTGGGCAAAGTTGGGCTAATAATGTCCTCTTTGCTGACTTTTGTCAGGATTAAATAAAATGCAGAGCCTGATACTTACCAGGTATTAGGGTACTAGTTGTCAGGACAGAGATACCTTTGACCTTGTGAATTTGGCCATATTTAGGAAGGTTCTCTGACTGACAAAACTTGATTGTTCTTTTTGGAAGTGCTCTGGCCACTCAGACTTGCCATTCAGCTGCTGGGCAATCCTACTTATTTAGCTTGTGGGGCGCACTAGGTGGTGCTCATAGGCTCTGGCCTCTGGAACACAGCTCTGGCACCTTCCTGCTTGCTGGGCCTCCCTGATGTGTGGTACATTTTCAGGCCTTCTCCACAGTAGGCACTCCTGACTACATTGCTCCTGAGGTGTTCATGCAGACCGGGTACAACAAGCTCTGTGATTGGTGGTCGCTTGGGGTGATCATGTATGAGATGCTCATCGGTAAGTTGCATGCTTTCAGAGGCGTTTTCTGTGCAGCCGGGAAGATTCCTACATTGATTATAGATTGTTTCAGTTGTGGGTGATCTAAACACCTGCCCTCCTTTGTCATCCAAAGTCAGGTTTCCTCCATAGAAGACTCCTAGCCGTCAAGCATATCCACTGTGATCTCACTCTCTGGCATCCTATGTTGCTTTGCTGAGCATTTATCATGTGTTTTCTCCTGCTCTTTCATTCTCTCCATGTAGCAGCTCTTTCAGTCACTGGCATTTTTAAAACATCCTTTGCATGCTGAGAGGTTTAACTGGGCATTGCTGCATGTGCTGTTCACTTCTTAGTGGCTGCACCTTTCCTTTCTTAAAGCTTTCTAAGCATGGAGCCCTCTTACCTCGCTTCCTCTCTTTTTGCATGGTGTGTCTGTGTATTTAGGGGACCTCTGTGGGGTGGCCATGTGCCTGTGAGTACTGGGAGAGTGGGTGTACCCAGGGTGGTACTGAGTGAGTCTGTGCGTGAGTTCTGCGGTGCCCGCCTGGCTCAGTTGTCTTTAGGAACTCTGGGTGGCTGCTGGTGGAGGCAGGCGCGCCTGCACCAAGGGCAGGTTTGCCCTCTTGTTTGTCTAGTTCTCAGAAAGAGGCATGGTGGACACTTGTAAGGCCTATGCCTTTTCCTCATTCAGCTTGTTTGTTGTTGTACTTTTGTTATGGGAGGATCTCCCTTTGGAGTCACTTCCTCATGATGTTTCATCCTTTCATTTCTTCTTTGAGCACATCCACAACTCTGTTTATGTTTTTCATTCTTTTCCCAGCTCTAACATTTACCTGCTTCCCTAGTAGTGCCTGAAGCACAACTTCACTTAGGTTTAGAGTTTGGAGGGAAATGAAAAATTGGTCTAGATATTTTCTGGGATGAGTGGAAATCTTGTCCTGTCCTGGCAGGAAGGAGGTATTGGGTCTTTAAAGATCCATAGAATTATTCTAAAGAGAATGATCTCATTCGGGTTCAGAGTTCTAAGGTGAGAAAACTCCGAAGTGCCTTTTTTTATTACAGGCTACCCACCTTTCTGTTCTGAGACTCCTCAAGAGACATATAAGAAGGTGATGAACTGGAAAGAAACCTTGACATTTCCTCCAGAAGTTCCTATCTCTGAGAAAGCCAAGGATCTAATTTTGAGGTATCAGAGAACACCTCCTCCTTCCCCCACTTAGGCTTTTTGACATGAATGAATCCATTTTTAAAAAACTTGCTGGTATTTTCTGGATCTGCCCCCTGCTTCCTCCCATTCCTCTCTGAAAAAAGGAGATGGGGAGATTATTCCTTCACTTTTTCTGAAGAGACTACTTGAGGTGTGCTGAAAGGCCTCTGTCTTTTCCAGATTCTGCTGTGAATGGGAACATAGAATTGGAGCTCCTGGAGTTGAGGAAATCAAAAGTAATTCTTTTTTTGAAGGTGTTGACTGGGAGCATATCAGGTACACCCAATACAAGCTTTCAGGATTATTTCAATCTGTTCCAATACTAGTTTCAGTACTAATTTGGAAATACCATTATCAGCAAGCCAAGTAAGGGAAAAGAGATACTTTGAATTCTGGGTCTTTTCATGATTTTCATTCACGGTGAGGACTGGGATTTGGTAATCCCTGTAAGCCATGTGCCATGGGTTATGTTGAAGCTAACACTCATTTACAAAGCACAGTGAGCTTTGGGTTCCCCAACAAGGGAGCATAACAAGTCTGTTGTCCATGCTTTTACCCAGAACACACCAACCTCTCTGGTGTTGGGGCCCACAGCAGGACTGACCTGCCCACAGAACAGGGGCTATCACCACGAGACAGAGAAGGGAGAAAGGAGTGGAAGAAGGATCAGAGGGGACGTGCAGGGGGAGTGGGGAGGGAGAGGAACTGTCATGTGGCTTGTACGGTGCTGCGTTTACAAGAGCCTGCCCTGTCTGCTGCGCTTCTAGACCTTCTACATTTTCATTGGTTGCTAAACAGAAGATGAAGATGTCAGCTGTTTTATTGTTGTGTTTTGCATCCTTGTATTCTTACTTCTGTCTCCTTCTTGCCACTTTTCTAGCCACCCTAGTTGTTGGCACCTCTGGTAGAATGACAGAGCCCTACCTGGAGGGGCACTTGAGTAGACAGAGTAGGCCGTTATGAGGAGTGCATTGATTTTGGATTGTTAGTCTCATCTTTCTTCCTAGCTGTGAATAATTGTTTATATTTTTTCATAATTTGTTTTGCTTGGATGTAGTCACTTGAGTTGGTTGGTCAGCAGTCACAAGCTTTTTAGAAACAACACTTTCTGTCAGTGACTAGTCTTTCCATGTCAAACCAGGGTCTTTGTTGGAGAAAGACTTGTTTAATATTGACCCCTATGATTACTAATTTTTGGCATGTCTGTTCTTGGCAGAGAGAGACCTGCTGCAATATCTATTGAAATCAAAAGCATTGATGATACCTCAAACTTCGATGAGTTTCCAGAATCTGATATTCTTAAGCCAACAGGTACTACCAGCAATACTTGCCTCTTGCTGCCTTAAAAGTGCATTATTTCTCTCCAATTTTGGGGTGATGTTTATAATCAGGGTGGAGAACATGGAAAGGAACTTCAGTTCTTCAGGTTCTTTGTAAGTATTTTTCCACTGCTGTTCTGGGAAGCAGTGAGACCTTGTCGAATGGAAAATGAACATAAACTCCCATTATTGTTCAGCTGGGTTGGTAAATTTCAAAGATCTGTTTTTTTTTAAAGATCTGTTTTTGTGTTGTTATTTATTAAAGATTAGGGAAATGACAAATGGAAAAAGAAAATGATAAAATATTTATGAAAAACACAAAGTACAAAGAATATAGGCTAATAAATGTAGAAAATTCACAGAGGGAAAAATGACCTTTCCCAAGTGGAAACTGGTATGTCCTCAGGACATAGTCCTCTCGGGGGAGGTAGTGAATCACATCTCACATTTATTTCTTCCCCAGTGGCCACAAGTAACCACCCTGAGACCGACTACAAGAACAAAGACTGGGTCTTCATCAATTACACTTACAAACGCTTTGAGGGCCTCACTGCGCGGGGGGCAATACCGTCCTACATGAAAGCCGCAAAATAGTGCCCTTGACATGGAATCCTAAACGAAATGGTTCTTGTATAACGTCATGGTTTTCCTCACATACTTTTTAAAAAGAACGCTGGAGAAATTTATGGAACCCACCAATATGTCATGATAAAATCTCCTGATATGATAGTGAGTGGATCCTCTTTCTCAGCGCATCTGAAAACATACAGAACAAAGACAACTGTTTCTACTACGTCGGCCATAAACAGCTATCCAGCTTTTTGAGAAGCTTCATGAGCCAATTTGATAGATATTTGGAAAAAAAAAAAAAAAAAAGAACTTGAGTTTTCCTAACTTCATCAGAATGAAGGGGAAAAAACCAGCCATCATCCAGCATTATTGAGATTGTAACACATACTTAGCAAATGTCAGCCAATTCCTGGGATTTTTTTTTGACATGCTTTCTGCCAAGCCCACCAAGTATTTCTTTTTTTCTTTACAGCTAAAACTTCCATAGTACTAAAGAAATCAAGCAATAATGAAAGCCTCAGCAGCCAGCATTTTGGCTGAAGGAACTGATCCACCATCTTTTGAGGGGTGGTGATGGTAGTTTCTCCCCATACCTCGGCCTTCGGCGAGTGACTTTTTACAGCCTTCATTCACAGTGCACTTTATTTATGGTACTAGGATAAAGACCCTCAGCCCATCGGTTTATCTCCTCCCTCTTGCTAATTGAAATTCCTCATGTTGCTTTTCTGAGTGCTGAGGGAGGGGGTTACCAGCTTGATCTGTTGTAGCCTTTCGAAGGCCCAGAAGCTATTGGGCATTGCCAAGGAATCCCAGATCACATGGAAAATCCTTACTTTCTTCTCATCACGGCTGTATCAGAAAATCCTTAAGATAGATGCTGCCATGGACCAGCAATACCTGTAAGTGCTGCCAACAGAAACTCAGTTCATTACTGGGAACACAGTAAGAAAAGCCCAGGTGGAGGCAGGAGACTTGGAACCCTCTTATTATGGTGCTGTTTCTGCTCCGCGAGGTCTCCAGAACCTTCTTGAAAGTGGTGAAGGAACCAAACCAATGGAAAGTGCAGAGCCAGCCTACAAATCCTGTAAAGTTCACTCCTCAGTCCTTGGTGTTTTGTCTCCTCTCCTGGCATTTCTTCTCTCCCAATTTTAAGTAACCATTTTGCCTTGTAATCATGAATATAAATTTTTCCTTTGCAGATGCCTACGGGGAGATGTTCCTCTCCACCATACAGGGTGGCCTGCAGCTTGGCCTGGCTGGGCCTCTCTGCGGTGGTGTCGCTCATGAGAGATCCTCTGAATTTTAGCACAAAGTGCCTTCTCTTTCATAGCTGCGGTGATCTCTAGAGGGATTTTGTCAGAAAATGTGGAGGCTCTATGTAATGCATTATTACTTTTTAAAATTATGACGACTCTTTAAACATCACGTGTACTGTGTGGTGACTTTGCCTTCTGCAGTGCGTCATGGCCAAGCTACACCTGGGAGACAGATTTCTGCCAGTCTTGAGATTGTTAAGATCAACTTTGAAAGGGAAGTATGTCCTAGCTTAGCCATTCAGAAAAGAAACATGGAATATCAAAGTTACAGTCGTAAGTGAAACTGCTTTGGCTGTTAGGGAAGTGTTAATTCTGGATGAAGGTCACCTGTTTGCCCCTTAATCTTGTTCATAGTCTGTTAGTGAAAAGGCAGTAAATGATTCTTTTGTGTAACTTTGTAGTTTCTTTGTATTACCAAATAGTTGGGGTCTTGACTCCTGCCTATTTTGCAAGAATGTGTAGTAAAGCACCGGTGGAGAGAGGTAACAGGAGTGGTGGGATAGGCTGTGTGCTGGGTGCGGCAGGGATGATTTGTTTTAGGGGGGAAATGCTCACTTTCTAACTTTGAAATTTCAGAATAAACTGTGTGAAAACAGGAGTGTGAGTCTGATGTGTCTTAAAGCAAATGTGGCTCTTGAGTTCAAGAGGCAGAGTGCTGGCGGCTGCTTTTAGCCTTTCCGTCTGCAGATGCTAGAGCTCCGCATCTACCATCCCCAGTGCTCTTCTGCTGCAGGGAGACGTGGACCAGCTTTTTTGCTCCCTGAGGAGTCGTCTGAATTTGTGTCCATGAGAGGCGTGCACTGCTTCCTCCTAGTTCAGTGTCTCTGGGCAGTAGAATCCCCTTCGCCCAGGCAACCTGAGACTTGATGACAAGAGTGCTGCCAACTGGTGGACCTTTGTACAGGTGTTTACAGCCCAGCCCTATTTTCCGCCAGCCTGGGGGTGACTAGGAGCCCCACGAACTCACAGGACCAGAGCGGGGTTCTGTCTCCAGATGTTTTGTGTCCTCGAGTCCTGTTGTGTCCCACTTCATACCCCATTTTTTTGGGTAGGAACAGGAGCCCTAGACAGGGGCAAGAAGGAAAGGACCAAAACCACCCAGGGTAGGAACTGCCGGCGGAGAAGAGCAAGCTGGGCAGAACGTGTAATGTCTCTCCAGGTCTCTTGCATCCCAAGGAATAATGTTTGGGACTTCTAGTGTAGTGGTGATCCTGTTACAGGTAATTCTCTTCCCTCTTGTTGGGGGAGTTGCTTAACTGCTCAGTGTACGTAAATGAAACGGAATACTAATGTCATTTGGTCTCCTTGATTCACAGTTTTCTTTGATAGCTGTTTTCCTTTTAGAATTAGAGAAGAGACAAATGAGGTCCTTCGGTATTCATAATCAGACTGAATAGCAGATCCCTAAATTCAAAACTCATCTACACGGCATAGTAGGATTCTGTGGCGTGGATTGCGAATGCTTCCTCTGACTCTTCCTAGGAAACCTTGTTCCTGGGTCATCTTGCCTGTCTCCTGGGTCTTTGTATGTAACCCAGATGATGTTTTGATGTTTGATGTGGTACTTTCCTAGGTAGTACATTTTCTCTGGAATGATCTGTCAAGGCCAACGTTCACTCAGAAATAGCCTCCAAAGTGCCTTTTCATGTTTATTTTTAGAGAAAAACGTGTTAAATAACATTTCAGTATCCATAATACACAGAACTCAATACCAGGGGCTCTTGGTGGCCACGTCCCACCATGGTGCTGAGCTGCAGGGCAGACAGAGAATTCCCACCCATTAAGTGACTTAGTGGTGAAGCATCAAACTGTTACTACACTAGTGTCACTGACAGTGAAGTGTTAAGCCAGCCCACTGTTCTCAGTGCTTAGGGAAACTTCCTGGAGATATTTTTAAGCAGCAGTGATACTTGGTAAAGGGGAAAGTGAACCACCCAGGATTTTGGAGGTGTGGTTTTTTCCTGGTAGAGGTGTGGAACTGTGAATAAGTATTATGTGCAGAATACTCTGCAGTTGCTTTTGTTACTTTATCATTTTCCTCTCCCGTAACTCTGGCTTTTGTTCCTGGTATGAAACCAATTCATAATTCTGTGTAAAACATACTCGTGTAAAGCCATAATCATACCCCTGGCCACCGGTCTTGCCATAGCCATTGGATTCTCTTCAGTCCTTATCTTACTTGAGCAACATGCTGCACTCAACTCACACTGACTGCTTTTTAAAAAGAACTCGACTGCCACCTGACTTCTCAGAGTTCCTCAGAAGCCCTTGCCTTCTTCATTCATGTGAACCTCCTATATTGTTGCTTCACTACCACTTTTGTGCTAATCTTGTGTCCCTCTGAACAACCCGCCTGTCCCTGCAACCCAAACCTGCCAGCAGTTAGCATCTGGAAGGTCAAACTAAAGCTGTCTCAAATGGAACTGTCTTGCTTCCTAACCTTTCCTCTAGCTCAGTCTACCCAGTTGTTCAAGCCAGAAACTTCTTACATGACTCTCTCATCCACCCTAGCAACTTGGGTATTCCTTGCTCAGTGTGTCATAGTGGCCTTAGTCTACTCTTTTGTCCCTGGTCCTCCCTTCAAGCTTGTCATCCCCCCAGGTGCCAAAGAAATTCTTTTGTATTTCACATCTGATGTCATTCTACTTTAAATCCTTTAGGGAATCGAGTAGTTGGAGACTGGACACCCTTGTAGCAGCTACAGCAGTCCTTTTCTCACTCTAGCCTCCTCTGTGACAATAAGCGATTATTTACTTTGCTTGTGTAGTTGAGTTGGCCTGGACTACCTTCCTCCCCTTGTACTTATGGAGCCAAAACTACTATTTCTCCTTCACAAATTTGTTCATGTGTCACTTCTAAAATCCTCTTGTGTATCCTGCATTCAGTAAAAATTGGCTACTCCATTTTTGGGGGATGAGTGACCATTATAAAAGCTCCTTGAAGGGCAGAATTGTCCCTGTTGCCAACCAATGTACGACTAGGTCAACAGACTGGCTTCAGGTATGTTCATGACTTCTGCTGACAAAGGCAGGACTGCTAGGGAGGGACAGGCTTGCTTTACCCCTTGAGGTCGTACCACCATTAGCTTCCAAGCTAAGTGAGCTGAGGGAGCCCAGGAGCCATTCTGACTAGTGTGGGGCCAAAGTCAGACCCAACGATGAGCAAGTGCATCTAGTGTGGTTTTTCTAAGGGACCCCACCTGCTTCCCACCTTTCATTTTAGCCATGGTGCCTCGCTTGCCTTAATCCAAAACCAGAACATTGAAGTCTTTGAGTCTTTTGACCTTTTTTTTTTATTATTGGATTTAATTATATTCAACATCATTTGTATTCCCCAGGGAGTTCCCACCATTTCACCTGTGCACCATCACCTCAGTCCCTTGTGCGCCTTCTGCCCTCCCCCCCCCCCCATATAGTCCCTTTGGTTTATCTTTGACCTTTTTGTGTTGTTTTTTTTTGTTGTAATTGCCCATTTCCTTGAGCTTACTCTTCTATTGTAGTTGTTGCTTTTTTGCATTCCTCCTAAAATTGAAGCCATCCGATACTTTTCTCTTGCCTTCTGACTTGTTTCATTGAGTATAATTCCTTCTAGCTCCATCCATGTTTCTATAAATGACCCTAGTTTATCATTTTTGATTGCTGAATAATATTCCCTTGTGTATATGTACCACATCTTCTTGACCCAGTGATCTACTTTTGGGCATTTGGGTTGTTTCCAGGTCTTACCAATTACAAATAGTGCTGCAGTAAACATAGGGGTACAGGTGCTCTTTTGGATCGGCGTTTTTGTGTCCTTTGGGTAGATGCCTAGGGGTCCTACTTACTGCATTCGAGGGCTGAAAGGATCTTGAATTAAACGAACTCAAACAGATCATTAACAGCTCTGGAACCTGTGAATTACAACTCAGGAGGGCAAAGCACAAGATGGCTCAAGGTGCACCTCATGTCCCTCAAGGGAAAGGAGGTGGCGCTGTTCTAGGCAGTCTTGAGTATTCCTCCATTCTGTCTGTAATGCCTTGATTTCTAGTTTTTGCCAGAAAACAACATGGACACACAAATGATAGTATTTTATTATAGAAAAAGCATCCCAAATACAGGATTTCGTAAACACTGGTAGGTGAACAAGTGCAATTAAAAGTAAATACAAAGTAAAGAGGCAAAATCTACACATATTTTGCCTTTCAGAGAAAGTGTAATGTCCTCCTGCAGAGGTGGTCCCGCCCAGGGCATCAGTGTGGCTCCATCGCCAGCAAGGGCATTAGGTTTGCTTTTTGAACCTGCCATGCCCATTTTAGTTTCAAAATGATGGCAAGAAGTGGCATTGAACAATTACAGAAATTCTCATCTTTCTATTGACAACTGATAAGATTCCGTGTCACACTACATGACAGTTTGGATTAAAGCCTGTGCTCTGATTGTTTTTACTTACAGAAAGACCCACCGTTCCTGGGCTCACGCCACAGTTTCTCATAGACCTGTATACCTTCGATCTCACACTGTTCACTTTAATATTAGCTGCTGTTTATCGTACAATAAGTTCAACTACTTTCTTCCCTATCCATTTTGCTGTTAACACCTTAACTATTAAGTAATCTTACTTGCCAGATTTTAGTGCTCTTTGCCCAATCTCCAGCTTCTCAATAGCAGATGTTTCCCAGTTGACCGTATATAACATGATGCAAATTCTAAACCTTAAGTTCAGGTTCATTTTGAATTGTTGACATGCCTCTGAGTAAGATATTTTGAGCAAAACCATTTTCTTACAAACATGTTTATGTATAAACTGACTGGCTTACTTTATTTAGGCACTTAGAAAAAAATACCAAACCTGAGCTCATTTTTTATTGGAAACACTCTTTGCCCGGCCGATCAGTAACTGACTCTGAATGACAACCCAGCTCTTCTTGCTGAGAGAGGTCCTGCCACTGTGCAGTGTCCTGGCCCCGCCACAGGGCATCGTGCCACCTGAGGACAATGATACTGGGCTGCAGCTGAGAAGGGCTGTGATGCAGAAGAAACCACCTCCTCCTCCAAAAGGACCTGTGGGCCCAACGTGATCCTCAGGCACCACCACCTGGTGATGTGGAGAGTTACTGCCAGAGTTCCAGCTCGCTCACATCCCATGGTTTAGGGCCAAAGCACATTAACCCAATTTTAGGGAAAAAAGACCTAGTTCTTGAAAGCCTGAGAAAAGTAATCACATATAACAAAGTGTTAAGTACAAGCCATACTTTTCATATCTGACTTTATACCTAAGCAAGGACTAGTTTTAGGTGTTAGTTGTGACACATTTACACTTACACATGAATACTACAGAAACTGTTTAACAAGATATACATCATACAGACTATACAGACAGTTCATTCAAGTTTCCTTTGTGATGGCATGGAAATAAAGTGAAAAGCATAAAAGCACCATCAAACAATGATCTGGGCTGGCCAACCACTACTGGGTAATGTAGTACTAGTAAGGTCAAAGCCAAGTGTGACCTCAAATATGAGCCAGTTTCATAGAAATTAAACTCTGGCTACAAAAATAACCCAAAACCTAACACCATGGCCATTGGCCTCACAAATGGATGCCAAGAGTTATCAGAAGAGGCCTGGGTGGGGCAGGGCTCCACGTAACCCATACCACTCCTCTGAGTAGGAACACAGCTTGATTTCCACTGATACTGGGCACGCGCACAGAGAACACACTTACTAAGAACACTCTTGTTCTTCAAGCCTGGAAGGACTTGCTTTCAATATCCACCTGAATCTATCTCTGGAGGACTGTAACTAGGGTGGTCATAAAATGGACTCAGTGCCCGACAGAATCTCAGATGGAATTTAAGAAACTGTGTCTCTTGGAAATTTGTGATGAGTGCACGCTGTGGGTAGATGTTTGGAAGGACAACTTCTTCCAAAAAATGGGAGATACTCCCAAGACACACACTTCAGGTTCTAGACTCCAAATGTAGCTCTACTGTTAACAGCCATGGAGACATCAAGGGAAGGTGGCTCAGTCCCAGGGGGCTGGGATCAGAGCTGTCATACACCTTGTGTTTCGAACACAGAGCTGGCAGATCAAAGTTACTAGGCCATTGTCCCTCCAACTCATCCTCACTTGAGGGATAAAGAGTATCATTTTCTTAGTTACTATGTGCGCAGCTGATAGGCTGTTTCAAAAAGTAAAATATCCTGACAGCCAGGATAGTCAAAATGGCCTGATTTGGCGCCATGGTTTTTAAGTTGTGAGTTCATTTCAAATAATTTGTTTAGGCTCAAAAACCTTGATGCTTAGAAAAGGTTTCTAAAGTGTTACACCTTTATCCTTCCTGTCAGTAATCTGTGGTTTGGATTGTTCACTGCATTAATGAAAAACAAGGCTGAATGTAAGCTCTTAAAGACTTTCCTTTTAGATATTATGAACAACAGCCCAGTCCTTCCCAGGCTCCATCTGGATGTAGAAGTTAACCAAGAATGGCATCTTCATTAATATCCAGTGAGCATCCCATCCATGCCTGCTTGTCGACAGAGATTGTCTCCTTTTAAATTTGGTCCCGTTGCTGTTAAGTAATGTGCCTGGTATAAAACAAAACAAAACAAAAACCAAGAACAGGGTATAAAGGATGAGAACAGCTCTGCTGAATGAGGCAACAGGAGTCCTGACCTCCCTTCCTGCTTTTGCAGTTACGCAGACTCAGTGAACAGCACCAGACCCAACCAAAATGTTCAAGTTACCAGGGCCGCTGCAAAGCTGGTAGCTTAATCACCAGTGAAAGCTTTTTCACCCTGTGCCAGAGGCACAGAAAAGGACACACTTTAGTTATGAGAGGATGGGGAAGAAGCATGTCTTCTACTCAGGGCAAGACAAACCATGGGAGGATGGGCTGGGGGCACCCCAGACAAAGAAAAGCTCCAAAGGGGGAGGATCCACAGTGGCTCTAATCCTGAAAGTCATTAGAAGCCATCTGAGAAAGTGGGGCATTTAGCCTGTCAAGTTCATCCACTTGAGGTGGGTGATGCATTAATATCTCCTGGTCCTCTGAGACATCTTCCCCAGCAGCTACCAGATTAGTGAGGGATTTGCTTCGAACACACTGGAAATCCACATGGCGACTCTTTCCTTCTTCCTTTTCCCATGACATCTGGATAAAGGGGCGTTGCACATAATTATAGATGACTTCAGACCGGCCACCAGGTCTCCTCTTAATTTTTTCTTTACAGGTGGGGTAACCTGAAAGAGAGGAAAAGGCCATCCAGAATTTGCTCATTGTGGTTTCCATACTTTTTCCTTCCTTACTACATCAGTTTCCTCTCAAATCCAAAGACTATTCATAAGAACTACCAGGGAAGTGACTAGTTCTCAACCGTTACCATTCCAGCCCCAAACACTAACATAATCATTTTCCTTCTACTTAGGTTAGTAGGTCTCGTTCCTAGAAGGGAAGTAACAAAAATTCTATCCCTTCTACTTCTTGAAGGCCTATATTGGCAGCAATACTATAGAGCAAAAATTTGACCAGGGTACAGCTACTCCATGCCTCTAATTCTAACACCGAGAGGGCACACTGTATGAGAAGTACCTGGAGAAGTGTGGAACACTTAGCCAAAAGGAAAAACAGGGATGTAGTCTCTAGTACTGAACGTGAAAACAGGAGGAATCTTATTTAGAGAAGCTTCACGGGCTAGAGCTAGAAGCCAAAAGGTGAAGTGGGGGGTGTTGGGGTGGGGGGGAAGCACATTTATTTCCATTAGATACATGGAAGGAGGTGTCATGGTGGAACAGTCTGATGGAGAGCTGTGGGAAATGGAGTTACCCTTATTACCTTCTCCCTGGGGTTTCCAGAGAGACAAAAGAGGGACAGAATGGAAGGAGGTTTAATAGATGATCTCAGAAATTTCTTCCAACTTTAAATTCCAACCTAAGTCAAACACAACAAAGGTGTGTGGGCAAGACCAAGATAGCACGAGTAACAAAATACAAGTTAAAGACTAATGAGGGGAGACCAGGTGGTGTCAGCATCCTTTAAGAATTGGTCTCTGTGACCCAGAGATACCACATGTTGGAAGCCACTGCTCAAGATTATTTAAAGCAGTTCTGTGAAAACATCCAGGCACTGCAAAGGTATGCAGTGGAATAAACTTAAGCCTTGAATCCCCAAGCTACAGTTCGCAGAAGGATCCCTTCAGGTCCCTCACCAAGATTTGGTAAAATGGTGGCCTCCTACTTGGTTAGCTTGCTACTTTTAGCCACCACCAGTATCAGCCCTCACTGCTCTAGATCATGAAACAGGAACCTGGAACATATTCCTACTGCTGCTTAAAAGCATTTCAACTGGAAATAAGTAAGGGCAAATGAAGACAACTTAGGAATTCTTCAAACTTGGGTAGGAATGTAGTTTTCACATGTGCCTACTCTAGGTCCTCTGGAAGCTGAATTTTCAGGAGATGAGCTGTGGCCATAGAGCCAACCACCTTCATAAAAAGTGAGCTGAATATTAAGCAAGAGAGTGTTTACCTTCAATTCCAATGCGAATGTTTTTCAGGCCCCTTTCCTTTAATACTGTTTTAGCAACATCCCGATTCTCAATGTATTTGAAGAATCTATAGAGTTTGGAGCTATAAAGAACTGGAGAAAAAAAAGCTGGGGTCAGTCATGTTATGACCTCTGTGATGAGGAGATGAACTAAAGGGATCAGATTAATGAAAGGCACACCTGATGCCAGATTAAAATCAATCATAGGAAAGAAACCATCAGAAAAATTGTTAGAGTTTCAGGGTGGAGATGGCCTTTTAAAATATGACAAAAACCCTAGAAGCCATAAAAGAATTGATTCACTTGACTGCATAAAAATAGAACATCTACAAATAGCCCAAACCACCATTAACAATGAAAAAGGCAACCAACTGGGAAAAATACCCCAACTCATTACAGTTGATTTTCCTTAATACACATAAAGAGGGTGGTCACAGAGAGTAACAGACAATTCAATTTTTAGTGGGCAAAAAAGAATTCAGAAAAGGAGATAAAAATGACTTAAAAATTAAAAAGAGTTCAGCCTCATTCATGAAATGAGAAATGCAAATGAAACCTCAAGGAAGATGCTGCTTTTTACCTATCATAATGGCAAAAATAAAAGTAAAACACTGTTCTGAGAGGGTTTGTGAAATCTGTCATATTGTTTTATGAGAGGGTAATTTGGCAAGATCTTTCAAAATTGTAAGACCATAAAGCTTTTGATAGAGAAACTCTATAGAGATACTATGTGTAAAAAGACTTTAAAAATATTTCACAGCAGCATCATTTATAATTTGTTGCTTAAATGGCTATCAGTGAGGCTGATTAAATCAACAATGGCACAGGTATACAGTAGAATACTATGTAGCCACAAAAAAGGAATTGCTTGGAAAGGGAAACTACATTAACTGCTTATGTATGCATGGTGACTATATCTGGAATGACACAAATTCAGAAGGAAAACTGGGAAAAAGAGGTAGGAATGAGAGCAAGATTTTTCATTATATCCTTTATACTTTTTTGAATTTTGAATTATTACCAATTCAAAAGGACTTAAACATGAAATGGAGAGGTGACATCATTATTTATGTTACCTCAGTGTTCACTACAGCACCAGACTTTAGGCGTGGCAGTGTGAAGTGCAGCAATACCCACTCTGAGCCCATGTGAAAAGTTAGACCTGAGTGGTCATCTGGGTGAGAGTGTGCATTGTCACTGGTTTGGCAGTGATGTGTACATTAGTTCTAGGATCCAGTGACTGGTCTGAGCAAAATGTTTCTTGCTGAAAGCATCTAAGCCATTCAGGGGGCACCTACTTTGAGAATATTCCTCCCCCATGGGAGGAGGGTGGTCTTCATCCCAGTCAACAGAATCCTCATCCGTAAGCACAACGATGTGGCACTCTCGCTCCCCCTTCTTGGCACAGCCCACCATGATGGGCAGGATCAGCTCTTCGAGGTAGTGATCAAACTGCTTGTGAGCACCGTCATTAGACAGTTCATGCAGTAAAGCACCTGGAGAGAAAATGCAGTTGAATACACTACTCCCCCAAATGCACACAGTGCTAGATGAAAACACTGAAGTAACAGCTGTTACCACTGAAAAGGTTCAACGAAATGTCCCATTTAAAAGCAAAGAGATTGTTTCAGCTTCAACATATGCTTTTTTGTTAAATGTTTCATAATCTACCACACTTCAATTTACTCCTGTTTAATATTCCCTGGGGATTATGATCAATTCAGGTTTGTTGAACATACAATGAATGTCAGACCATAAACATTAACTGTGTGAGGAGGAGAACCCCATCACTTGGTGATGACTCTTCATAGTACTTCTGAAGACATTCTGAATTCCAACTGGAGTTAAAAGTCCCACAAAAGAGGAATAATCTAAAGTTTGGCAAAACAAAGGAATTTGCTGTAAGTGTGTACTAGGTCCAGCAGAGAAACTAAAAGTCCAGAAAACGTCATGGAATATATGGGGAAAATTATTAATTCTTTAATAATTTTAAGCCTCAGTAGTAAGAACATGAACTTTGTAGTCAGACATCAGTTCTAATCTTAGCTTCAATGCTGAGAGCTTTGAACAAGCTAATTTGATTAGATTATCACCCATCTTTCAGAATTAAGACAAACAAGTTCACATGGATAAAGCACTGAATGAACACTAATAATGATAAAAGTAATTATAGGTATAACTTGCTATATTGTGCTTCACACATACTGCAGGTTTGTGGCAATCCTGTGCCAAGCAAATATCAGGCCCATTTTCCTAACAGTATGTGCTCATTTTGTGGCTCTGTGTCACATTTAATTGTGTACATTAATTTTTACACATAATTTTTACACACTGAATAGACTATAGTATAGTGTAAGCTTAACTTTTATGGTATTGGGAAACGAAAAACCTCATGTGACTTGCTTTATTGGGATGGTTGTTTTACAGCAGTGGTGTGGAATTAAACTCAGTGTCTCTGAGGTGGATCAACCTAAGAACCCAGCCAATTTATGCTGTCTGACTTCACTAGTAAACCTTTCTTCTCATATCTGAGGCTCAGTATCCTTAACTGTTAAAGACACCAAGGTCCCATGCGGAAAGCAATTAGCTTGGTGACTCACGGGTCAGGCAAAATTAGAACCCACTTCATGATCTCCTTTGTTTACTTCCTCACAGTGCTTTGAAGTGAGAGAGAGTGGGTGTTTGTACTATGTCTCTGCCCTGCAGAGGAATTTCACATTACCACTGAAACCATTTCTGCCTGGTAATATAAAATATCAGTTAATTTCAAGCAAATGTAAAGTTCAGCTGCTCCTGTACTTACTCAGATCTTGACACCGGATAGTGTTGAAGTCAAAGTTAATGCAGAGGTAATCGCACGTATCTCTAAGGTCAGGAATAGAGATGCCATCAGGACAATTGATGATACCAGTTTTGTAATAATCCTGTAAACAGATTAGGAAGAAGAAATGTAGCATAGAACACAATAAAAAAATTACCTCTTTAACCTCCTATTTCTTCCTGGTTCTGTTAAAGTGATGGGTTTCTAGGACTGTCATCACCAAGTGGGTTGACTCATTGGATGGCAAAGTAGTTCCTGGTTATCCTGACATGTTTAATCACAATCTGATGCCTGACTACATAGAAGCAGCAAGGACTTATAAGCTACATTCAGAAATAAAGAGGGAAAGGCAGTAAATGGAAACTAGAGACGCTACTCCAGTAACACAGGTCGATGGCACACTCAAGGGTGTGACTATGCATGTCCCTGGGGAAGAGGACAGAACAAAAAGGCTACTACACACCAGCACCGTTCGAAATACAGTTGCACTGATTCCTTCGGCAATCTCATACTCTCCCTTCTCATTGGGCCTTGTGAAGTTATACTCTCTTCCAGGTCCAAACATCCTGAAAGAAACCCAGGCAACAACATTATCTTCTCCAACAGGATTCTTCACAGATGAGATTTCTCTGTTCTGTATCCCATTCTGGGAGACTCCATTCTACTCTCTCACAGTATAAGTTAAAAACACAGTACTGAGACTCAGCCCCTAGAAAACCTATTCAAATTTTAGGAAACTCTCTTCAAAACAGGAAAAGATAACAAACGCTTTTAGCATTTGAATGCAAAGAGGAATGAGGCAGCAAGTCTCCAGGATTCCCCAGTAATGAGCAAATGAAGTTAAAAAACAGCACCTGCAAGCTGGACCTACTAGGAAAATTTCTGGAATGTGTGAGGGCTCTCAAGCCCTTCCCACTGCCCAGAAGTTATGGGAAGATAATGTGTTCCCTGCCCCTGACCTTTCCTACTCTTTCCCTCTATCAGCATTTGTCAGTATCTAATCTGATAGGTAAGTCTGTATTAGTAGGTACAGATAAGTTAATGCTGTCCCTTTTCTAGTGCATTTTAATTGTGGGCTCTGCAAAAGGTCTTTTTTTTTTTTTTAAAAGATTTTTATTTATATTATGCCAGAGATGCAAGGGATGAGAGGATTCACCAGAGACAGAGTGGGGAGCAGAACAGGCTGAGAGGAGCAGCGGGTGAGGCAGGAGAGGTATAGTGTGCCATGTGGGTCACCTCCCTGGCTGGGGATAGAACTCATGCTGCAGTAGCTGGTGATAGCTTGATAGCACTGGGACTTTAACCCCTGTGCCACCAAGGAGGCCCTGGAAGAAGGTCTTTAATTCAAGGAGTAACTCTAATGATGGGAATTTTAGGTCAAGTAGAAAAGAAGGGTAAATTATTAAGTTTATCATCAGTTTGACACAGTTCAGCAAGGAGCCTGCTCTGGCTCATGAGGGCACAGGATGGAGGTCTTGCTTTCCTGACTCGTCCACTCCCAACCTTCCTCCCTGTTCTTAGATCCCTCCCAGTGAAAATGGCTCATGACTTTTACTACTACTGAAGCACATGTGTGTATGTACATGTGTGTATGTGTGTGCGAGTGAGAGAGAGAGAGAGAGAGAGAGAGAGAGAGAGAGAGAGAGAGAGAATGAATGTCATGGGGTGGGGTTGGAAGCCAGCAATAAGGACAAAGCAGGCAGCTGGTATCTTCAGCCAGCCTGACTTCCCAGTGGGAATTCACTGCTATTTCCTTCCTTATCCTGCTGGGAACCCTGTTCAACTTTTTACAATTGGTGTCCTCCACCCTTGCATTGGCTGCTTAAAGGTCTGAAAAAGACTCCATACCACATGCTTTTCAAATCACTACACCATTCATAATAAATTCACCCTGGGCCCTCCCTGGTGGCACAGTGGGTTAAGCAATGCACTATGAAGCAAACTGTAACCACTGCAGCACAAGTTTGACCCCTGCTGCTGACTGGGGAGGTGACCCACACAGCACAGGCAGACCTTTCCTGCCTGGCCCGCTGCTCCCCTCAGTAGTGTGTGTCAGTCCATCTGCCTGTTCTGCCCCCTGCTCTGTCTGGTGTATTCTCTCACCTCCCCGCACCTCTGGCCTGTACCCCAGTGCTTGTATGCACAAATAAATAAATCCAAGATAGCTATTAATCAAAACAGTGGAAAATGCCATAAATATGCCCCCCAACATATACACCTATCATTGGCAGGTCCTAAATAAGCTCAGAGTTGTTTATCTATTAGTGGCACAAGTTTCTATGAATCCATTCAGTCTTTCGACTTGTTTCTCCTGTGACTAGTAGCCCAACTGGTGAGCTCAGTGACTAGGCTAATGAATACTATATGTAGCCAAAACACAGAGTAGGGCCTCCCTGGTGGCGCAGTGGGTTAAGCAACGCACTATGAAGCAGACCACAGCCACTGCAGCACGAATTCGATCCCTGCTGCCGGCCAGGGCGGGACCCACATGGCACAGCAGACCTCTCCTGCTGTGCCCGCTGCTCCCCTCAGCAGTGTACTTCCATTGATCTG
>JAGFMF010011803.1:13757817-13814129 GCA_019455555.1 Galemys pyrenaicus
GGTGAATCCTCTCACCCCCCCCCCCCACACCTCTGGTCTGTACCCCAGCTCTTGTGTGCATAAATAAATAAATCTTAAAAAAAAAAAAAACACAGAGTAAACTAACTCAATTCTCAGAATTTGTCACCCTGGCAAACACTTGAAATATCTAGATGAAAAAATAAAACTCTCCTCTTCACGGGGAAACCCACCCCAAGAATGAAAGAATCAGTGTCACCTAAGAATCCACTGCCCAGAAAATGCCTGCCTCTCTTCCCTTGATCACTACTTTCAGAGGCAAGGTACCTCAAACAGGCAGGCTGCACTGAGAAACACTTTAGTGATGGGTCAGGGGGGCAATAATGGTGGTAATACTGAGAACCCAAAGTCCAGTCCAATCAAATATAGGGTCAATATGGAAAATGTTTTAATGTTCTGGTTTAATCTTAATTCAAATCTGAGAACTATACCGGTTTGCTTATGGTTAAAAACGGTCTATCATGAGTTTATAATGTACACACTTGAAGAGGCAGACTCAATTTGGCCTCGAATTCAGTGAATTAATGTGATTCATTCTGATTTCTAACTCAAAGTCCTGAATGAGGTTAAATCCTTAAATAAAATAAAATCTACTTCTAACTAATTAAAACCCTCAGTCAAATGTGTACCTGTATACCCATAAATATTAATAACATTATTTTAATCTTATCCAGTTTGTTTGTCTTTGTATTAAAGGCTATGGTGGGCTAGAAAGAGGCTCACTGGCTTCAAGAGTTTCCTGGGCAGTGCTTCTCCTGAGTAGGTCCTTTCCATTTCCTAAACTCTCCTAGAAACAGAAGACCACCACAGGAGATTCTCATCTGAATGAATCAGCCCAGATAACATTAAGAACAGAGTGCAATTATGAAACAAAAAACCAGCCAGATAGAATCAGTTTCAGAAAACTTGAAAAGTGAGGGAGGCATGAGAAAGAGACTAAGATCTACTGCCAAGCACGACTAGCAATAGGTGGCAGGCTTTTTAGTAAAATGGCTGTTTTTGTGTCCTGTGGAATAGTTGCCTAATTCTTTTTTTGAGAGACAGAACATATAATGTAGACGTCACCTTCACCTTATCTCTGTACCTCTGATATGTGGAATTCAGAAAACATTACTTTTGTGAAGTTGTACAAATTGTGGATAAAAGAAATTAAGTAGCTGACTTTTACAGTGAATTTTTAGAGGTGTAGGGGATGAGATTTAGTGGGTTACTTTCCATAGCCATGACTGTGCTTCCTTTTAGGGGGCCCATTCCATAACAATGGCTGTGTAATAGTGTGTCCTATGCCCCACCTCCCCCGCCAAAAACAACAACACATAAGGTTTTACCAGGTTGCCTTGCCTGTATCACAATGAGATAGAAGAATAAGCGGTAAGCTTTTAATTCTCACATCTAATTCAAGATAAATAGCAGGTCTTTCTGTTCAGAGAACACTGTGAATTTGGAAGGAAGGAAATCATCAATTACCTTCCCAACATGGTATCTGGGTGAGCAGTGAAAATTTGTGGATTCACAACAAAACGTGTGCCATCTACAAGAAGTGTCACTTTCTCTGGTGCCTGGGAATGAGCGCCACTGCCAAAGCTCACAGTGCTGTTTCCAAATCGTTCTGGAGCAATAAAGGGTTCATGGTTCCGTTTATTCCCACTCTGGAAGCAAGAGCCTTTGAAGTCTTCAGGAAGTGGCATTATGTGAGGGAACTGAAGATTTGCTGGCTGGGAGGTGTAGTCATGTGAAAGGTCTAAAAAAATCATAAAGACAAATAAAAATAACTTGACAGCAAAAAGCATTTGAAGGAAATTAAGTTCAGTTGTTAAAAATATTAAACATTAAATAAACAAAAAGCCAAACTTAGGTGCTCACAGCAAAAACTTTTGTCTATAACAAGTAAAGAAAACATTTCAAACTGGAGATTAATTAAATTCCCTTGAGTTTTTCCCTGTTTGTTTTGGGCAAGAGGGATATATGGATAGGGGGGATTAAGACAGTAATGTCTATACATAAAATGATTTCAAAATTTTAAATAAGTTTACTAAATACACATGGTTAAAATAAAAAATAAAAGAAATTCTTCTCTAGAAAACCATTAGTCTCCTTTCAGACCCTGGTGCTTCTTCTAGTCTTGTTCCACAGAGATGAGTACTTTTGTTTTTTCACTTTTATCTCGAAATGATACTTATTTCCTATATTTTAAGAAAACTACTTCTATGAGTCAAAATCACTTCCACATTCAAAAAATGTCTAAATTTTATTCTCCAGTCTAATGAATCACTTTTACTAGAAACTCATAGAAAAATGCATTTTCTCTATGCACAAAAGAATCCTACTGAGAGGTCTTGCTCTCAGTGGCATGGGTTAGGATTCATTCACAGAATCTTAGTTTTGTTCTAATACCACCAGAGGCATTTTCTTTAAGTGATTTATTTAGTTTTTCTAAACTAACATCTAATATCTAGGAAAAGAGAATAAATGTTCACTCTGTCAACCTCACAGAATTGTTTTGACTGTCAACTGAAATACAGTATGTGAGTACTTAAAAACACACATTGCTATTATATTAAGCAATATAGGCTTAAAAACCAGGATATATATAAGGGAGAAATATTTACAAAAGAATTACCAGAGGATTCAAAAACAGCCAGTTCTTATTTTAATATAAATAATGTTTTTAGTGAAAAATTTTATATCCCATCACCTAGATTTGGCAAGCTCAGTTTTAACATTTTTGTACATTTTCTTCAAACCATTTTAGAAAGAAGTGTCATAGATGCAACTGAATGTCTTGCTCCCACCCCACATGTATTTTACATTAATTTTTTAAAAATTTAAGTAACACTGCAAATTTGTATATTCATAAATTTAATTACTGCCTGTGACCTAAACTAAATAGACTATTAACTAGAGTACATTCAATTTCCCCCTATTGCTTCTAGAAAAAAGGAAACCAGAATCTACAGCAAAAACCTATTTACAGTTCACATTCTACAGCTTCTGATAAATTCCAGTGGTCCCTGTTTTTACATATCAAGAGTTAACTTCCATATAATCCACAGGCAAGCTTGTAGCAAGAAACTCTTTTATTGCCAAAACAAGTTTTTACACTCAAAGTCCCAAATGAAAGTAGGTATCAAAATTAAGTAATCTATTATTAACACTTGGTTTTTTCCAGCAGGGAAAGTCATTAGAGTGGGTTAACTCCTGGAGGGTGCCTTGGGCTCCTTCCACCTTTCTTAAATGAGAGCAGAAAAAGCAGCTCATTGCACAAATTCTCCCCAGTGGTGTACTCTAAGATGGCAGTCACACCCTGCTTTTCTATCTATTGAAATATATAAATTAACACCATTGCCTTGGTCAGAAAGACACAGTTTCGAATCCCAATCCTACAACTCCTAGTAGCATGAACCTGAGCAAGTTACCTAAACTTTCCACATCTGCAAAAGCAGAATAATAATTTTTTATGAAGATTAATCTAAGCAGGGATTGGCAAACTTTCTATATAAGCGCCTGTTTTGGGCTTTGTGGCTTAGTCTCTGCCACTGCAAGCAGGCAAACAGCCATAAACAAATCATACTATATTTTAGTCCTCTGATTAAAAAAATATATGTAAAGTTCCCAGCACAACAAGTGCTCAATAAAAAGCAACTGCCACCACTGTGTTTATTACTAGAATTCTTATTACATTATTACTAAATGAACCTTAACAGCTTATCAAAATGTTTCGTCTCCATTAACTTAATAAACTTCCAGCCTTGTGAAATGGGAAAAATATTAAAATTTCTGTTTTCCAGATTATGAAAGCAGGGCAAGAGAGTAAGGATTTCATCCATGGTTACACGGATTAGTGGCAGAGCTAGAATTTGAAGCTATCTTCCTACTCTAAGCCTATGACTATCTTTCTTCCACTGTTTGCCAAGTTAAATGTGCTAAACTGATTAAATAAGTAGATATTGTGAAGGTCAGCTTTATATAATTGTGATATGTAAGCTAAACCAATTAACTGGATACTTTATTAGACTAAGAACATCTATGCTTTCTGGGTAGAGTGGACCCTCAGGTGTCAGAGAGCCCTCTAAATTATGTCAATATCTAATTGCCGTACCATCACTCCTGGAACCTAGAGGATAAGTAAGATTTTGAAGACCAGAAGAAACCAGGCTATTTGTTTCTTTTTCTTGGGCTGCAGCTGAATTTTCATCCATGAGGCAGCCGGCCTCCTGGCGCAAAAGCCTGTCACTCTCACCGCCACAGTGAACATTCATCCTTGAACTCTGTCTCCTGAACTGTCTGCTTGATTAGAGAGAAATCCTGGAAGACAGGAAATATGCACGATTTAGAACTCTCAAAAGAGGTTTCCAAAGACTCTCATGGTATGAAAGCCAAAGTAGAAAACTGACACAGCTCTCATTCTTGCTCTGAGGAGAAATGATATCTCAAACATTTATGTGATTTTACATTGAGGAATTAGGTTGATTTAAACAGTCTATACCAAAGCACTGAAAATGTTAGTAAACTTGTTACTAGAGAACAATTTTAAGCTTTATCCATAAGCAAACATCAAATCCGCTGACTTCAGTCATATTCATGATCAATTCTACAAATAAAATGGTAGTAGTATAACTTGGTATTGTTTATACCAGAGACACTATGCAGAGAAGGGAAGAGTCCAACTGGTCAGTTAAAGAAAATCTGCCCATACATATTTTAAAGTTGAGACACACATACTCCTGCAACGATTAAGCACCAGGAAGTGAAGGAAAAAACAAACCACAAACCTTAATGCTAGTGTGAGAACTGAAACTAAAAGTCACCTGTACTTAAAAAAAAACAAAACAACCAGAAAGGCAAAATTTGCCTTCTAGTGCTCAAGTTCTTATCTGTAAATTTTCTTTCACTTTCTGTATCAGCACCTAACCCACCTCAAAAATCACACCAAGATACCACTAACTATAAGACAACGCTTCCCCCAAGCAGCACACAATCATCATGAACAACACATACTGAGCGACTGCCAGTCTGCAAAGCATGATTAGGAGAGAAGAGCTACACAGGTGGGGTCATACCTTTCCCAGGTAACCACACCTAGCAGACTCTCCATCCATGGGGGCTGCCCAGCTACTGAAAACATTCCTAAAGTTCACCCTACTCAGCACTCACACAGCTTGTACTGTGCTGACTTCTACTTGGTGTTCTGGTGGAAGAATCATCTGACATCATCAACAATTATTATGCATATGATTGCATGCTAACACCATTCTAGGAAGTAAAGTCTTGGAAGGCAGAGATTTATTGGCACCAATAAACATTAGTGACAACTGGTAATCCCTCATAACCTGTTTTTAAGTATAAAGTAAATGGATTGGTTAGTCCCTGTTTTAACCTGGATGAAATAGGGAAATGTACACTTTGAAAAGATGGGCCAATACATGTGCCTGAAGACATTTTAAATTAATACTACTTTCAGTTGATGAAATCTTTTATTTTCAGGCAATGACTCTTTCAACGTAAGACAGATTGAGGGAATAAAGTGAATGTTCTGATAGAAAACTTGATAGCGGGACATGGTTTTTTCAGGATTACCCTTTATTAAAGAAAAAAACATATTTACATAAAAAAATCACTTAAAATTGATGCCCAGCAATTAGTAAAGCCAAATACAATTACCACTGCCCTCAAGTGGTCACAATCAAGAGTAGTGAACAGGCTAAAGAAGACTCATGGAATTGGAAAGAACATTCCTGACACTTTAGCCTTACTTGATTTTGAAAATGTTTCATTGATGCTTTCAACTCTTCACTAGCTGCTCAAGTACCAAGTTCAAACTTCTTTGTTGCTCTCCAAAAGATTTCTTGAACAAAAAAAATACGCTTGACTACGCTATCTCTTGGAGAATTTTAAAGACTAAATTGTTTGATAAATTACTCCTTAAATAAGCAATCATTTATCCTTTATAATGAAAAATAATTTTGTTATAATGGGATATAATGAAAATAGTTTCTATCTAGTCTATAGTACCAGAGCTCAAAATCCAGTCTAGCCTGTATGCAACGAATCAACAGATCTACAGAACTTAGCAGGGTAGCTACCTCCAATGAGGAAAAAGAAAGTAACTTGCTGAGCACTTAACAGGTATTTTATTTTTATTTACTTTTTATAATAAATAATAGAGTATTTCTTGTCTAGAAAATTCACCTAACAGATAAGGCAAAGAAGGACTCTGATCACCATCTCCAATCTCAGAAACTTTTCCAAGTAACTATCGCTGCTTGCTTGGTATGACGCCTCTTAATCTTTACAAAAATGCATTTATAATCACAGGTAGACTGGTAGAAGTATATAGCTTTTTAAGAAAATATAAACTATGTGCTACATACATACTTCTGCAGTGTTTTTCTCAATTAATGTTCTAGAGACCCATCCATGTTGGAATATTGATATCTAGTTCACTGCTTTTTAAATGCTGTATCGTCTATGATTCCACTCTCCTATCTATGAATATGTAAGTTGTTTCTAATTTGACTGTTACAATGATTCAGTGACTAAGATCCAACTTTACTATGAAATTAACTGCAAGCGAGGATCCAGTTCGCAGTTTTCCCAAATGGACCTGGTTTCAGAACTTTTTTCAAGAAAACATCTCAAGGTTAATTCTTAATGGAATACTTTAATCACCTAATCCAACATTTCCCAAAGTCCTCTATACATGAATTCCTCTACAGCCTTAGAATGTTAGAATAAAATTCTCTTGACCTATAAACCTAAGAAGTAAACCGACTGACACTGAATTCTTCACCTTACACCCGAGCAGTCAGTTTCAACCTAAAGGTAACTACCCTCAGTATGGACGTTTCATTCATATGTATCTTTCATTGCCTACCATGGTTCAATTCTGTAACCATCCCCCAACTGAATCTTGGTCCTCAGAACAGATCTAAGAAAAAAAAAAAGAAAGAAAGAAATAAGCAAAGCACTTTGAAAATAAAGTTCTCTATAGTCATAAAACTATTTTTGGTCAACACAGTCCTAAAAGTCACAGCAATGTACAATAACAAGAACCAAAGGATCATGGCATACGTAACTAGAACTAAAGAGATGGTTTTAGAAAATAAATGAATTAGAACTGAGACCGTAGAGCTGTGAAGATAAAAAAAAAAAAAAAATCCAGCAAGCCAGCTCGTTTCATTTTCACAGTATGCAAAAAGCATTTTTATAACACTTTGAAGAGCTTATAAATATGTATTTTATTATTTCACAAGCCTCCCATGAAGGCCTATCTTTTCTTAAGTCTTGATTTTGCTGATTTGGAACAGTAAAACCGTGCATCATCACAATCTTCTATATTGGAAAATTTATATACAAGCGTTAATAGTGGAATTAACTCCACATATCCCTTGCACCTAAAAAAGGGGTCATACTGGTTTCTCCCTGGAACATAATCAACCAGAGTAACTTCTAGCTAGTAAATCTGTTTTCTACATACTTGCATTTAACCAGTTATTTCTGATGAAAACAAGGTATTTACATGGATCACCATTCCATTAAATATCTTGCCATTGAACTACTCAGGTTTTGAAAAACTAGTAGGGGGCCTCCCCTGGTGGCGCAGTGGGTTGGGCACCGCACTATGGAGCAGACCGCAGCCATTTGCGGCATGAGTTCGGTCCCTGTTGCCGGCCAGGGAGGGGGACCCACATGGTGCAGCAGACCTCTCCTGCTGTGCCCGCTGCTCCCCTCAGCAGCGTGCTTCTGTTGATCTGCCTGTTCTGCTCCCTGCTCTCTGTGGTGAATCCTCTCACCCCCCACACCTCTGGCCTGTACCCCAGTGCTTGTATGCATAAATAAATAAATCTTTAAAAAAAAAAAAAAAAGAAAAACTAGTAGGAATGGGGCTGGGGGCAATCAAACTTTTAACACGGATGCATCTCAAAAGCATAATGCTTTCAAACTGTTAGTGGTACAAGGGTATGATATTTTTAAAAGGCAGTCTCCTCTCATACTTCAGGACCTTATCTCCAGTATGTGAAAGAGCTAGGTGGTAAAGATGGCACACAATTTGGTAAATCAGTCTATCTCCATCTATTGATATATTCCATAATTAAACTTAGAAAGTAATTTCTTTTTTTGCTAAACTTTCATTTCAAACAAATCCTACTCTTTTCAGTATGTTTTCAGGAACATACTGCAGTGAAAACTACTACATTTCTTTCACTGTTTAATTGTCTATTGTTGACTTTGGTCTAGTTCCATCATGTTTTTTCTTTGCATACAGTAGTGAGAATTCTGCTAATGTTTTTGTTTTTTCTTATTAAAGATGAACAGGTTTTGTTTCACATATACTCTCTGGTAACAGCAAGATTTCTGAGACTAAGTTTAAAAGGGGATGAAAGTGGTAAGGTGAGGGACAAAAGATGATAGGTACAATCTAAAATGTCTGTAAAATCACATTCTCGTGATTATAATCTGATAGCTAAGAGCCTGCCACCTTTAAAACGTGCTCTCAACATATTTTCAACCCCACTGAAGCTTCTGTGTTATGGTTCTATTTACTCCCCTTACATGTATACCCCCACCCCATGTTCCAGTCTCAGAAATCTTCTCATTATTTAAGGCTTTCTAGTTTTCCCTTTTCTAGATTATTACTTAAATGTTGAATAAGACCACTACAGTTTAAGCCCACATAAACTATTTTTTTAAAAGATTCATTTTTATGTATGTATGCATACAAGAACCAGAGTATAGGCCAGAGGTGGGGTGAGGCAGGGTAGAGGATTCACCGGAGATAGAGTGGGGAGCAGAACAGGTCGATCTACTGAAATACACTGCTGAGGGGAGCAGCAGGTGAGACAGGTGAGGTCTGCTGTGCCATGTAGATCAGCCCTGACCAGCAGAGAACTCAGGCAGAACTGCTGCAGTGGCTGGCAATTGCTTGATAACACTGAGACTTTAACCCCCACTAGGGAGGCTCCATCCAAACTATTCTTAAACTCTACTCCCAGAGTTTTTTTGCATGTCCCCAAACCCATACTAATTTAGCTATCAAATCAGCAAAGAAAGACACCTTTATTAGTAAGTTTATTTCCACGAGGTACTCCCTTCCCATGTACTTATATTCTGGTGAGATATGAAGCTCTTAAGGGATCCTGTAATACATTTCTCTCCAAGCAGTATCTTCTAATATGCATCTCCCTTTGATAACTGAAGCTCTGGGTAGGTTCCTAGTCTCTCTGTTACAACTTATTCCCGTACACAAGTGTATAATAACCATACAAGGTTGATGATATAAGGAATTAAATGAGGTGACACATTTAAAGTACGTAGCACAATGCCCAGTACAAAGAACCCAATAAATATTGGTTGTTGTTATTCCTACACTAAAGAATCTACAAAAAACTTTACAAACCTAATTTTATTTGGTACTTAAACAACCCAGGGGAGATACTTCAATTATTCTCACTTTACTGATGGAAAAAAAAAAAAAAAAGAAATCAACTGTTTGAGGACATTAGTAACAAGCTCCAACTCACAACTATAGCTAAGAGGCAAAAAGATTCCAAACCCAAATCCTAGAATTCCCAAATTTATTACACCCAGATCTACTGCCTTTACCCAAACCACCTTGCCTTTCCTGATTCTAGAAGTTTTAATTCATCTATTGTTTGTCAAAAATGAAAAAACCTTTCCAGGGTCATTGCTGCTGCAGTTCTTATCAAATAGGAGTGATAGCAGTAATGCATTATAAGTAAAAATAATGTTTAAGTGTTTTACTGCTTATAAAAGCAACATGTAAAAATATAAATACCTTAAAAATCAATTAGGTTGTGGTGAAGTCTTTGCACACATATTCTTGGATCCACTTTGCATCCACCCCACTATCTCTTTGGAATAAACTCCTAGAAATAAAATTCCTTTGGAAAAAATGAATTATTTTTAAATTGCTATGTACTGCCAAACTGTCCTTATAATATCAGTACACTCTCCTTCTAGCAGCATGGAAGAGTGTGCCTATTCTCCAGAACCCTTACAAACATGCTATTTTTGTAAACCAGAACTAAAAATTACAATTTTCTAATAATGTAACAACACAGCTTTCTAATGACTAAGTACCTTGTTCAGCTAGGTTTCTTTTTCAGTCCTTCAAAACCATAGAGAAATTTGTACTAACCTCTTAAATCGTCAACAAATTAGTCAACATAAGCCTGCATTTACCCAGTGTCTACTGTACAGAAGGTATAAGGCATTGTGAGCAACCCTTTCACAGGCTGACCCTCAGCTTCCAAGCCGGTTAGGTGGGGCTATATGAAAAAGATAAACTTATATAATAAAGAATAAGTGATTCAAACTCATGGTGCCAGATGCCCAGGCTTAGCCTCTGAGAGTCTGTCACCATAGGAGTACAATGTGAATTCATAACAAAAGAAAAAAAGTCAACTCCTCTGGTACCTCTCATGTACATTCAGATTTGAAGATCATAAGACAAACTTAAACTCTTAAAAATTCATATAAAAAAACTAACTCTAGTTAGGGGAAGTCTTCATATGAGACAAAACCTGAGATGGATTCTGAAGTAAAAATAAAATTTTCTCCATAACTTTTTATTTTGAAATTTTTGAACTATACAGGAAAAATGAAAAATCATTATAATGAGTATATTTATATAACCCCGGAGCTTACCAACAAATCATCCTGCCTGTATACATTATTTTTTTCTCTGTGTGTGTGCACATGCATGCTCATGTGCGCACACACACACACTCACTCACTTTTTCAAATAATTTGCAAGTTAAACATCATAACACTTCATGCCTAATACTTCAGTATGTATATTCTAAGAATTAGAGTATTCTAAAAAACTCAACAGCACCATTTCACATGTTAAAAAAAAATCCCAAAATACAAATATATAATCCATAATCAAATTTACTCAGTAGGCCTCATTTTTCCCTAGCAATTTTTTGGATCAATAATCCAAACAGAGTTTCTTTGCAATTGGTTTCAATCTTGCATATCCCTTCTCCTCCTTTGCAGGAATTCTGCTTTTCAGGAAACTGACATTTTAAAAAGTGTCTTGGGTCAGTTGCAACTTTCCAGATGTCAGTTTTCATGTGATTAGACAGGTTAAGAAAAAAAATTTTTCCTTTTTACTATACTACACAGACAGCAGTTGTGTCTTTCTAATGGCCTACCACATCAGAGGCACATAATGCAAGGTTACTCCACTCCATGAAATAAATGTAAAATGTGCTCTATCACTTAAGTGGTGACTATCAGGTCTCTACACTTTAAAAGGAACTATAACTATTCTTTCACTATCTACTTATCTAATTATCATTAAAACTCAAAAGATTTGTTTTAATCTAGTGTATTATGATAATCCATTCCCATCATTTTTAAAAAAACTCCTGTTTTTTAAAGATTTATTTTTATTTATGTGTACAAGAACTAGGGTGTAGGCCAGAGGTGCAGGAAGTGAGAGGATTCACCAGAGACAGAGCGGGGAGCAGAACCGCAGACTGACTGAAACACACTGCTGAGGGCAGCAGCGGGTGAGGCAGGAGAGTCCTGCTGCGCCATGTGGGTCCCCTCCCTGGCCAGGGATTGAACTCATTCATGTTGTAGTGGTTGTTATCTATATAGTATTATAAAAAGTAGTAATTGTTTCTTAACCTGTGTCTAATCGTGAAAACAGATACATTTGGAAAGTTGCAACTGACTAAGACACATTAAAATGTCAATTTCCTGAAAAGCAGAATTCCCCAAAATGAGGAGGAGACTTTTAACCCCTGCTACCAGGGATGCCCCAGTCCCATCTTTTTTTTTTTTCAAGTTGTCCCCAGTTTTTTATACAGATTTAGTTCATGGAGTTCCCTTCCTGGTATCATTTTAATTGGTTTTGAGGCTACTTCCTAGCACAAGATTTCTCCAAGCTCAGCTTCTACCATCTCTGCCCTACAACTGGAACCAGTCATGTCTCCCAAAGTCTTAGCTCATTTCAGTGGGCAATGGCATTAATAAATCAAGATCTTGGCACTGGGTGTCCTCAGAGCTTTTGGGGTGTCACTGCTTTAAGCCATTTCAGTAAATAGGGCTTTGTTTTGACAACCATGAATTTATACTGATATTTTCAACTCAAATTCAGCACTATCATTTTTCCTTATTTAATCTTGTATCTTTTCTTTCAAATTGAAAATAGTGGTTGATAAGCTAATTTCTAACATCAGTATTCTAACACCAAATCTACCAAGTTTAAGTGTTATTTGGAGGGCAGTTCTTTTTGCATTTAAATATGTCCTACTAGGTGGGGTCCCCCTGGTGGCGCATTAAGCAAGGCACTATGAAGCAAACTACAGCCACTGCAGCATGAGTTCGATCCCTGCCAGGGAGGTAATCCACATGGCACAGCAGACCTCCCCTGCCTCTCCTGCTGCACCCCCCAGCAGTGTCTTTCAGTCCATCTGCTGTTCTGTTCCCCATTCTGTCTCTGGTGAATCCTCTCACCATCCCCCTTCCCCCCACCCCAAATCTGGCCTGTACCACATTTCTTGTATGTATAGATAAATCAATCTTTAAAAGAATATATATATATATATTCTTGAACATGATACTTATATATATATATAAGGGATATACAGCCATCATGCTATGTTCAAGTTATTTTTCTCTGTACCTCCTATAAGTTAGACTTGTTTTCTTTATGCTCAGTTATAGTATATTTTCCATTATTTCTGAATATGTAAAATATGACTCAAAAGTTAAGTCACATGAAAAAGAAATGCATAGGAATTTTTCTCCCTTCAGTCTGTTCCCATCTACCTTCTAGAGATGTCTAGTTACATTAATTTCTATGTAAACTTTCTCTTTGTAGAATGTGTATACATATAAACTCTTAATTACTCTTTTTTAATTATACAAAAGATAGAATATAATATCCAGTCTTACTGGTTTGCTATTTTTACTTAACAATATATTCTGGAAATTACTTCACAGGAGTGATTAGGAAATTTCTAATTTTTCTTAAATGGCTGTTTAATCCTCCACTATGTAGAGGTTAAAATTTTTGATAGGTATTAGAACTTTGATAGAGAAATGGGGAAAGGGTATTTTAAACAGGTGAATGGCATATAACAGGCAGGGAAATAAGAGTGAACAGGACTGTAATATGGGGAGGGGCCTATCTAGCTAGAGCAAAGGATTAATGCAAAGAATGGGAGAGATGAGGGTCACCCTCTTATTGCACAACTCCAGGGAGCCCTGTGCATACCATTATCTAGGTGCAACTTAAGACAATTGTACACAACAGCTCTGAAGGAAGATAAAGTTGGAAAATAAGTTGGAGACAGATTGTGGAGGCCTTGAATTACAAAGTAGAACAAATTAGGATTTTGTCTGGTAGCCAGTGTTTTTGCTTAAAGAAGTATCATGTTCAAAATGTTGCTTTAATTTAAATATAGCCATAGACTAAGAGAGTTAAAAGAAGAGATTACTGAAATTATCTGGGTGTGAATTTACCAGATCTCAATGAGCTGATATCAAGACATAGTCCTGCCTACCTTTGAAGAGCTCAGGATGGAGCTGTTGAGACAATGTGCAAGGAAGTTACATATATACAGAAAGCAATAATGAGTACACTGTGTGGTGGTCCTCAATTCTAGCTGATGACCACCTAGACGAGGAACTTGTTAAAAACATATTCTTGGGCCCATTTCCCAGACATTCTGATGTAGTATGTGTGGGGTGGGACTGTATGATGTTTTTATAGTACATTTCATGGATGAGCTAAATCACACTAATATTCTTTCTGAAGAATGTTCTAAGAAATTACAATCTTGGGGTAAGGAGACCTTTTTAATGAAGATGAAAAGCTAAAAGAAGTAAAATCTGACCGAAAAAAAAAAGTACAGAGGAGGGCTGGAAGACTCTAGGGATTCTACTTTATTTTTCCCTTCCTTCTTATAATCAGTCTGATAGGGTAGCAGGTTAAAGTACAATAATAGTACAGGCAAAATTATAATTGCATGGATATAGTTTCCTGTTTTCTTTACATCTTTCACTTACTGCCCTTAATTATTTTTTGTCAGTATAACATGTCTAATAACAGCATTTGTACACAGAAAAGACTACATATTACAGTCACCTGGATTTAAATCTGGACTTAAAACCTTAAGTTCAATTTGTAAAGTTTTCTTTAGAAACTCATGAGTAAAATTAATTTTTCAAAATTACTATACAGATTTAAAAAATATAATAAAAACCCATATTTGCCACCCAATTTAAAATATAAAACATGACAATACAAATTATACTTAATATATTCTCTTTTCTTGTTTAAGCATTTCAACCGCCTACCAAGGGAATCTTTAAGCACTCAAAAAATTCTAAGAAATCCTTATATATTAAACTAATGAATGTACTATGTTTCAAGAAGTTATTAAATATCACACCACTTCAAATTTAGCAGTTTTATTACATCCTTAAATGGCTAAATCTAAACCCAATTACTCAAGAATGTATTTTTATTAAGTCACAAATTAATCTGCCGTGATTCTTCAGAATGTCAAAATACAGCAAACATTACAATTTAAATCCAAATGCACTTAAATTTTATTGATTTAACACCCATCATGTGCTACATATTGTTCTATGTACCTGGCAAATAATAAATATTTAACTTTCAAAAACTACATGAGGTGTCATTACTTCCATTTTGCAAATGAGTAAACTGAAGACTAGGGAAAGTTCCCATAGTAATTTTACACAACAAATAATGGAGCAGAGCTTCAAAATCTATATACTGTGACCATTTGTACATGTGAACATTATGCTATGTTACCTCTCCTTATTGGTCTGATTTAATCAGACTTACTGACTGCTATGTCAGTTACACAGGGTTGGAGATAGATTCCAAACCAGAACACACCACCTTTCTATGCACAGAAAGGGCACACCTAGCACTTTCCCTCTTTAAACAGCTGCTATGTGAGGAACTCTAAATTCATGACCTCCAGGTGGGGGTTGATTTTACAATCTGAGTCTTCTGTGTCCCATTACATAATTCTGTTGTAACTTTATTATCTAAAAAGTGGGCAGATGAAATTCAGTCATTTTCACTTTTCTTGGGAAGGACTGTCCTTTATACCTCATTTATATTTTTACTTCCTTTTGATAGTAAATGTCTTCTCTTTTATGAGATAATGGTGATATAAAATAATGACCAGATTTTTAAAAAATGTCCCAAAATAGGCAAAACTGTGTATTTCCCTCTCACAACTTTACCAATCATGAATCTCAAAATATCTGGGATCTCAACCTCTTTTCATTTAGGACTATAAAAACACTACTAGTTCAGTCCAGTCTATCTAAAAATATCCCAAAATAAAGGATCTGCTGCTTAGCTCACTCTACTGTGGACAATAATTTCAAGGGATAGTTCATTCTTTTCCTTGTGTTGAGAAGCCCACCTTTGGCCCCAGACTTTTTGTCATGGCTTCCACGCACTGGTTTTAATTTTAGCCCTGAACATCCCTAAAAAAGGCTGGGTAACACAGAAAAACATAGATTTGTAAGCACCAGACAACTACTGAAGTAGCGAAGGAGCCAATTCCTGGAGAGAATGTGTAATTATCAATTTTAATTGTCCACTTGGCTAGGCTACACACCTGTCAATCAAATACTGACCTAGGCATAAGTGTGAAGGTAGGTGGTAAACATAATTAATCTATAATTATTTTAAATAAAGAAGATTATCCTGGATTATCTGGGTGGGCCTGATTCAATAAATGGAAAGGTTTTAATAACAGAAATTACGTTTCTCTGTGGAAAAAATGCCATGTTGGATGACAACTTCAACTCCTGCCCAGGAGTTCTAGCCTGCCCTTCATGACAGCTTAGTGCAGTCCCCCACAACTGCATCGGTCAATAAGTATTTTAATCTATATTAGTGTGTTTATGCATAGGCGGATGATAATCACTACATCTTTCTGACAGATAACCACACAGAACTATATAACCCATAATCAAAGCCTTTTTAGGACCTCCCTGGTGGCACAGGGATTAAAGACAGTGCTATCAAGCTGTCATCAGCAGCTGCAACATGAGTTCAATCCCAGGCCAGGGAGGGGACCCACATGGCACAGCAGACCTCTCCTGTCTCGCCAGCTGCTCCCCTCAGCAGTGTATTTCAGTAGATCTGCCTGTTCTGCTCCCCACTCTGTCTCTGGTGAATCCTCTCACTTCCACACCTCTAGCCTACACCTCAGTTTTGTATGCATAAATAAATCTTTAAAGGAAAAAAAACTTTTCTAGAAGGAGAACTCTAAACCAAGCAGCTCAATTAGCAACTTACTCCACACCTTCAAGGGAGACATGGCATCAATCTTATATAAAGCTTCCACAAAAGAAAAAAAGGGAGTTTCTCTCTTTGTTTTCTGCGGTCAACATAACACGGACCCAAAACTCAGCAAGGGCATTACAACAATACCCTTTCTCTCATGATCATAAGCACAATAATCCTAAACAAAGTTTAAAAAAATTCAAATCCAGATCCATAAAACAATACGACAAAGGTTGGCTTAACATTTCAAAATCAATTAAAATAATTTGCCACAATAGGGCCTCCCTGGTGGGTTAAGCAATGAACTATGAAGCAAACCACAGCCACTACAGCACGAGTTCAAACCCTGCTGCCAGCCAGGTAGGGGACCCACATGGCACAGCAGACCTCTCCTGTCTCGCCAGCTGCTCCCCTCAGCAGTGTGTTTCAGTCGATCTGCCTGTTCTGCTCCCTGCTGTGTCTCTGGTGAATCCTCTCACCGCCCTGGACTCTGGCCTGTACCCCAGCTCTTGTATGTATAAATAAATAAATCTTTTAAAAAAATAAATAAAATAAAGTAAAATAATTCGCCACAATAAAAGACAAAAAAAGTTTTAGGATAATAACTAAATATCATGAAACAGTATTAATAAGGTTGGTTTTACAAAGGCAGTTTGAAACAATATAGGCACAGAAAAATGACTGAAATATATTAATAATACCCTCCCTTAATTCTAAGATCATTATGTGAATTTTAAAGTTGTTAAATATTTAAAAACCTCTAAAATGTTATTACTTTTGAAATGAGGGAAAAGGAAGATGTCTCACTACAAACAGAACTCTTCAATAAAATGTTGAATTTTTTTTTGCCTTTAAAGTTTGCCTCAGTGTAAGAGAAAATTGCGAAAGTTTATACGGAAAATGACATTGCTACACAAGAGGTTTTGACATTCTTCCATCTAGATTAGAGAGGACATATGCTTACAGCAGAACTAGGAATTTAGGTTAAAACATACAGCTTCTAAAGTGGGTTATTCAGCAGGATGATGGGATAACTTGATAGCTTTAAGTCCAACACAGTGACAATTCGAAGGCATGGTTTCTTAGGGTACTCAACAAACTGTTAAGAATTAAACTATGCTTCCCTCAAAATTCATGTCGAAATTCTAACCCTTAAATCCTCAGAATGTGACTATATTTGGAAATAGGGACTTTAAAAGAGGTAATTGAGGTTAAATGATGTCATTAAGGATAGACCCTAGTCCAATATGACCCATGTCCTTTAAAGAAAAAGAGATGTAGGCACAGAAGGAAGACCACATGAAGACACAGGGAGGAGAGCGTGGCCGTCTACAAGCCAGAGAAGGGCCCCAGAAGAACCCAACCCTGCTGATAGCTTAGACTGCCAACCTCCAGAATGCAGGGCAAGTTCATTTCCACTGTTAAAGCCACTGTCTGTGGTACTTTGTTATGGCACAGTCCTAGCAAACTAATACACAGCTACAACTGCAAAAATTAAATTTCACCCTCTCCCACAAAAAAAAGATTTATGATAGGACAAACATATAGAGTCACATGGTTTATGGTATTAGATAGTGATCTTCATCTAGAGGTGTGAATTATTGGTTTTTATTCTAAGAAAGCTGAACTTTAATTATCTTTCAACAATGATTTATTGTGACTTTCTGCTATAGTTTTACTAAGTATTTTACATTTGTATAGCATGCAGATTTCATTCACATTTGTTGCCTGATCTGATCTTTAAAACCTTCTGTAGGAGCTAGAAATAGGATCACAGTGACAGAGACAGAATTAAATCCTCTGGTCCAAGTCACAGATCTTTTTATTATACATCAATGATTTCCAAAATTTAATAAGTCTCCCCCATTTTATTAAGGACAGAACAATTTATTATACTTATCACACACCTTAATTATTTCAACAGTGGAAAGAACAATCTGAATCTAAAGAAAATAGTATCTTAAAATAAACTGTCACATAATAATAAAAATAATATTCCACATTTCCTCAGAGTTTGTAACTTGTCAGGCACAGTTCTAAGCACATGATGAATTAACTCAATCCTAATAACCTCTGAAGTAGGCAGGTACTAACTATCCTAATCTCTATTTGGGAAACAAAGAAACTAACTACTTCGTCAAGCTAGTAAATGAAGGAGGCAGGATTTGAGCACAAGAAACACAGGCTTCAGAGCCCATATTTCTAACCACTACTCAATGAAACATAAGGAGGGCACATGTGAAGATAAATCTTAATGGCTTTGGTCCAGGTGAAGTTAAACTTGAACAACAGCTCTGCCACTTAACTATGACTTTGCACAAGCCTAAGGTTTTTTTGGTCTTAAATTCTTCAGTTATAAAATGGGCCATTTAGGGCTCTCCCTGGTGGCACAGGGTTAAAGACACAGCGCTATCAGGCTATCACCAGGCACTGTTGACAGGAGTTCCATCCCTGGCCAGGGAGGCGATCCACATGGAGCAGCAGACCTCTCCTGTCACCCCTGTTGCTCCCCTCAACAGCATATTTCAGTTCATCTGCCTGTTCTGCTCCCTGTTGTCTCTAGTGAATCCTCTCACCCACTTCCCACATACACTTGTATGCCCAAATAAATATTTTCAAAAAAATAAAATAAAATGAGCTATTTACATGAGAAAATGGATTATTATACAGTGCCTGGTACATAATAATATCTATAGTTACTAAGTTCTCCATTTTTAATTCTTTCATGGATATACGTAGCTATATTTTTGCCTGGGGTCTCCAAGCAAAAGTATAAAAAGGATCTCTTCCTTCATCCACAGCTTTTCTTCCCACTGTTACAGAAAAGCACATACTATTCCAATAATCTCATTTCCCATAAGAACACAGAAATATATTTAATGAGATGAGTTGTTTTATCAGTCTTAAATTCTCCCACAGAAATACCTAATAAGTAAGTACAACAGTATACTTATGTCACATCTCCCAAAGATTCTGGGCATTGCTCTAACATTTAATAGAAATTCACCAATACACTTAACTTTATTAAATCTTTTTTTAAAAATAGTGCGTAACATCTATTGAGATTATAACATAATATCTGATCATTTTACTTATTTCAAAATTCAGAGTTCCTTTCTTTAGTACTTTCTTTTAGTACTTATTTAGTACTCTTCATAATTTATATGGTTAGATCACATTCTTCATTAATCTCCATTTTTCCAGATAATACTGCTCCTGCAGCCATATGCAATTCTCTCCGTTTTCCTTATCTACTTATAACAATTTCTCTGGACCTTTTCTATTTTTAAATCATTTTTCTTGAGATGATTGAATAAGAACACTGGGCTAAGAGCCAGGAGTGCTCCTCTGCCATCTCATCTCTCAGATTTATTATCTGAAAGACCAGAGGATTGCTCTAGATAAATATGTAATAGATTCCCATATATTTCAAAGCCTCATATTTCCATGACTCTGGGTCTTCCAAGCAGAAATCATTCAGTATTCCAATAATTTCCCTAAACTTTTTATGTTCAGAAAGGGGTACAGAGGAAAATACAATAATCAGGAAGCCCAGAGCCAAGAAGGAAAGACAACATTTTAGGATCCAACAGAAAAAGACCAATTAATAAGAGAAAGCAGACACCAAAAGATGCCAAAGTCAGAAACACACTGGCTAGCTCTAATCTCCTCCCTACACATCTATTTGAAGAGGGACTAACAGGAAAAAGCTTTTGGCAGCAGAGGTTAGTCAACTCATTTCTGCCTCAAAACGCAAAGCAACTCTGTGCCATCTTTGCAGCGTTGTTGCTAAAATGGCCTACTACAAACCTTCAAGCAAAGTAGACATCACTGGGCAATCTGATGACTGAATTAATGTTCAGAAATGCTACTGGTACTGCTATATTCCAGAGAATTTGAGAGGTTAAGGCCATAGGAATTACATGCATTGACTGGATGGGTTCTAAGGGAAAGAAGACTGGGTTTGGAAGTGGGGAGATCTGGCCTAATTGGGGTGCTTAAGCTCTGACAAAATGGATGAAGCCCCCAGAAGGAAAAAGGACAAGTTAATCAGCATAGGCTATCTCCTATTAGAATGTGAATGGAAGTAATTTCCTACCCTGGTGTCAGAGTCCAAGAAAGCACTCTTTCCTAAAGTGTCCTTCTAGAGTGTCAGTTTCTTGGCTCCAGACTGGTTGGGGGCAGGGGAGAGTAAACCAACAAGGAGATAAAGGAACCTGGCAGTTCTAGAAATTCTAAAGTGGTATTTCTCAGACCAAGGGAGGAGGGGTGTTTACTTAAAATACAGACTCAGCCATTAGAGATCTCTAGAATCACATTTATAGTACCTCTAGAAGAAGTACTAGCGTTTTTATGGAGCAAACTTGTCTTTGATAACTACTGCCTCAAACTGGATCAGGTGGTAGTGATAGGAGTTGACGATGAAGTTTTTTAACTTTGAATTGATCACAGTCTATTGTTTCTGGAACTCTTTGTTTTGAACATCATTTAAAAAATACTGTATCGCAAATCTGAAAAATGCTAAAAAATCTTAAACAGGCATATTATGGTGGTCATTTTGCCATATACAGTAAGTCCTAATTTAACCTGGTGGACAGGTTCTGGGAAAGCAAAAGGCCCATCTAACCAATGCGGTCCTCCTTGATGTGGGCGGGATTGTTTTTTACTCAACTTACAACTAAGACATCTCGAATGAAATGTTATTCCAGGTCCTGCTGTACACAAATATTAAATCACTGTGCTGTATGTCAATAATACTTAAAATAGAAAAGGGAAAAAAAAGAAGAAAGAAAAACACCACACAGGTAACAGGTGCAGCTATCTGTTTAGCATCGAACAGAGGCAGAATGAAAGAGCCTGGAAAATATATTTTCGCTAACTTGGTAATAAAACAGATCCTCTATAGTCTTGTTCATCTGGTTAGTTTGTTCACTGGCTTTTTGTTTAAAAATAAATCGGTTCAACTCAGGAGTCTTCAAAAAATCACAAACTCCAAGATAGAAGAGGATTTTTGATAGTGCAGCACTACGTTTGTAAGCCCCAAGACCCTACTATAAAAAGTAAGGCTTTATTTAAAAGAAAATTACTGGTTTCTCAGTCTCTCCCCAGCTCTTTTGCACTCAGAGCCACTGATGAAAGCTAGCAATTTGTGGCTGGCAGAGAAGGAAGTCTTTGAAAGCAGAGGTGAAGAGAGCGAGCAAAATGCACTCTTTGCTCCAGAAAGACTTCGGGAAGAAGTCAGGCTGACTACTTAATTTTTAATGAAATCTACCAATCGCCAGAAAAACGCGCATCTGCAAATGCTGTGTCAATAAGCACTGCGGAGTTTTCGTCATTTCTCTTCTGGCGGGATGAAAACACCAAAGGCCGGTAGGAAACAGGCAAGTTACACTGAAGTCCCCACCAACGTGTTTACGATTTACACACTGGGCGACCCCCTAGCCCCGAGAGTCAGGCTTTACCCTCAGCACCGAAACCGGAACCCACTCGCCGACTTTCTTCCTCGCGAAGAGGTGAGCTCCGCGGTCTCTCAAGTGGGGGCCCGACCCGGCCGGCGCCCGCCCAGGCAGCGGCTGAGGCGACGCCCCCCCCACCCCCCCAACACAAAGGCAAGTTTCCGGCCCGCACCCGTCACCACACTCGCCCAGCCGGGTCTACGCGCCCGAACCCGGGCCGCGCCACTTACCTGCGGCGTCCGGTCGCGCTCCCGCGCTCTGGATCCTACCAACCCGGGAGGCGCGCGCACTCCGCGCCCCGAGAAGCCGCCGCGGGGACCGCCGGCAGTGCCGCAGCGGCGCGCGCCCCCTACTCTGGCCGGCGCGGCCACGCGGCTGAGTCACCCGGTGCTTCAAGTTAAGAGTCCCCTCTGCGCGCGAGGCACGCCGGGAAGGCCGGCCTCCCGGCCCGCAGCCCTGGGCGACAGGCGAGTGGGTGTCCCCTCTCCTTCCCGACACGCCCCGCCCGTCCAGAGGACGTTGTGCTCGGGCAGGCATCGCCGGCGTCTATTCGATTTCCAAGCCGCGAATGCCCTCATTCAATTAATTATTAAAGGTATAAAGTGGAAAAGTCTTTAGTTACCCTGAATTCTAAAAGAAACTCGCTCAGTCCCGCGACAGTTCATACCTCTAAACTTGGCACCCCTATCCTTATGTTTGGGGGAATGAGGTGGTAAAATAATGGGGTTTCTCGAGCAGGTTTTTGTTTGGAAGCGCCTATCCAGGATGTGCCTTCTGGCCAAAATAAGGTGGGAATAGCCGCACGTTCCTCAGACCTTGAGTCAACTGCACTACATGCCATCGCAAACAAAGTCGAATCACAAATTTTAAATCCACGGGAAGCAAATTATTGGAAAACTGTATTGCGAGAAAAATATTTCAGTACTCAAAAACAATACAAGCCATGTTCTACAAAACGAATGCTGGCAAACAACAGCAACAAAATTATAGTATCAGTCCTTGCTGTCATGATTTCTAGTGGCTTTTGTACTTTTAAAAGGTATACTAATTGAATAAGTTATCCTTATTGTGCAAGTGGTTCTATTTTAATATTGTCGAAAATCGTATAACTTAATAGCATGATTTCTTAAATTCAGAGTCAATTTCTGTTTCCTGGAGTATCTGGAAACTAGTTCGGGGCTAAGAGTAGGGTTAGTGTTGAACTGGAAGAAATATGAGAAAATAGTTTGAATTATTCCAATAGATTGTAAATGGTGGTTGGATACTTGTAGAGCAAAATTACCTTCTGGTGTCAGCAACTTGAAAACACGGAAGCCCTAGGTGTTTACGTTATAATTTGGTTTTAGAGCTCTGGAGTCATTCCCCGTTTCTACCCTTTCACTTGGCATATGATTGAAAAGCATCCAGTTCTGTGTTTGAACCAGGATGGGCTAGTTTATGATGCTGCATTAGTCACCTGGAGGTCAGGTGACACTACTGGACAGTTCACCTCTATGAGGTGACTCAACATTCCCAGCTGCTTTCCTAGCTGGCCCTGCCACCCCAACGGTAGGTTCCACATTAAAGATGCAAAACAACTAGATTGGAAACTCCTGGAAGGCTTTTTTTTTTCTTTTGCCTCAACCAGAAATGAGCTTGTCTGTTCTTTGACCTTCCATTAGCTTGAACTAATCACATTCTAGAATGCTTGGGGGGTATGGGAGAGGGGTGAAGAATGTGAAAATATATTTGGTGAACAGATAGCATTGTCTGCCAGTGTGATATAGTATTGATAAAAAGAAATATAAACCAATTTGAGTATATGCTATAGGGTCCAAACTTCACAGCCAAATTACCATAGAGAATTTTTGGAATGAATTCTTTTATTTCCGTTTCTATAAAGTACAATGTTTTTTGCCCTTTGAGTATAAAGAAAGAAAAAAAACCTTTTTGAGGGGTCTCCCTGGTGGCACAAGGGGTTAAGCACTGCACTATGAAGCATCTGCAACCACTGCAGCATGAGTTTGATCCCCAGCCAGGGTGGAGACCCACACAGCACAGCAGACCTCTCCTGCCACTCCGGCACCCACTGCTCCCCTTAGCAGTGTATTTCAGTCGATCTTCCTGTTCTGTTCCCCACTGTCTCTGATGAATCCTCTCGCCCTCAACCCCCACACCTCTCACCTGTACTCTAGTTACTGTATGCATAAATAAATAAATTTTAAATTAAAACCTTTTGATATTCCTGCAAGCCAAGTCCTGAAAAAATATACAAATCTCTTTGCTGATTTGTAATATACAGAATTTAGCCTAAAGTTTGGACAGTTATGCTAACTACTGTGTCTTTTAACTCATAGTTAAGTCTAAATGGTTTTTTGTCTGTAGTTTCATATAATGAGTTACATGTCAGATCTGGTATTTTTTTGGGTAGACATCAAAGAGGACAAAGTATGAGAAATGTAGCGGCAGGATGGAGGTGGCACAGGAGCAAGGTTCGGGATGGTTCTGGGCAGACAGGTCAGGGAAGGAGAGTCTTGGAGCCCTCGGTGGCTTTTCATACTTTATTTAGTAGAGGTGGCCAGGTACATGGCAGGAAGGGGTACCAGGGGACCGGGAGGCTGGCAGGCGCATCTCACCCTCTCGGCTGCTTCCTTTCTCTGCTGCTGCTGCTGCTGCTGTCAGTTCTCTCGGTCGGTCCTCGCAGTTCTGGCTGTTGGTCCTCGCAGTTCTGGCGTCCTCATGACACCGCCCATTTATGCCCGTGTCCAACACAGGTGCGCTCACTTGCGCATGCCCACCCTGGAATGCTCGCAGCACCACAGGTGTCCATCATCAGTGGTGGGAGGGTGGAAATACCTGATCAACCTTTACCCTACAAATGTATATTCACAAAAAGGTATATTCTGATTTTTCACCATTTTGTTTCTGATTTAATATATCTAAAACCTCAAATTACCACATGTATTTGTATCTGAAGCATAATCCTTTCTAATTTGAAATTGGCCAGACAAGAGTTCAGTTGTCATAATGACCACTTCAAAAGGCAATACGGTTCCATTAGTGCTATTTGAGTCTCCTTATAGGTAACATTTACAATGCGTAAATACAGTAGAACACTTTTTCTGATATTTTACATCATGTAAACATTTCAACAGCCCTGGAAGATCAATTTATTGCCAAATTTACAAATGAGGAATACAGGACATAAACAAGTGTCTAAAGTCATTGGTTGGTAGGTTGAGAACCTAAGTCAACTGACACCCTGAAATTCTTGCTTAATCTACTGAATAACTGGCATTTCCAACTAATTGCTTTCAGGTGAACTGAGCGCTTCCAGGTGGCATCTTAAATGCCTTCAGCTGCTGACACCAAACAACTAATTTAAGGGTGACTTAGAATGAAAATATTTTTAAAGGACAGCTATTATCAGTTCTCATATAAGAAACTAATGATCCTTTCTACCCACTACACCTGTGGTAAATATAAAAACAAACCAGAAATCCCAAGAGTTTTGATCTCTCATTCAACATTATATTTGCAAAACATTTTTTTATGTTTAGATTGTGTGATATCTAGATCACTACAGGTATTCAAATGAGACCTTTTTTTTTTTAAAAAAAGATTTATGCATACAAGCACTGGGGTATAGGCCAGAGGAGGAAGAGGATAAGAGGATTCACCAGAGATAGAGTGGGGAGCAGAACAGGCAGATCTACTCAAGTACAGTGCTGAGGGGAGCAGCAGGAGAGACAGGAGAGGTCTGCTGTGCCATGTAGGTCACCTCCTCCAGGCCTGTGGAGGCAGGGATCAAATGCATGCTGCAGTGGCTGCAGTTTGCTTCATAGTGTGTTGCTTAACTGTGATGCCAGCAAGGGCACAGAGCAAGTTCTCGATGATTCTGAGCAGAGGGGTCAAGGAGTTGTCCTGGAGCCCTCGGTGGCTTTTTCAGGCTTTTATTGATATTTACATCAGAGGCGATCAGGTAGACGGCAGGCAGGGGTGGGGGTGGGGTAGGGGGCTAGGGTGCTAGGAGGCTGGCAGGCGCATCCTCACTCTCTGGGCTCCCTAGCCTCTCTCTCTCTGTCTCTCTCTTGCTCTTCTGGTCTCCTGACGTCCTTGTGATGCTGCCCTTACCCGCCTGTGTCTAAACCCAAATGCACCCACTTGCGCATGCCCACTTAGGCGTGTGTGCAGAACCGCAGGTGTCCATTATTATACCAATGGAGGAAGGGCGGTAAAAGCTTGATACTTTTCCATTTACCCTACATTAACCCATTGCACCCCCAGGGATGCCCCTCAAATGAGACTTTTTGAAAGAATAATACTTTCATTTGGAAGTTCAAAATTGTGCTCAAATATAGATGTAAGTAATCAATTTCTGACTTTCTAGAATCAGGCAGAAACCCTGTATGTTGACCTAAAACCTCACAAGAACCTTTTCCTTCTGTTCCATTGGTTCACCTTCGTTAACAGTTTTTTCATGAAATTCACAAAGGCTTACCAAAGGAGACACCGACTTTACCTTGAATCCATCATCCATCAGAGAATCAAAAATTTTAAGTTTCTAGTGACTAGATTTTGCTATTAAAATATTATTAATACACCTCTGCTTCACCTACAACCTCAGTGTGCCTTTTAATCTCATTTATAGCTAAAGTCTCATCTGCAAACTGTATAGATTCTAGTGACAGTCCAAAGACATAGGACCACAACAGAACTACTTATATAATGATAGTAAGAGTGCTCCTCTAAAGGAACTTTAAAAAGTTAAACTTGATTTTTAGGTAACAAAATAGGAGATAAAGGGAAATGAATCCACATTGTAGGGTCAGAGAAAAGTTATCAGGCTTTTCCGCCCTCCCGCCATTGGTGTGATGATGGACACCTGCTGTCCTGCACGCATGCCTAAGTGGGCATGCGCAAGTGGGTGCACGTGGACTTGGACACAGGCATATAAGGGCGGCATCAGGAGGACGCCAGAGCAGAACATAGAACGAAGCGAGAGCAGCAGAGCAGAGCAGAGATGAGAGGCTAGAGATCCCAGAGAGTGAAGATGTGCCAGGGGGCTAGGAGTCCTGCCAGCCTCCTGGCCCCCGGCCCCCCTGCCTGCCATGTACCTGGTCGCTTCTGTAAGTAAATAAAAGCATAAAAAGGCCACCGAGAGCTCTAGGACTCCTCCTTGACCCGTCTGCCCGAATCATCAAGAACTTGCTCTATGTCCCTTCCTGGCACCACACACATAAAAAAGTATTCCACTGTGGGGTAAATGGAAAAGTGATCAGGCTTTCCGCCCTCCCGCCATTGGTGTGATGATGGACACCTGAGGGCTGCACACATGCCTAAGTGAGCATGCGCAAGTGAGCGCACCTGGGCTGAGACACGGGCATATAAGGGCGGCGTCCCGTCACGAGGACACCAGCAGAAGAGAGAAAGGTAGAAGCAGCAGTGGCACCAGAGTCCAGAGAGTGAAGATGCGCTGGGGCATCTCTTATGCTACCTGAACCAACGGTGAACCTACCCAGGCTGGGATATTTGCAGAACAGAATGCATGGAAGGAAAGGGCTTCTAAAGTAGGGAGCCGGGCCCACCATGGCGGCGCAGTGGGTTAAGCAATGCACTATGAAGCAAATCGCAGCCACTGCAGTACAAGTTCGAACCCTGCCTCTGGCCAGGGAGGAGACCCACATGGCATAGCAGACCTCTCCTGCCTTGCCCGCTGCTCCCCTCAGCAGTGTGTTTCTGTCAATCTGCCTGTTCTGCATCCTGCTCTGTCTGGTAGATTCTCTCACCACCCCCCACACCTCTGGCCTGTACCCCAGTGCTTGTATGCATAAATAAATAAAAATCTTAAAAAAAAAAAAAAGGTAGGAAGACAAATTGTTTCTTCACTTGGTGGTGGTTACAAGAGTGTGTGCCTTAGAATAACTCATAAAGACAAGTATTTCCCTGGTGTGGCCGTCTGTTTCTGTCTTTTATGATAAAAAAAAATTTAAAGTTTGGAGGGAGACGCCAAATCTTCCAAAGAGCTTAAATATATTTTCTTCATGTTCAACTATTTGCAAATATTGGATATCGATTTCATCTTCTGGGACAATAGTAATACTAACTTACTTTTAAAAGAAAACTGGTTGTTTTTTTTTTAAAAAAAACAAATATTTTGAAATATACTACATTGTAATGCAATTTTAGAATTTTAATTTGTCTTTTTTTTTTGACAAGATAATAAACAAGTAGGTGGTAGGTGTATTTTGAGTGTTAGAGTAAAATGGAATAATGAAAAATAAGGAGACTAAAATAGTTTCTTGAAGTTTAATGGCTAAATTTCCATAACGGCCAGGAATGGAATCTATAAACATTTCCTGTTAAGGTTTTGTTGAGGGCATGAACAGCTCTTTCCTACCCATATGCCAAGACATTTCAACTTAGAACTGTATGGCTTTTAAAAATACATAGACCGCTCAAATGGAGATTCAAAAATCAAATAAGCCTCTGTAAATAGAGGTCCTGTGGGGAAGTCTGAAAGTGTAAAAGGATGTTACTCTGGCTTGAGCAGAGGCTGGTGTAAACTGATAACATGTTTATCTCTCATGACTCCTGTTACCGGTTTACCAACAGACTCTGGTCTTCCAATCCCAGGCCTCAGCTCTGACAGCTCATACTGCTTCACTCAATACACATCTCATTTTTGAACTCAACATCGAGAATACTGGGAAATTGTGCTTTTTTAAAAAATCTTGTGTAAGTTATAAATAAACTGCATTTAAAAGAGAAAACGCGTTCCAAAGTCTATGTTCTCTAGATGAAGATTTGAACTAGTAAACTGCAGGCTTATAAAATAGACTTCAGTCACCACTGGACCTCTACAGAAATCCATGAGGTTCCTATAGCTTGCCCACGTCATATCTTCCCTGGGTCTCAAACTTTCAGTAGCTGAAGAAAAGGAAAACTTATTTACCAAAGTATGTGTGTCCTGGCTCCCTGCTGCCACTATATGAGAAATTTTAAAACAAAAACTAAGTCAATAAACAGTAAAGTAAATCATAGGAACTAGCAAGTTCAAATTTCTGTTTGTTAACCAAGAACTCAAAATGTTCTCCTTGATTATTTGGAGTTGTAACACCTACCTGGAAATAAGACAGTTTTTGTAAAGTGTGAAGTACACAGAAAAGGAAGTATATAAACACAAAGTGATATCAGAGTCATATGATAGTAAGATGTAGTGAAAAAAAAATATATTGGAAAAAGAGACAGATGACCTCAGTCTGAGGCCACCCCACCCTGTAACTGGCTGGGCAGGGCACATGGACACTTCCATTTGCTAATCTGTAAGATGAAACTGACCTACCTTTGCTATGAGGTTGTTATGAAGAGGAAAAAATAATCAAAATGTAATCAAAGTATTTTTCAACCACAAAGTACTGGAGAAATTTAAAGTACTGTTAATATTGATGTTATCCACACACTTTACCCAAACTAATATTATCTTGACAAAGAACACCCAAAGACTTTTTTCTGTATGTGTGAGATAAAATTGCCCTCCTTGGCAAATTGAATGGGAGTACGTCAAGCTAAAACACTCCTGCACAGCAAAGAACGCCATTAACAAAGTAAAATGGGAACATACAGAATGGGAGAAAATCTTTACAAATCTTGTGTCTGATAAGGACTTAATATCCAAAACATGTAAAGAATTCATACAACTCAATAGCAAAAAGAAAAAAAAATCTGACTACAAAATGGATAGTCATGTTTGTAAAGAAGACGTGCAGATGACCAACAAGTACGTGAAAAGGTGTTCAGCATCATTTATCATGAGGAAAATGCAAATCTAACCACAATGTAATATCACCTCACCCCTGTTAGAATGGGTATTATCAGCAAGATAAGAAATAAGTATTGCTGAAGATATGGAGAAAAGGAAATCCTTGTACACAACTGGTAGGAATGGGAACGTAAATTTGTGAAACCACTATGGAAGACAGTATGAAATTTCCTCAAAAAGCTAAAAATAGAGGAAATGAAATTATATTGGAAAGATAGCTGCACCCCATGTTCACTGCAATTTTACTTATGAAAGCCAAGATATAGAAACAACCGAAGTGCCCACTGAAATGACTGATAAAGAAATGTAACATATAGGGCCTCCCTGGTGGCTCAAGGGGTTGAGCATTGCTCTGTGGGGCTTCCACAACCACTGCAGTGCGAGATCCATCCCCCACCAGGAAGGGAACCCACATGGCACAGCAGACCTCTCTTGCCTCACCCACCCACCCCTCCCCTCAGCAATGTATTTTGGTCCATCTGCCTGTTCTGCTCCCCACTCTGTCTCTGGTGAAACCTCTCACCCCTCCCCGCCACCGTGCCTCTGGTATATACTCCAGCTCTTATATGCATAAATAAATAATTTTTTAAAAAAATAAGAAATGTAACATATATGCATGTGTATATAGATTGTGTGTGTGTATACACATAACAGAATATTATTCAGCCATAAAAAGAAGGAAATTCTGCCATTTGCTGTAACATAAGTGGTCCTCGAGGACATTATGTTAAGTGAAATAAGTCAGGTACAGAAAGGCAAATATTATATCTCACTTATATGTGGAATCCAAAAAACCCAAAACCAATTAACAAAAAAACCCAACCAACCTTATAGATACATAGAAGAGATTGGTGGTTGCCAGAGGTAGGGGTGGCGTAAAATGGGTGAAGGTGGACAAGTTACAAAATTCCAGGGGTGTGATGTACAGCATGGTGATTATAGTTAATAACATATTATATATTTGAAAAATGCTACGAATAAATCTTAAAAGTGCTTATCACAAGAATAAAAACTTGTAACTGTGGTGATGTTAACTAAGCTTCTAATCACTTCATTATATATTTATACATATATCAAATTATTATGATGTACTTCTTACACTAATACAATGTTATATGTCAATTATACTGCAATAAATTTTTTAATGGATCTCCTTACTGTCAACCTTAAATTGCTTGTCTATCAAAATATACTGGTTTCCTTAACTTTTATAATATAGTTTGAATGAAAATAAAAACTTGTTACAGAAACAAGATATTTCTAGTATTTTCTCCTTTTCTACATTATTGATAACAATAGAGTTACTATTTTAAAGCGAATTTAACATCTTAAAAGGATGTTTGCTTTTCTACCAAATGTCTATTTTTAATGGATCACAATAATGGAAAGTGAAACAGTAATAACAACTTTTCTCCAAAACAAAAGACCAGGACCAGAAGGTTTTACAAGCAACATCTATCAAACCTTTAAAGAAGAACTTATGGTCATTTTCTCAAATTTCTTCTAAAAATCCAAGAAGAGGGAATACTCCCCATTGTATTTTAAGATGCTAATGTCACTCTACATCTCACTAGCAAAACAGCACAAGGGGGGAAAAAAGCAACTATAGACCAAAATCCTAATGAATATTGATGCAAATGTCTTCAACAAATGAATATTTTTAAATGTATTTTTAAATGATTCAATAGGTAATTGCTCTCTTAGATTCACACACATATACATGCATGTGGGCATGCGTGCACAAACACACAGACTCTTAAGCTACATCTGGAGGAAATTACTCAGTCCCTTCTTAGCTGCTCTTTGATTTTTAATGTTCACATGATAGCAGATTATGAATAAAGTTGAAGAGAGCATTTTCTACTCGTTCTGATTCTCTCTAGTCCTTAACACCAAAGTTTAGCTAGTAATTTGGATTGTTCGCTCTTGTTTTTTATTTATTGTAAGTGGAAGTTAACCGTAAAGATACTGTAAATTAGTAGATGTTATGTCTTGGGATGGAAATCATGTACTTACTAAATGTCTTTGAGAAGGAGTCAGATGAGAGAAAGCTGAGCTCGGGTCAAGGGAATCTGGCACCTGGTATCAGCCTACTCACCTGTAGGTCAGTCACTACCTTGGTCTCATTTGTTTTTGTCTGAAAAAATGAGGATTTGGGGGCCAAGTGATGACTGCCATTTGTTGATTACCTTCCTTATCGTGGGCAGGTACTTGTTCTAATTTTATCAGCCTGGCAAGAACAGGCCTTTTCAGTTCCTTGTTACAGCTAGAGAAAGTCAGACTCAAAGTGGAACAGGGTAATCTCCAGGGAAAGGGGTGGTTTCGGGTTCCCTGCCCCACCCTATGGATGGGTGGAGCTAGGCTGGGGGGAGAAGACTAGGAGAAGGAAGGAAGGAGATCAAGAAGAACTGAAAGAGTCACATGGAGCAGAGAGATCTGTGAAGAAGCTGCATTTGTTCTTGGTCTTATACCAAGGACTTGGGATTGAAAGAGATGTGGGCAAGACATGGTGGGGAGGCTGATGATGGCAGCCTTTATCTTGACTTGGATTTTGATTTTGTTTCTTTCATTCCAGGCTGGTCTGGCCCTTTCCTAAGGGTCCCCAGACCAGAAGTTGCCTTAGACTTGTGGCAAGCTTTTTGAGTCTCAGTGGTCCTGATTTGGGCCAACCCTGTTTGGGTATTTACCCATGAAAGGGTGGTTAACTTTGGTTGTTTCATGTGGAAACTATTTTAACTATATTCGTTCTCTTCTCTTTATTGCATACTAATTGTATTAACGTTATTTTCTATTAAAGGTTGTATGCACTAGAGTGTGGTTGTCTTGATGAGGCGTAGGGCAGAGCAGGCAGATTTGGGGGTCCTGAGGTGCCGCTCACCCTGCCCTTTTACAATAGATGAAGGTATCATTTCAGGTCAGCTTGGGTGAACTTCATGGAACCATTTCAGCTTTGAAATTCTAGGCTTCTTTAGAGAGAAAACCTGCACTTTGAGCTTAATTTTCCTGTTAGAAATTGGAATTCATTTTTTGAGAGTCAGCCATTAAATGTCAAATGTAGTAAGGGTCTTAGAAATATCAATATCAAGTTTTTCACCCCCTAAGGATGAATCTAAGGTCCAAAGAGGAGCAATGACTAGGCCACAGCTGTGATTTATTTTCTCTTTCAATAATTTCCATAATAGTCATTGTAACCTGATTCTGTCTGGATAGAAAAAGACATGGGAAGGCGAGTCAGGAAGTGGAATTTGACCTGGGTTTCAACAGTTTCCTAAAGATGACGCTGGTTATATGTGTAAATATTGTCTTTCCAAATAAGCAGAATTGCCAAGATTTGACATTCTTTTGCTTTTTCTTTCTTTTTTTTTTTTTGGAGAGGCATAAAATAAGGATGGAGAAACACTGAACAACTGAAAAGTCAAGGAAGAGTCGCACATAACTAAAAATGTCATTTAGCATGTAATGTATTATTAAAATACTTGAAACGAAGCACCGGACATAGAAATATTTTACACTTCAAATTGACTTTAATACTAAGGACAGGATAAATTTCTGTAAAGAATAAACTCAGTAAACATAATAAAGATTGCTTTATTATGACTAAGTAAGGGGTAGAAAGCCCATGGAAGAGAGAAGAAAGTGGGGGCAAGACTAACAAAAGTAGGAAAGGGTGGGGGGATAAAAAAGAAAAGATGAGAAACAAAGAAAAAGAGCTAGGAAGAAGGGCAAGAGAATTATCCAGAAGAGCTTTGGGAGAAGAATGAAAGAGGGCAAGAAAAACTGGGCGCTGGCCAGAAAAGGACGAAGTTGGTCTTACAAGGACAAGAAAAGCTAAGGACAACAGGGAATTCCGGTGGCAGCCAGGAGAGAGGTATTAAGGGAGTTCCTTTTTTTTTTTTTTTATTCCACAAATATTTATTGCCTAACCTCTGTGTGCAAAACACTCAGGTAAATTCATGTTCTGGGAGAAAGAAATATGCATTGCTCTACCTTAAAAAGACAAAGATTTCATTTCTTTGATAACCCTTTTTTCACCTCTGTGAATAAAAAGTATTTTGTACACATTTAGAAAATTTGGAAAATCGAGAGTGGAATAATCTCTAATTCTATCTTTTTTTAAAAAAAAATATTTATTTATGCATATAAGAACTGGGGTAGAGGCCAGAGGTGTGTGTTTGGGGGTGGAATGAGGAGATTCACTGGAAACAGAGTGGGGTACAGAACAGACAGATTGACTGAAATATACTGCTGAGGGGAGCAGCAGGCGAGACAGGTGAAGTCTGCCTTGCCACGTGGGCCAGCTCCCTGGCTGGGGATGGAACTTCTGCTGCAGTGGTTGCAGTTAGCTTCATAATGCTGAGATTTAACCCCTTTTGTGCCACCAGGGAGACACCCAACTTGTTTAAGTATTTTTGTTGAACTATTGGAAGCAAGTGGCAAGACAGCATGACATTTCACCCCCATGCATTTCACAGAGTAATTCCTAAAAATAAGGACATTCATGGTATGCCTATAGTATTATTGCATGGAGGACAAGTAACAGTAATTATTTGATGCTATTTTTATAGTAGTTTTTTAACAAAATGTAAGACCCAAAGTTCATTTAGTTATTTTATCTCTTTAGCTTTTTTTAATCTGGAGTGCTACTCCCACCTACCTGCCATTTTATCCCCCTGAATACTAATTTTTTAAAGAAATCAGATCTATTACTTGTAGGAAGTTCTCAAAGCTTTTCCTGACTAGTAAGATCTCTAAGTTCATTCTATTTGGAATATGGTTTTTTTGTCTTTATCTTTCAACATATATTGTTTTACTGAACTTCAGTTAGTTGTAATATCTGTAATTTCCAACTGTCTTCCTTGCTCTTAGATAGCTTCTTCTTTTAGTATCTTGTTCTTGTTCCATAGATAAAATATTTCTTCAATGATGCTTAAGGAGGAAGCTTGGAAATGGGTACAGACAGTCAGGAACACTCCCCAAGTCCATGTATCAGCCTGATTGAGAGACACTCAGTTGGAACCAGGAGGGCGCTCTCCCCCCAAGCCCTGGGTCCATCTATCAGTCTCATTGTAAAGTTTAGAACATCAACACAATAACATAATGCTAGAGCAATGGACTACAGCTAGTTTGGGGAAGGTAGGTAAGTGGACAAACTCAGTGGGCCTGGATAGCATAGAACACTGCAAACTCAGTAGCCAGGAGAACCCCACAAACTCAGTGGACCTACATGGCCTAGGAAGCAGGCCCAGCTAATCAGCAAGAGACACAACGCAGAGACATCCAACAACCAAACCCCTACTCCTTGCCCACTGTACTCCTCTATAAGCACTTACTTTTTGCCAGCTCTGTGGCTATCCACTCGGGATTCTTCTTTGCTGTAAGAGCTTTCCTGTCCTTCCTCTTATCTATCAATAAATCTCTTGCTTTTCTCTATGGTCTTTATGTTGAAATCTTTCCTCACCAGAGACAAGAACTGAGAAAGAGCTTGCCTGGGGTCCTTAGACTCCAGGACTGCTCCCAAAACCCTGATCAGTATAGGAACCTGGGAATCTGACCACTTATTAAACAGATTTTCAAACAAATCTGCCTTTTCAGCACGACTGTCCTTTTCTAACTTCTCTTTGCGTTTGACCAGCTTCTGGTTCCTGAATCTTTCCTGAGTTCCCTGGGGTGACCTGCCTTGTTTTTTTCCTGGTTTCTCCTTCTGTCAGCAATAAGATCTGACCTTCTTGGACCTGCAATGTCCTCCATCCATTTTCATATCTTGTGGTTTGGACTGACTCCCAGTTCAATAAGGTAAAACCTGTGTTTCTGGTCTTTCTTTCCTTCCTTGTATTTTTGAAAGAAGTGCAGGCTGCAGGGAGCAGGGAGGAATGATATCAGCTATCTTGAGTAAAAAAAGTTTTCAATTTTTATTTTTAAGTCTTCAAGCATATATTGCTTGCTATAAAGATAACTAGTGACTTAAAATTCAGCTTACTATTTCCTATGATTATGAGTTATTATTATGGAAACATTGTACCGTAATATAGATTGTTTTCTGTCTCCAAACTTATTTTAAGGGAACACTTTTAAAATTATACTGATGAAAACATAATATAGACTTAAATGAATATAATGTATATGTTTTCTATAGTGCTATAACAAATATGGCCTAAAACAACACACATTTATTATTTGACAGCTCTGGGGTTCAGAAGTCTAAAATGGACTGGCAGCGACCTCCCTGGGGGCACAAAGGGGTTAAGCATAGCACTATGAAGCAATCCACAGCCACTGAAGCTCAAGTTCGATCCCTGGCCCGAGAGGTGACCCATATGGCGCAGTAGACCTCTCCAGTCTTGCCCACTGCTCCCCTCAGCAGTTTGTTTCAGTTAATCTGCCTGTTCTGCTTCCCGCTCTGTCTCTGGTCGATCCTCTCATCCCCCACACTTCTGGCCTGTACCCCAGTTCTTGTATGCATAAATAAAATCTTTTTTAAAAAGTAAAATGGACTGGCAGGACTGCATTCTTTCTGGAGACTAGGTTTTTTTTTGGTATTTTTCAGCTTTTAAAAGTTGCCTGTATCTCTTGGCTCACAGACCCTTTCTCACATCAGTCCAATCTCTGTAACATCCTTGTCTCTGGCTCTGACCCTCCTGTTTATGGCGTGTAAGTGGCCATTTGATTAGGTTGGGCCAGATAACTCAGGGTAATCTCTACTTCTCAACAACATTAATTTAATCACACCTACAAAATCCATTTTTCCATGTAAAGTGCAATATTCATGTGTTCTAGGGATTAGGATTTGAACACCATTATTTAGTCTACCATATATAGACAGCAAAATATGAACCCATAATGGATTAATTGTTGCAAGAAGTGATAAAACATCTATAATACATTTAAACTTTTAAATTAGAACAACTGCCAAAGTAGATACAAAATAATGTAAGTGAAAAATATTATCTATATATATGTTGACATAATAAGATATGTAAATCAGTGATTATTAAATAGACATTATACATCTGTTCAGTAGTTGGCTAGTAGACTTCCATGTGCTAATCCATTATCACATGTGAATCCTGGGATATCCTGGTATTTTCAGGTAAGAAATCCATTTCTTAAAGGCAATTATCCAGTTATATTAACTATATAGAAGAATGTAAGTGTTTTTCTTGTGTATATGTAAAAATAAATTTCAGATAAAAAGTAGTCATGTGGAATTGGGAGAAATGATAATAAAAACCTTTTTGGGGAAAATCAAGTTCAACATTCTTTTATTATCATTTATTATATCATTTTTTTAAAAAGCTGTTTCGTTCTCAGTTAACCAGCAATGCCATGTGAATAACTAGTACAAAGTGACAGTTTTATACTGGACTGATGGTAAGTAAGCCTGTCAACCGGCTCTTGCAAATAAGAGCCTCATCAGGCAAGTGCATCTTGATTATCAACTTTGACTGCTTGGTAATTTAATAATTATATTCAGAGCTGATCTGGTTCTCCTGCATTAGCTGGAGAGCAGGTCCATTTCACAATGGAAAATTTACTTGAGAAATCAAATTAAGATCATGCCTGATGAGTGTAATTATAATGTCGGACTGCCCAAGGCATCAAAAATGCTCAGGAACTTTTTCCCACAGCTCCCTCTCCTCTAATCTATCCCAAATTACACTACTTGAAAGGTTGAAGTAGCATGCTAGGCTGGAAAATGTGATACATTTGGAAAAACTGATGAGTTAAAATTCTGTTTCCTTAGATAGAATTACTATTCAATCTGTTTGATGAACTAGAATTACATGTTACTGAGAAGTGGAAATTTCAAGTACCTTGATAGATTCTTGCTATTTGACCAAATACGGTATTCATTTTCCCACCTCCGTTCATATAGCTGAGGTAACTACTCACTGACTTGCTCTCAAAGTCATTTCTTTTCGGGTCTTGTTTCTTCTAGAGCTGCAATATAGCTTCACTGTATTTATGACTCAATGGAGTAGCCATTAGCTACATGCAGTGATTGAGCACCCGGCATGAGACTAGCTGGTACTGGGGTGTATTTAAGTATAAATACACCCTAAATTTGGAAGCCTACTATTAACAAGAATGTGAAATACTTCATTAATGATTGTTTACATTGATTACTTGTTGAAATGATACCATTTGAATTTATTTTGAGATGTAATGGGTTAAATAAAATATAACATTAAAATTAATTTAAACTTTTTTTTAGTGTAAACTACTAGAAAACGTAAAATTACATCTGTGGTTCATGTATTATTATTGGACAACATTGAGCTAAGGCTTCTGAAGTCCCGCTTACCTTTTTCAATTGTTCTTTATGGTGTGACCTCATTTATCCATTTGCTCCCTTTCTACTAACTACTTAGACCTATAAGATTAAAAAAGAAAGTCAATCTCTGTGGCCAGCCTTTAAGTCAAGGAAATGAAGTGCACTCTCTAAAGTTTTGCTCTATTTTTCTTCTGGCTATACTAACTTGTACCTCCTTTTCTAGTGTACCAATTTAGACCACTCCTTTGATGGAATGTGACTATTTAAGAGAGGAGAAAAACTGTTGGAGATGAAGATGTAGGGTGGGGTAGGAGATCTACAAAGACCAAGTAACATAGATGTTTATCTAAATTGGTAAAGACTTTAGAGATTAGCTTGTTCCATCTTCCACCCAAATCCACAATCATTTTATAATGTATAAAGGCAGCCTATATTAGAACATCAATATTCAGCTAATATACCAACTAAATACTAAGAAATGGGAGTGATTCCACTGAAAAAAATTTTTCAACAGGGAAAAACCATGAAGAAAAAGCATGATGCCATTGTTTGTGTACCTACAGAAGTTCTGAATCCTTCTCTCAAAGTAACAAATTGTTGCAAATCACTGTGGGTGAAACACAGTTTTCAGAAAGCATACATGACCCGACTTGTCAGCTGCCGGCCAGTTTCAGCCATGTCAACAGACCCAGGTAAGATATTATTTATATTAAACTAAGATAAATAGTCTTAGTAGGTATTTTTCTTGACATTGAGGATGTGAAATTGTGCATTAAATAAATTAAACACTGACTGTAGGAAGATAGTGGTAAATCTGTTAATCGAAGTTTACAGGTGGTAAAAATCTAACACTGTGCATCATGATAATAAATCTCTTAGTTCCTATTTGCTCAGAATCACTGATGCGACAACTAGTCAAAGATGATCCCAAACTGATTAAAATAGATAAAATTTATCTTTTAATAAAAAGTTGTCTGTATACTTGGCCTGATACTGTCCCAGTTGTTAAGGTAGGGAAAATTCAGTTTAGGTTTCTTCGTGGTTTTGCTAATATAGGAAAGAGTATGAAGAAAAGAGAAACTTGATTTTGCTTTGCAAGAATGTATGATTCCTAGATTTCCCAAAATGCTAGAAACTTAAAATCTTGTGTTCTGAAGAGCATTAGAGTCAGGTTAAAATTTATGGGGTTTTGGACTTTTAGATCGAAAACACTCTAGACACTTGAATGAAATTACTAAAACTAGTCTCAAACTACATTCCAACTTTACAAGAATTACCTGAGCAGGCAGAAAATCAAACAACTTGATTGTCTCTTGCCACTATACCAAATATGGTATCCATATTATAGAAATAATTCAGTTGACTAAAATTCTGAATTTTCATGCGTGCAGGTGTCAGTTATTTCTCAAAGCCTGAAATTCTGCTATTGAATCTTACAGAACATACATACATATTTTAAATTACAATGCAACTCATACAACATAAAGTCAAGTCTTTGAAAGTACACAATTTAGTATTTTACTTTAAAGATTTATTTATTTATGCATGCATATAACAACTGGGGTGTAGATCACAGATGGGGCTGGGGGAGGTGAGAGGATTCACCAGAGACAGAGTAGGGAGCAGAAAAGGAAGATCTACTGAAATACACTGCTGAGGGGCGTGCTAGGCGAGCCAGGAGAGGTCTGCTGTTTCTGGCTGGAATCGAACTTAACCCCTAGGTCAACCAGGGCAGTCCCACAATTCAGTGGTTTTTAGTAGATTCACAAAGTTGTGTAATCACCATTATTCTAGAACTTACTAGAATTTTATTGAAAACTTTCCAATGTTTCACTATAGTACTTGATCCTCACAGATTCCTTGTTCAGTTGATGGGTTATCATCTGAGATGCGCTGTGAGCGACTGCCACATTGACCCAAAAAGCTTTCCCAATTACATTCACCTCATAAGCAAGGGAAAGAATTAAGGAGCTATACCTTTGATTAGAGCAACAGCCAAACAACTTGATCTACCTGTTTGTTTTCCAGCCTAGAATGTCATCTTACTAATGTATGTAAATTGTATTAGTTGTTGGTACTTTAGTCGTTGGCATCTGCGACTTCCAAGCAGTTAGAAAAACGGACATTTCTCCCCAATCTCCTTCTTCCACGCCCCCCCACCCCAACTTTGGAGGTGTAGAAGACACAGCGTCCCATTTCCTTCCCACCCTTATCCTGGCCCAGGAGACAGCAGCGTTTCTCCCCTAAGATCGCAGAGGGCAAACTGAGAGGGGCGTTGTGAGAGGGACAAGTTGTCATGAAGGCGTCAAGGTCGCCAAAGTTAGGGTAATAGGAGGTGCCCGGCAGCCTACGGCTAGTACCCCGCCTTCCCGCCTCCAGATGTCGCGCGCCCCAACCAGCGCCCCAGACCCGCCTCTTCCCCGCGCTGCGCTCCCCATTGGCCACCGCCCAGTCACGTGGCCTGTTTCCAGAACGACCTGCGAAGCGCGCGCTTTTCCAGCCAGGGTGGGTGGGATGTCCGCGCGCCGGTCGGCGGTCTGCCTAGGGTAGCTGCGGTAGCCCGGGACAAAAACCAAACCAAAAAAAAGACTCGCTGCGCAAAGCAAAACTGTAGTGAAGGAGAGAAGGTCCCTTTCTCCCCTCAGTGGGTTTTGTTTTCGGGTGCGACACAAACCGAAAATGGAAACCACACGCTATTGGCTGAACAGTGACCCACTGAGCCAAGATTTATCTGTGGCTTTGGGGAAATGTATATATGCGAACATAACTCTGTGTGTGGGGGGACACCCATTATTTTTTATACGGGGAATTTAGAACTATTTTTTCTTAGAAAAGTTGAGGGGATGGGTGGGATCTTGGGAAGTCCAAAGCTGTTGTCTGGATAAGTCATTTAAAGGAAATTAGAAACTTTTGGGAAAACAGGAGTAAAAGTAAAAAGGACCCCTGTTCACCCCTAAAATGTAATAATCGATAGAGAAGGGCAGAATTAAATGTGCACATATATGTAAGTGGTTTTATGTATAATTGTAGAAGTCAATAGAGTCCAGTTATTCTTTCTTCCTTTGATGGCTTCACTTTTGTTTCGCTTCTTTTCCTTACCTTTTTTTTTTTTCCAATTCTAAGACCAATTCTTGTCTCCGCTAGTGGGACACATTCTCTTCTTTTTCTTCATTCATTCGTTTAAAAAAACCCCAAACCAAAAAACAACAGAAAAGCTAGAGCCTACTATTGATGTAGTCTAGGCACTGTTCTAAATACTGGAGTGACAGTAGGAAACAAAAATAGTAACAATCCCTCCACTCTTAGAGTGTTTGGTCTACTAAAGGAGGCCGATAGTGATCAGTTTTATATATTTATATCTATGTTAAATAGAATGTGGTAAGTACTGCGAGGAGGTCCAAATGTTATTAAGGGGGCTTTGACCTAGCAGGGAGGTTAGAGAAGATTTTCCTCAGATGTAACCCTGGACTGGGACCTGAGTGGGCAGAGAGGTCTGGGGCTGGTGTGATGGGGTGGAAATTGCAGGCAGAGGGAGTGGCATAGGCAAAGGAGAACTGGTCTCCTTTCAGGAACTGCCCATTCCAGCCACTTCCACTATACATACATTAATATTGCCTTAGTTCTTGGAAGACACTTCTTTAAATTTCAGATTCTTAGGGAGTAGCTCTGTGTAACCTATAATTGTTACAGACAGTATGTATCCAATAGGCAAGTATATTAATACACTTTATTATCTATTTCACAAAATAAAAATAGGCAATGATTAAAACAAAATGTAGAATGTGATGTATATTAATAGAGCTAAAAGTGCTGTATAGATGTTCGAAGTGGTGAGAAATCATATCATTTTGGAAGATTCCATAATGGCATCTTAAAGAAAGTAATTTTTGAGATATGCTTTAAAAGTAAGATTTGGTCAAATGGTAATATACTTTAGAACATAAGGTTCAAGAAGAGGAAGAAGGCTGGACAAGATAAGTTGACATATATTCCAAGAGCCTTGAAAATCAGTCCAAAGAATTTGTAGAAACTAAATGGAAATGTTTTAAGTCCAAAGAGTTTATATAAACTAAATAGAAACTATTTAAGGATTTTACTTCCCTCTCCCCCATCGTCCCATTCACCTCCCACCCCCACCCCCCAGCCCCACGCCCACGTTTAGTTTAGGAAAATTTAAAATTTGCAAAAATTTTGCATGAATAAATCAGTGGCTGCTTGTACACCCTTCACATGAATTTACCTTTTTTTTTTTTTTTAAAGCCACATCTGCTTTCTCTTTTTTATCTCTTTGTACACACACACACAAATACAGGTATAGATATTTTTCTTTGCTTATAATTTTGAGATGAAGTTGTAGACTTACTAACTCTTTTATAGGGCAACCCCAATGTGAAATGTGTTGCCTGACTGTGGGTCCTCACCTGCATGCTTAAAAGGGCCTTATAATGAGACTCAGCTACAGATACACACAAAAAAGGTTAATAAAGGTTTATTTACAAAAAGGGGAAACGAAGAAAATTATAACTCAGGGAGAAAGCACCAGAGATAAATTGGTGAATGCATCTTATCAGTTCTGCTGAGGAGGGCCCCAATAGCACACTGAAAGCCAGCAAAAATAAATACATAAATAAACAAACAAATAAATAAATAAGGAACCCCAAGCCCAACATGTCTGGTTATATATGAAGCCTGACTGCTTAATTCCACCCTTACTTCCCAGCAATCCTCCCTTGGGTGGTGATGACATTATGAGGTTTGTAGTCCTTGATGTCTTGGATCTCTTTAGTCTGGGGTGGGGGTGGGGTTCATAAAACCTGTGTGTGTGGAGTTGGTTCAGGACATCCTCCCTCCAACACCCCAACAACTCTATCTCTAAATCCTCATATTGTCTCCCAAGAACAAATGTATTTTTCTGCTTAGCCACAATACAATTATGGCACTACTGAAATACTTTTAAAATTTAGTTTTGAGTAAGAACTTATGCTAATAAATAATAAATGTGTTACTAATTTTAAATGGCTTGCATTAGCAGCTGGTACATTGTACATGCTATATAAATATTTGTTTAAAAAATAGATTTTCATCGTTACAAAGCTAAAGAATATGAAAAGGCATATGGTGAGAAATCTCTTCTGTATTCCTGTCGCCCATCTATTCAGTTCCTACTCTAATTGCTCCCATTATAAGCATTCATTGTTCTTAGATTCTTGGGTATCTTCTAGAGTTTCTTTATGCAAATGTGAACAATTGTGAATATAGATTTTTAATGTCCCTTTCTCTTTTTAGACAAAAATAGCCCACTAAACACTCTGGAGATCTTTCTGCAGTAAAGATCTCTTTCTGCATAGAGAATGTCCTCATTCTCATTTACAGTGGCATAATATTCTATTGTGTGGATATATCCCAATTTATTTCCAAATGCAGATATGTTCAAAGTTTTGGTTATAGCATTGATTCCAATATTACCATGACTAGAAACAATCCCAGTATACATATTCTGTTCACCCTCTTGGACAACTACATCTTTATACTCATAACTAACAGTATCTGTTGAGTACAACCTATATATATGAAATAGATACATGTCCTCAAGGGTTTCATCCTTTAGTTGGTAAACATGCACAAAATAGAATTATTGTGTTGAATTTTGGAATGCAAAACGCACCCCTTCCTTTTGGCACACTTAGTCCTTTGTTCCATCCTTTCTCTAAGACCCTTCCTTCTATACTCCTTTGCCTATCCCATTCAGCTATCCACCAAGGCTTGTTGGTTTCCTTCTGTTACCAGGCAATAAGGAGCACTAAAACTGGCCAAGGACAGTGACCAAATACTTTACCAGTCACTGTCTGAGTACTTCATCTGTGTGCACAATTGCAAGACCACTCAGGTTCAGGGAATAACAATGATGGGATTTATTTAACAAATGGGGAAACAAAATGCTGCTGAGGCCATGAGTGGCCAGTTATTTCAGCCCACATAGTTTCCATTGTTCAGAAAGAAATCTTAAACAAGATGGTGTCTTACCACTACTGAAGACCTGGAATACATATTCCAAACAAAAGGCCATGTTACCAAAATGGTGTCCTCCGGCCACTGAGAACCTTGAACAGGTGGCAGCCAGAGACAGCCAGTGGGGACCCAACTTCCCGTGACACCGAGAGATGCCACGAGCAGGACACCAGAGCCTCTGAGATACGCCAGAGGCAACAGCAGACACCATCAGACAACACTGGAAGCAGCAGCAGCCAAACAACCCAACAAACAGCCCATGTTCATACAGCTCACCGAGGAGCCCAGATCCAGGCCTTCACCTTCCCCTCCAGGATGTAATGGCAGCAAAGCTGGGAATGGATACCTACAAAACTTCCCAACTTTTTCCCTCCGAGGTCGACTGCTGGACGCTCCTCCAGGTCCTTTGGAGGCCAGCAACAGCAGTGTGGAAGATGGGCATGGTGGGGGCTGGAATGGCTGACCCACGGGGCTGCTTCTGATTCTTCCTTGCTTGGGCATATTCCACCTTCCCCTGTTCAGCCTCACTTGTGGCCCCCTAAGACAGATATTAGTCAGTTAAACCAAGTGTTGTAACACTGTACTTTTGGTTGGCATAGGCAGGACTGGCCCTAAATCCATTTTGAAGTAGGTGACTTTTATTTGGAGCATCTCCCCACTTGGTTCCCGTTTCGTCTCTCTGGGAACCTTCTTTCCTGATTAACTTTTCTGAGTCCTCTTGTATTACTTTGACTTGCCATTTTTGAATTTTCTTCAATGTCTTTGAATTTCTTTATGATAGAAGTTCTGAGCTTGTCATTGGATAGGAAGGGTACAGGCCAGAAGTGCGGGGGGGTGGGGGTGGGCGGGGTGAGAGGAGCCACCAGAGACAGAGTGGGGAGCAGAACAGGCAGATGGACTGAAACACACTGCTGAGGGGAGCAGCAGGAGAGGCAGGAGAGGTCTGCTGCACCATGTGGGTCCCCTCCCTGGCTGGCGGCAGGGATGGAACTCGTGCTCCAGTGGTTGCAGTTTGCCTCATAGTGCATTGCTTAACCCACTGCGCCACCAGGGAGGGCCCTGTGTTTGGATTCTGAAGAGCTGATTTCACCTTATGATATCATACTCTCCTGAGGTCTCACATTTTCAAGTATTATATTTTTTGTCTGCCCATTTTGCTACTTGAGATCTCCCATAATTTATTTTCATTTTCGCTGGCTTCTATATGTACCCAGACCTGGTTTGTAGTTGCTGATTGCACAGAGTGGGAAGGGACTTTGAGGGATCCAGATGTTGGTGTGCTTGAGTTGGGGTGGGACTGGCTTGTGTGTGTGTTACCCCCAATCACCCTCCTTTCTGGGCTTTGGGAATAGAGACTAGGTAGTCCCTGTGCTCTCAGTACAGTTCACAAAATAAGTATCATTCCCAAGGAGATGACTGCTCTGCTGTCATCTTTACTGGAGACTGAGTTTGTGGAGCGGTCCAGCCCTTGCACCAGGTTTTCCCCTTTTTTGTGTGAGTGTCTCCGTATACCCTCTCCTTCCCTTTCTCTAGGGGCTCTAGCTGAGCTGACTGCCCTTCCACTGGTGTGCTCTACTCCAAACCACAATGCACATGTTCTTTTCTCTACCCACCTCCTGTTCAATGCAGCATGAATCTCCTCAGTGTCGACCATTGAGATTTATACTGGTCTGTACTGACCAACGGGTAGTTAATCACATTCATATTCAAGGGACTGTCCAATCGGTGTCCCTCTGGCTCATTCCTTCAAGGGCCACAGCATGTGGGGAGCTGGTCCTACAACTGCCCCTTCTGGGCCTGTCACATCTGCCCCCCCTTGGCGGGGACCGCTCCACTGCTTATATGGACCTTGCTGGGTCTGTGCTGCTTCCAGGACTCACCCTGAGACTCCCTGGTGTCCATGGAGCCTACTGTGTGAGCCTGCCCCAGGGCTCACTGAGGTCTGCCAAGGGCTGCTGCTGATGGGGCTGCTTTCAGAACCTGCCCTAGAGTTTGCCAAGTTTGCCACTGATGTCTTTGGAGGCCTACTGTGGTGGATCTGCTTCCAGGTCTCATCTGGGCACTTGGGGCTTGCGGGTCTGCAGGGTACTGCGTAAGGGCCTTGTTAGCTTCACTGTGCTGTTTGCAGGGCCTGGTGGGTCACTGGGACTCACCTTGCCTGCTTGGGGAGACTATATGCTTGGCCATTTCCACTGGCTGCTGAAGTCCCCACCTTCCAGAGGTGACCTCTGTAATTCTTCAGGAGTTACTGGCTTTATTCTGCTGCAGTCTAGCTGTGAGTCTTTGGAAGAGGTGAGCCCCACATCCTCTGCTGCCATCCTGCCCTGCCCCTCTTGAAATTTCTTTTTTTAAAAAAGATTTATTTATTTATGCATACAGGCCAGAGTCGTGGGAGGTGAGAGGATTCACCAGACAAGAGTGGGGAGTAGAACAGGCAAGATGGACTGAAACACACTGCTGAGGGCAGCATCAGGCTAGGCAGGAGAGGTCTGCCACGCCATGTGGGTCCCCTCCTAGGTTGGAGGCAGGGATTGAACTCGTGCTGCAGTGGCTGCGTTTTGTTCCATGGTGCGTTGCTTAACCCACTGCGCCACCAGGGAGGTCCCCCTCTGAAATTTCATTGTGATCTAGTGGTGAGGTTTTTACTTCCCCATTTGTTGTCCTGAGAACTTGGTGGGGCATTTTTTGGGTGGGATGGGACTTTCTAATCTGAAGTTTGGTGTCTTTCATCTTTGTGACGTTGTCTTGTACTGTTTGTTTGGACATGGGCACCCTCTCAGCCCGCCCATCCCATTTCCCTTTTTCTGGGACGCCTGCTGATCAGATGCTTGTATTTCCAAATTAGCTCCCCATATTACTTATTTTTTCGTCTTCTGTTTCAAATTCTTATTTTTCTTTGAATTATTTTCTCAACTTTATTTTTCAGACTATATTAATTTTGGCAATCATATCTTTAAAATCTGAAAATGTTTAGGGTTTGTCTTTTTTCATAGCATTTTCTTTTGTTTCATGAATGTACTATTTTCTTGAGTTTCCCTAAACATATACCCTAAAATTACGTTCTTTTCCATTTCCTGAATTACATATTCTTCAGGGTTACTCTTTTGTTTCTCTTTCATCCTGTGGTTCTTCTCAATTTCTTGGTGATTTTCTGTTCTTTTAAAGAACTATGGAATGGGTTTTGTCTGATGTCATGTGAGTAGACTGTTTTTCCAGGTGGTGGCAGTAGTGAACATTTGTAAAGTGTTTATTCATGTTCCAGACACTATCCTGTGTGCATTTTAATATATTAGCTTATTTAATCATCTCAAAAACCCCAGTATGAGGTAGTTACTGATGATATTTCATGAAGTTTAATATTCAGTTAATCATAAGTATACCGTTACTTTGTTTACTACCAAGAAGGTAAATAACGCTGTTGGAATATCACACGCCGTGGATTATAAAACAGTGATTTGGGACGTATTAAAAATATCTTAGAATGTTGATTCTAGCAATCTTTCTTACGTTTGAAAAAACTAAGGCATAGAGGGATTAAATAACTTGCCATAAGTTACATAATCGTATCTGTAGCGAATTTTATATTTGTTTTCTTTTTTTTTTAAAGATTTATTTATTTATGCATACAAGAGCTGGGGTACAGGTCAGAGTCCAGGGAGGTGAGAGGATTCACCAGACAGAGCGGGGAGCAGAACAGGCAGACTGACCGAAACACACTGCTGAGGGGAGCAGCGGGCGAGGCAGGAGAGGTCTGCTGCACCATGTGGGTCCCCTCCCCAGCCGGGGGCAGGGATCGAACTCATGCTGCAGTGGCTGCGGTTTGCTTCACAGTGCATTGCTTAACCCACTGCGCCACCAGGGAGGCCCCAAACTTTACATTTGAATCCAACTGATCTGGCTTCAGAATTTTACCACTATGCCTAACTGCCTATCTAGAGCCCCCCTTTGAGAGGGAACTGAAATGAGACATAAAGGGCTCTGAATTGGGGGCCTTTAGGGACATCAGGTATGGAGCTGGTTTCTGGCCCCAAACCCCTCAAATGTCAGGAGAGACCTTTAATCTAAGGCACCAACATTCATAAAGAAACTTTGGCTTTCTCACTAAGTTTGTTCCCTTCCGGAAGAAATATAATGCATAGTGTGTGTGTGTGTGTGTGTGTGCGCGCGTGCGCCCGCATGTTTGCATGTGCCTACCTTAAATCTGTTCTGGGTGTAGTGCGCTAAGATGTCAAAAGAACCAAGCGGCACCTCCAGTCAATGGCATGTCTCCCTTTCCCAGACTCAGGGTTTGGGTGGGTTAGTGGGATTCCAAATCTCAGGAATCCCTGTGAGGGGGTTGTGTTGTTTTTCTACTTGGCTCACTTGTCTTTATCTTGTATCATGGGCTTTCTGTCTCCTAGAAACATGTGCAGGTCTTTCACCTGTTCTTGATCTTGCCTCCCATTCTCATCACTGTTGTGGTTTTATTCTTTTTCAAAAGTCCCCAAAACAAGAGGTTTTGAAAGAAAAGAAAATGTCAATAATTGTGCTCTATCTTGAACTAGAAGTTCCTAGACCTCTATTTTTAGTGGACAAAATCAAGATTATACAAGGATGACCACTACTTAAGAAAGCAAAATATTCACATTATAACTTTCAGTGAAGAAGCACTTATAAAACCTTTTTTTTTTTAAAAAATTTTTGCTTAGAAGAACTGGGGTGGTTGGGGTGACAGCGCTGAGACTTAACCCCTAGGCCATGAGGGAGGCCCATTACAAAACCTTAAGAACATGTTTCCTTAAAAGTTCTAAATGCAACAGAAATGACAGCTGGACAAAGTCTCTCATATAGGATTCTCAACATACAAGTATCATTTTTAAATTTCCAGTACACAGAGTCTTACTAATTGTTTTTATAAAGGAATTATTTTACAAAAATTATAACTTTGAAACTTTTCCCAAATTTCTCATCAAGCTATTTAAACTTTATATTTTCAGAACTCTGTGTGGACATATTCACATAAGTTTTTGGTATAGAGATATTTTTTTTCCCTCTAGCGATTAAAAAGTCAATACTTGGAAAAGAATATAGTTATGCCTTTTTATTTCATTCATTTTAATGATCTTGTCAAAAGACTTCTCACTTCTTTTTGATATGACTGCTTTAAAACTTTGATTTGTTGGGCCTCCCTGGTGGCGCAGTGGGTTAAGCAATGCACTGTGAAGCAAACCGCAGCCACTGCAGCATGAGTTCGATCCCTGCCCCCGGCTGGGGAGGGGACCCACATGGTGAGGCAGACCTCTCCTACCTTGCCCACTGCTCCCCTTAGCAGTGTGTTTCAGTCCATCTGCCTGTTCTGCTCCCCACTCTGTCTCTGGTGAATCCTCTCACTGCCCTGGACTCTGGCCTGTACCCCAGCTCTTGTATGTATAAATAAATAAATCTTTAAAAAAAAACTTTGATTTGTTTCTTCTGATCCTCTCATGTTTCTTATAAATGATGACATAGCTAATTGTCTAAATGTCACGGGACAGTAGACCAACTTTCCTTAACCAACAAATAATGTCATCTATAGGTCAAGTATCAGAACTCTCAGTCATTTTGTAGTCAACTTTTATAAGAAACATGTAAATGATCAAAATCAAAAACACAAGCCACTAGTATGAGGAACTCAATTTTTAAATTTCATTTTCGAGGCTGTCCTGAGGTCGGTTTATAGCCAATACAATGTTACCCACATTGTTGCCTCTGGACAATGGTATTTGAGATATCAAAAGATAATTATAATTATTTGTTGGTTTGCAAGGAAGAAAAACTTCCTCTATTCACCCTGAGAGCTGTGGAATTTGGTGAGAGTGAGTATGTAAAGGAATTGAACTTGCAAGTTCGGGCTCTTAGGCAGAACTGGCATTCAGTAATTTCTTTTTTGAGTCTTGGTTTCTTAAGTCTGCTCAGTTTATCTCTCTTAGTTCGCTCCTCCACTCCATTAAATGTTTCCTTCCCCTTCAAAATTTTTGTCTGCAAATGACCTTGACTTATTATTTTGGGTCCAAAATAATTCTGTGCAATTCCTGGTCCCAACTCTTACCTTAGTCTGCTGAGTCAACATTCAACAAAGGAGGAACCCTTTCCCTTCTTAGGACCAGATTCTGTGTACTTGATTAGCCAGTGGATTTTTTTGTTCTTGGGTGAGATGACCATCTCTGATGTAATCAGCTGTGGTCCGGAGTTGGGGCAGGGGCATGTAGGAAAGAATCTGATTGCTCAGGCAACTGGGAAGATTCTCTTGGCAGGGGTATGGGCAAGTCAGATAATGATTTGCAACTTTAATATAAGGACCCTGTAGTATGTTTCAGGATTCTGAATCATCGTGTTGCTTGCCTCCCCCTACCCCAGAGTTATGTCTCATAACCATAGTTAACTGAGTACAGTGCCCATTGGTACGTTGTAGAAGGAAATTTTCAACAAGAGTACAAGATTGGAAACACCATTTTTCCTGGCTCCTCTTTGACCTGACTGTTCCTTTTCAGTAATTTTTCTGGTGAATTCAAACTTTCCTCTTTCTCTTTCTCCTCACCTCTTCTGCCTTTTATTCCTGTCCTCTCTGACCCTCATCCCATTACATTTCCATCTCCTGAACCAGAAGAATAGGAGTTTCCCTTTTCTTTATTGAATCCAGCCTATTGTGCTTCCTAACTGTTTACAGAATTTGTTCTTGCCACCCCACTCCCATTTTCACTGCTTTACTGTTTCTGAGCCAGACAGATCTGGTTTTAAGTCCTGGCATTCATACTGACTTTCAAATCCTAGGCAAGTTATTCAGCTCATCTGAGTCTTGCTTGCACATGGGACCATTTGGGGAACTTAACAAATACTGATACTTGATCCAGCTGCCAGGAGCCAAGACCATACAATGAAAAAAGAAAAACCTCTTCAATACACTGTGCTGGGAAACCTGGATAGCCACATGGAAAAAAATGGGACTAGATATTATTTAACACCATATACAAATATTCACTCAACATCGAGCGAGACCTGAACATGGGCAGTTTTAAAAGCCTCCCCAAGAGAGTCCAGGTGGAGCCCTATTTGATAAGCACTACTCTAAGCCACAGCTTTCTCACGGGCAATGCAAAGTAATGACCTCATGGGGTTTGTGGTGAGGGAGTAGTCAGTGAGAAAACACAGGGATGCTGATGCTGTGGCACCAGTAAGTTACTGTTCGGCAGCTCCTCACCACTTCCACAGCACTTTGTAGTGGCCACAAAACACATTCTCTGCCGTGAGTCTTACTAGGCTCCACTCTGATCTGAGAGGACTAGCTAGAAAGCAAACTGATCATGTCACTTCCTACTTAAAACTTTTTTTTTAAAGTTTATTTATTTATGCATACAAGAATTGGGGTATAGGCCAGAGGTGTAGGAAGGTGAGAGGATCCACCAGAGACAGAGTGGGGAGCAGAACAGGCAGACTGACTGAAACACACTGCTGAGGCGGGTAGCAGGTGAGGCAGGAGAGGTCTGCTGAGCCATGTGGGTCCCCTCCCTGGCCGATACCAGGGATGGAACTCATACTGCAGTGGCTGCGGTTTGCCTCATATGCCTTGCTTAACCCACTGCGCCACCAGGGAGGCCCTCCTACTTAAAACTCTTCAAGTGGTCCCCTGCTCTACCTAATAATGTGCAAACCTTTTACTGTATCTTCTGATTTTTCTCTTGCTTACTGGATTAGCTCAGTCTCTCATTACTCCCTGCCTTTCAACAATAGCTACTTAGAGTTTTTACACAAAAATTCACAGTCTGTCACCCCCCGGCCTTTGCATGGTCTGTTGTCTGGAATATTACTTGCCACTCCCTCCTGGTTTTTCCCTCTCATTTCTCTTCTCTCCCCTCCCAGTGCCCCCCGCCCCCAACCCCGGGCTTATTCTTACTCATCTTGTATCCTTCAAGACTCAACTTGGATATCTTTGGGGCACTTCCCTTGACTTCTTTGCACAGATCTTGCTCTTACTATAACATGTTGAATTGTAATTTGTGTATTTCTCCCACTACACTTTTTGAGGAAGGGCTTATTCTCTTGGTCCAAAGCCTAGAAAATCAAAAGTCTTAACTTTTATTGAAATAAAGCAGGTTTAACACATATGAAACTTATCTGTGAAGCCATACTTATATCTACTTAAACCCAATTTTTTTTAAAGATTTATTTATTTATGCATACAAGAGCTGGGTACAGGCCAGAGTCCAAGGAGGTGAGAGGATTCACCAGACACAGAGTGGGGAGCAGAACAGGCAGATGAACTGCTGAGGGGAGCAGCGGGCGAGGCAGGAGAGGTCTGCTGTGCCATCTGGGTTCTCTTACTGGCCATGGATAGAACTTGCGCTGCTCTGCAGCGGATGCTTCACAGTGTGGTGCTCAACCCGCTGTGCCACCAGGAAGGCCTACTTTAACCCAGTTTTTATTTGTTCCTCCTCTACATTCCTGAATTACTTGGGAACTGTTTCATTGCTCACCAGTGGCGTGAAAGCAACTTAAGAACACGAAACCTTGTCTTTATTCTTTCATAGCTCCTCAGAACACCCAGAAAATGTCCCCTCATAACATTGCTTAAAAACACTCATTTGTTGCTGAAAGAAACAAGGTTTGGAGGAACTCATTCAAGGATCATGGGTAAAAACCCTAAATGGAAAAATCTATTTTTTTTTTTAAGATTTATTTATTTATGCACACAAGAGCTGGGGTACAGGTCAGACTCACGGAAGGTGAGAGGATTCACCAGAGACAGAGTGGGGAGCAGAACATGCAGATAAACTGAAGTACACTGCTGAGGGGAGAAGCGGGCGAGGCAGGAGAGGTCTGCTGCGCCCTGTGGGTCCCCACCCTGGCCGGCAGCAGGGATCGAACTCGTGCTGCAGTGGCTGCGGCTTGCTTCATAGTGCGTTGCCCAACCCTCTGCGCCACCAGGGAGGCCCGGAAAAATCTATTTTAAAAAAGCTATAAAAGTCTATAAAACAGCATGGTGTTGGAACAAAAGCAGCACACAGACCGGTGAAATAAAATTGAGAGCCCAGAAATAACCCACTACATATCTGAACAGTTAATCTTTGACAAAGGAGTCAAACCCATACAATGGAAAAAGAAAACCCTTTCAACAAATGGTGTTGGGAAATCTTGGTAGGCACATGAAAAAATAAATGAAACTAGATCATTATTTAACACCATACACACACATTAACTCAAATTGGACTAAAGACTTGAATATAACATGAGAATCAGAAAACACATAGGAAAAATCACAGGTAATATACTCCTGGACATCAACCACAGAGTTGTCTTTAGAGTTTCAATTCTAATGGCAAGAGAAACAGAAGCAAAAATAAATAAGTGGGACTACATCAAACTAAAAACACAGTACAGTAAACACCACAAAAACAAAAAGAAAACCTGTTGACTGGGAGAAGATATTTGCTCACCATATATTTGGCGAGCGCTTAATAACCAAAATATATAAAGAACTCAGGTAACAAAAAACAAAAAACCTAATTTTTTTTAAAAAAAATGGGCAGAGGCACTGAATAGATACTTTTCCAGAGAAGATATACAGACACATGAAAAAATGCTCAGCTTCGTTTATTAGGAAAATGCACGTCCAAACCACAATGAAACATCACTTTACACTTGTGAGAATGTATGTCTATATCAAAGACCCCAATAGCAGTGTGTGTTGGCAAAGGTACCCCAATAGAAGAACTCTTGCTCACTGTTGGTTGGAATGTTAAATTAGAACTACTCCCATGAAAAATGGTTTGGATATTCCTCCAAAGACTACACATGGAAATACCTTATGATCCAGCAATACGTCTCCTAGGTATTTATCTGAAGAATATGAAAGCACCAATTCTAAGATTTATGCACACCTATCCTCATAGTATTATTCACAATAGCCAAGCTATAGAATCAACCTAAATTCTCATCTATGGATCACCAGATAAAGAAGTTGTGGTGTATGTACTCAATGAATATACATCACTCAGCTATTAAAACAGATGAAATTTTGCTTTTTATGATGACATGGGTGGAACTTGGGGTGATTATAGTGAGTCAGACACTGAAAGACAGTTATGGAATGGTTTCTATGTGGATGTAAATAAAGCAAATGCACTGACAAATCGCAACAAAACAACTGTTAGAATTCATTAAAATATAGTTGTTAGCAGAGTGGTTGGGGATGAAGGGGAAGGTAGAGATTGTCAGCCTGATAACTGGGGTTCATTAGAGCTCTGGTGGTGGGTGAGTGAAGATGTACCCCTGGAATTTATATAGTTATGTGAATCGATGGTAAATCAATAAGATAAATGAAAAAAATTGTAAAGATCTAGGTCTGCACTGTGTAATCCAATAACTATTATACATTTTGATTATTGAGCACTTCAAATATGGCTACTGCAACTGAGGAACTGAAGGTTAAGTTTCATTTATTTTTTTTTTAAGTGAGGTTTTTGTTTGTTTCTTTGTTTGTTTTTAAGATTTACTTATTTATGCAGACCAGAGCTGGGGTATAGGTCAGAGTCACAGGAGGTGAGAGGATCCACCCGAGACAGAGTGGGGAGCAGAACAGGCAGACTGACTGAAACACACACTGCTGAGGGGAGCAGCGGGCGAAGCAGGAGAGGTCTGCTGCGCCATGTGGGTCCCCTCCCTGGCTGGGGATCGAACTCATGTTGCTGTGCAGCGATGCTTCACAGTGTGGCGCTCAACCAGTGCGCCACCAGGGAGGCCCAGTTTCATTTAATATTAATTGAAGTTTAAAAACTGATATTCAATTTAATTGTGGGAAACAATTATGAATACATGTTTTCTACATATATGTGCATCTACCTTTTTTTATTGTAAACTTCATGAAGTCTAACTCCAGATCAACATTTTCTAGTGAAAAGTTAGCACTTGAATGGAGATATGTTTTAAGTATAAAATAAACACTAGATTTCAAAGACTTGGATAATAAAAAGAATACAAAATGCATCATTAAAATTTTTACATTGATTATATATTGTAATGACAATATATACTACTAAAATTAATTTTATGTTACCACTAAGAAATTTAAAAAGAACATGTCTCTCAAATTGTATTTCTTTGGGGCAGAGCTGATATACTCCAATGAAAGGCTTTACTTTTTAATAATCATTATGATGATGGAATTCTATCTAGACCTCCCTGTGTCTAAAATAATTATTAGTGACTAGTGATGAGTGATTTACAGATAGTTAATGGAGTTACCTCTCTGAACTCTGTTCTGTCAATGCAGATCACAATCCACCTTCTCAGCCCGAGGAGAATAATGCTGGCCAGAACCAGGAGGAAATAATCCACAAGTTAGCCATGCAGCTGAGAAGCATTGGAGATAGCATCAATCATAGGATGGTACAAGAGGTGAGATTTCAGTTTCCCTGGCAAAAGCTTATCAGGTAGAGGAAAGAGCAAACAGAACAAGGACTGCTGGGTGGCCGGAATGCCTAGGAACTAGCAATTTTAATAATGTCTAGATTACCAAATATTAAATCTAAAAATTGTGACCCCCGAGTCAAAATCAGTATTTGCTCTCAAGCTTGCTGTTCAAACTGTGGTCCATGGACTACTATGGCATCACTTGGCAGCTGGTCAAAAGTTCAGGCCCTACTTCACAAGGCGGGAATCAGAATCTACCTTTTTACACACACCTCAGTTAATTTGTGTGCACATGGAAAATGTGGGAAACTCTGCTCCATGTCTTCAAACTAGGAAGCTTGTTAGAATCAGCAATAAAGTTTTGAGACTACAGATGCCCGAGGCCCTGCCTTGAAAAATTCAAATTTAATTGACATGAGGTTTTGGCCTGGGCATCAGGCACTTGAGCAGCTCCCCAGGCACATCTAATGCTCTCTAAGAGAAGGGAACGTCTGCCTAAGATTGTGGTTATCCTCCTTAAACCAACTCAAAGGTTATAGTCTAAGTCACACACCCGCTGATTTCTTAGTTTCTCTTGATTATTATGAGATGATAAGGGCTCTCTTCCCTTGAGAGCCAGCTCTCAGCGTGCCTTAGTGTTCCAGCTCCGAGGAACTGGACTGGTGACATGAGAAGAAAGGATCACAGCAGAGAAACATGAGGGTGATGATCACATGAAGATGAGATGTGAAAGAGAAGATGTCTACCTACTGTGAAAGAGCAAGACCGCACTAGAAATCAGCCCTGACTTCATCTTGAACTTGGGCTTCTAGATTGAGAACAGTGAAAAATAAATTGCTGCTGTTCAAGCTCCAAAAAAAAAAAGATGATAAGGGAAAACAGGAACAAACATGATCACTCTTTGAAATCTTTTTTTTTTTAAAGATTTATTTATTTATGCATACAAGCACTGGGGTACAGGCCAGAGGTGTGGGGGGGGGTGAGAGGATTCACCACAGAAAGCGGGGA
>JAGFMF010011803.1:13814338-13839947 GCA_019455555.1 Galemys pyrenaicus
CTGCCGCGCCATGTGGGTCCCCTCTCTGGCCGGCAGCAGGGATTGAACTCGTGCTGCAGTGGCTGCGGTTTGCTTCATAGTGCGTTGCTTAACCCACTGTGCCACCAGGGAGGCCCACTCTTTGAAATCTTAAGGATGATGAAATCCACGGCCACCTTAGTTTTCCCCTGAACAACCTGTAGTTGGCAGCAGAGAATGGTGATTTGAAGGGCTCCATTGTGGGAGGGCGGCTGCCTGTCAGGCCCCAGCCCTGCCCTTGCATTCACTGTCCTTGACGGTTTCTTGCTGCTGTTCCAGCTGCTGCTGCCCTTGCGACCATGCTGTCTTCAGGGAGGGCCATGTCCTCCTTTACGCTCTGGCCCTTTACGCTCTGGCTCTGGACAATGCAAGTTTTCCTTCAAATAAAATATTCCCCAAGACAAAACATGAATGGAAGGACCCAACAGCAAAGCTACTAACGATCAAAGGAAACAAACACAAATATTTCATAAACCAATCTCACTCAAACAAATACTGAGTGCCTCCTGTTTGCAAACTCCAGAGCAGAGACAGGACAGAAGAAAAGCTAGCTCTCCCCGAACTCACAGTAGAGAGGGAGACAGACAATAAAGCAGAGGCCCAATAAGCAGTCTAGTCAGGGATGCAGCTTACAGCAGTATGAGGGAACACTGAATGCTGGAGAGTGACTGGGTGGTTGATCAGGGAAGACCTCCCTGGGGAGGTGCTATTTGAGAGAATGGAAGTGAGGGAGCTAGCCATAGGGATACCTAGTTTGAGGGAACAGCATGTGCGGGCCCTTTTGACAGGAACAGCTAGGAGGCCAGAATAGCTGGAGTGAGGTGAGTGGGATCTGGGAGCTGGTCTCTATCTTGGGTGGAAAGTAAGTGTTTGGGTTTTACCTAAACCGTAGGGGAAGCTTTGCACAGGGAGGGCAGGAGAATGCTATGAACTGCTTTGCATTTAGAATGGAGAGTCTTGCAATGCAGAGTAAGCTGATTCTGGGGGCACAAGGGACAGCAGTCCAGAGGGAACCCTTAGAGGCTGGAGGCAAAATGGAGGTGATGAGGAACAATCAGATCCAATTTTGAAAGTAGAGCCTGCAGGGTTGGCTGATAGATTGGATATGGATAGTGAGAGAAAAAGAATGGATAACTTGACCAATTTTGTCCTGAGCCTCCAAATGGGTGGTGGTGCAGTTTACTGAGATGGGAACGACAGGTTTGGGGGAAAATATAGATTTCTGTGGGAGATATTTAAATTTGATGTACCTATTAGACATGGAGATGGTAAAGCTGTGTTGTTTTATAAACCAGGCTGGAGTTCAGGGGAGATATTGAAGCTCAAGATAAGGATTTGGATTGTAAAGTGTCACTTTCTCTGTGGGCTCACAGGAGTCATCACATCCTAGTTTCCCATTTAGTCTACCTAATGGATAAACTACAGTTATGTAACAATAACTGGTACTCATTGAGTGCTGGCTATTTGCTGGGACCAACCTAAGTAATTCACTTGTGTTTATTAATTCTTATAACCACCAGTGAAGCCAGGACTGTTACTATTCTCACTTTCAATGAGAAAGTTGATGTTTAGAGAAGTTAAGCAACTTAGTGTCCTGGGTTGCACATCTGGTAAATTGTAGAGTTAGGACTTGAACCCGTGTCCATGGGTTCCAGAATTCACACACACCACTCCACTATACTGCTCAGTATTTGATGGCTATATCCAGGATCCCCCTCTGACATATGAACCCAAGAGCATGAAGCCCAGAGAGAGGTGGGGGTGTTATTTTGCATCTGTAAGTTGTCTTTATTGGGTCCTATGCAGAGAAGACCTTACTTGAAAGCCTTACCCTCTGGTCAGAATGGAAACCATATCAGAATATGACATCAGGAGCTTAACATCCATGGAAGACATACTTACATGTGCATTTGACACTCACGGTGTAAGAGGTTAGAAATGTGCCAGGTACAAAGCCACTTATTTACTGTGTGACCATAATCTCCCTATGTCTCATCTGGAGGAATTTATTTTGTTTACTTATTATTACATGGAGATTATAACAGTGCCTGCCTTAGAAGGCTGTTGTGTAAATTAAACAAGCTCTTCGATGTAGCTCACTTAAAACAGGGCTGGACCCACAGAAAATGATGAATATATGTTTTCTAGATGAAAAAAAAACCTTTGCCTCTACCCTTTGGGTATTTGCTGTGTATCATTTTTCATAACATACTCATGATATTTATCATCTACCTTCTACACATTGTTTCTTCTGTTGAAAAGTTTTCACTAGTGACTCTACTTTTGAATTCTAGGAAAATCCTCAGTTTGGCTTTCCTGCTTCTTGATCAGTTAACCCTTCCCCCCACCCCCATCCCCACCCAGGACATAGTGGGCTAGGAAAAATCACAGTCACTTACTTTCTACTTTTGGCTTAAACTGTCACGAGGTTACTGCTCTATGTAATTGCTTTTAAACCATTTTGCCTCCTTTTTTTTAATCTTTGCTACCATTTAAGTTGTAATTGCTTTAAAATTTATACATCTGCTGCTTAATAAGTGGACCCTGAACTGCCTCAGTTTTTCTTTCATTTTTTAAAATAACTTTACTGAGAAATAAAATTCACATAACACTGTAGTATATAGTGTAGTAATATTTAAACTGTTTAGCATATTAACAGAGTTGTACAAGTATCATGGAAACTTTAGGACATTTTCATCACCCCAGAAAGAAACCTTGTAGGTAACTGTTGTCATTTCTAATTTCCTCCCACTTTTCCATCTAGCCCCACCAACAAACTTCCTACTTCTAGATCTGCCTATTCTGAACATTTCCCGTAAGTGGAAAGTCACCTTTTGTGTCTAGCTCCTTTCACTTAGCTTAATGCTTTTTCAAGATTTTTCTTGAAACATGTCAATACTTCCTTTCTTTTTTTGTTGCTGAGTAAAATCCCTGTGTGTGTGTGTGTGTGTGTGAACCACAATCACATTGTGTTTCTATTCATCAGTTGGTGGACATTTGGGATTTGGGTTGTTTTCACCTTTTGGCTATAATGAATAATGATGCTATGAACATTTGTGTACAAATTTTTGTGTTGACATGTTTTCAGGTATATGCCCAGGAGGGGAATTGCTGAGTCACATGACATTTCTATGTTTACCATCTTGAGGAACTTTCCAGGCTGTTTTCCACAGTAGCTCCAGCATTTAAATGTGGCTCCCCTGCAGTGTACCCAGGTACTGGTTTCTCCGCAGACTTGGCAATATTTGTTGACGGGTCTTTTTGATTATAGCCAACTAAGTGGGTGTGAAGGTGTTTCATTGTGGTTTTTACACTTCCCTGGTGGCTGATGTTGGGCATCGGTTTTTTTTTTTTTTTTTTTTTGTGCTCCTCCGTCATTTGTATATCTCTTTGGAGAAGTGTCTATCTAGATCTTTCACTCATTTAAAAATAACTGGTTACTGTCCTTTTATTATTGAGTTATAGTTCTTTATATATTCTAGATGTGAGTTCCTTGTCATATACAGAATTTGCTTTTCTTCCATTCTGTAGGTTTTTTCACTTTCTTGATGTTCCTTGAGGCACAGAAGTTTTTACTTTGGTGAAGTTCAGTTTATTTATTTTTTCTCTTGTTGTTTATGTTTTTGGTGTCATATCTGATCTAACATCATGAAGATTTACACCTATGTTTTATTAAAAGATTTACACCTATGTTTTAGCTTTTAAATTTAGGTCTTTGAGCCATTTGGAAAATTATTTTTATATATGGTGTGAGTTAAAAGTCCATTTTTATTCTTTGGTTTTTATGGTGCTCAGTTGTTCCAGTACCATTTGTTGGAAAGACTATTCTTTCACCATTGAATTGTCTTGACAAGTTTGTTGAAAATCAATTGACTATAAATGTGGGGGCTTATTTCTGGACTCTCAGGTCAGTCCCACTGATCTATATGTCTATCCTTATGCTACATTTTACAAAGCTGGCTTTGACCTAGACTTTGAAAGATACCTTGTCCTATACCACACAATTGCATTGTAATACACTTTCAAAAAGAACAAAGAACATTTAAAAAATAACTGAAAACTCCTTCCCCCCTCCAAGTTTCAATCCAAGTGCTAAAGAATTTATTTTGCTGCCTCAAGATGTACAGCAAACAATTTTAACAGAATCGCAAATCTGGTGTGATCCATTTCTTTCATTTATAAGCAACATTTACTCACCTCTTGTACTCTCTGTAACCGAGTGGTCACATTGATTCTCCACATTCCTTCCTGCCTTATTTCAAGAACTTTGATTCTTGCTCTTGGAACTCCCTAGCAAGGAGCTCAGCAATTATATTTTTGTGCAGGGAATTGATTGTCCTTAGGCTGTCTTGCTTTGTTCATTGTCTATTTTTCTATTTATAGTTGTTTAGGGTTTTGTTTCAAGGACCTGGGTATATAGGTTTTTTTAAAAATTTTTAATTTTATTTTAATCTGGGACCTATAATTTCCTAAACATAAAGTATGTTTTAAAATAGCCTTTAAAAAAAAACCATGAAAATAGATAAAATAGTCTTCATATCACTTCCAGGATCTTAACTATGTCTTTGACATTTTCTCCATAGGAATTTCTCCCTCTAGATTCTAGAAACTGTCCTTTCCCTATCTCTACAGACTGAGGGGTGACAACAACTCTGCTGTCAGCAGCCCTGGGTACTATACCAACCCCTGGAGTCCCTTCTCCCTTTTGTAGATAGTTTTTTAAATTTAATTTTCCTTGAATTATCCTAATTTGAGTGGCCATCTTTTTTATTGGGATCCTCACTGGTAGACTGATGCATAGGGAATTTCTGAGTTCTGAGAAAGTGGGGAGAGCAGCTAACTATTGATCTTCCAGGTACTCTTTGAGACACTGTGAGATGTTCCCTTTAATTCTCCCAATAACCATGTGACCTGTTATCACAGGTGTTCCAGAAGAAGCAGTGGCGGTTCAGAGGGATTAGGTAACCTATGTGAGGTCACACTGCAAATAAGAGGCAAAACTGAAATTTGAATATGTGAGCTTCTGACTGGGTGCTCTGTGTATTTTCTCACCTTTCCTGCTAGCAGAAAATTCATTCAATCTTCCTAATTGATATTAACTATAAAAGGGGGGAAATCCTTAAATCACTCCTACTTACTGACAAAGTCTAAATTCTTTGGCCTGCTGTTAATGTTTATTATTTATTCACTGTACTAGTATTTATCGAGCACCTTCTTTTATGTTAGGCTCTACTTGAGTAGGAATTATCAAGCAGACAAAACGCTGATATCCTGGAGTTTACATTTGAGAAGGGAGACAAATAAAAAAAGAACAAGTAAAAGTACATAGGTTATCAGGTAACTGGTTGGAAAAAAAATAAAGCCAAGAAAGGGACAAGGAGTGTTGGGGAACTTGTCATTGTAAGCAGAGGGGTTAGGGGGCAATCTCACTGAGCCAGTGACTCACAGGGCTGTGGGGGCAAGGATGGGGGAGAGCTGTGGATTGGAGGGACAGTGCTGGAGGGGGGTTCTGAGATAGGGGCATGTCTGCACGTCTGAAAAATGCTGAGGAGCCTGAAGCTGAGTGAGGGAGAAAATAATAAAAGGTTTGATCAGAGAGTTGGGCTGGGAACAGGTTAGGTAGAGCCCTGAGGTCCCTGTTCTCTTGAGTTGAGCCCAGGGCTGAGTGCTGAGCAGAGGAGGGACTATTTATCTATTTACTTTTAAGATTTATTTATTTATGTGTGTGGGGGTGGGGGTGGGGGGAGTGAGAGGACTCATCAGAGACAGAGCGGGGAACGGAACAGACAGTTTGACTGAAATACACTGCTGAGGGGAGCAGCAGGCGAGGCAGGAGAGGTCTGCTGCACCATGTGGATCAGCTCCCTGGCCGAGGATTGAACTCGTGCTGCATTGGCTTTAGATGCTTCATAGTGTCACCAGGGAGGCCCCAAGGAGAGACATTTTTAACAGGCCGGGAGGGAGCTGTGTTGGATACAGCTTGCAAGAGAGGCAGGTACTAGGAGAGCCATTTGTATTTGACTTCTGCCTCCTCCTACTACTCCCAGGTCCACTGCGGTGTTAACTGCTGCATGAATCTGCTGTCATGCTTATATCCACTCTCTTCTTCACCCACCCAAGTTCTGTCCTACTTCCAATACTAAAGTCAACATCCGGGGTCTCCCTGGTGGTGCAGTGGGTTAAGCAATGCACTATGAAGCAAACTGCAGCCACTGCAGCATGAGTTCGATCCCAGGGAGGGGACCTACATGGCACAGCAGACCTCTCCTGCCATGCCCACTGCTCCCCTCAGCAGTGTATTTCAGTCACTGCCTGTTCTGTTCCCCACACTGTCTCTAGTGAGTCCTCTCGCCACCCCGCCCCTCCACACACATATACACCTCTGACCTGTACCCTAGTTCTTGTATGCATAAATAAATAAATCTTTAAAATAAATAAATAAAGTCAACTTCCTTGCTTCTTTGAAAAGACCAAGAAAGTGCTCTGGTAAGCCAGAGGAGGAGGGTATCATTGACAAGTGCCTGTGAGGTACGCCCTCATTTGCTGATGGTTAAGATGGGAAAAGGCCTGGTGGAGAAGTTCACAGAACAGTGAGCGGGAGATAGATACATGCAACGGACAAGGTGATCTCCTTCAGCTCTCACAATTCATGAAGCAGCCCCAGGAACTGGCTGGATTCTGGCATTGCTTGAATTCATACTAATAGCGAATTTCTGACTTCGGATTATTCTATTGCTTAAAAAAAAAAAAAAAAAAACCCTCTCTTTCTTTCCCCTCTCAAACAGGATCTTCAACAGGAAGCCAGAGATGCAGTGGCTCATTTTGTATTACTTTTCTTTGGCGGAATGGATGCCTTGCTACGCTTCCTCTGGAATAACCATTTGATGTAAATGGAAGGCAGACACGGAGTTGTTTTCCCTCTCCCCTCTGAAAAACATGCATCCCACGGGAACAGATGGGAAGAGGATCCCTCCTTGCACCCCTCTTCTTACTCATCACTGATGGCTTGTGGCCGGTGTGCTGGAGAACTATGACCTCACTGGCTACGGGGTGTCTGTGATCGCCCCATGGTAGAGCCCTAGCCAGGCTATAGGACACCAGCACTGTGGATGGCCCAGGGCTCCTTGAGCATTTCCTTCCACGAGTGAAAAGGAAGTTTGTCCTCAAACCAGAGGTCAAGAAGTGGGGGGCTTTTTCCTGGCCCTCTCCTGGGCGTCAGGCCCTGCCAACTGTTGGTCCTGCCCTTGTTCTGTGTCCCGATCTGCATGGCCCTGTTCTTCAACTTTCACCTCTCTCTCTACCTCATATGCCCTCTCCCCACTTTTACCAGTATTAAAAATATTGAAAAAGTTTGTTGTTATAAATTATAAGTTCTATATATGTATTCTGAGTTCTTTGTAGGAAAAGTGTCATTTAAAAAATGAGTAATTTTAAAAAATGAAATAAATATTGTTTTTTATTGAGCATGAAACACTTGTGCATATTCGTTTTTGGAGGGATTCTACTTATTCCTGCTCATATTGTTACAGGGCAACCCTGATAGATAATGGGTTTGCTTGACTGGGTTTTTATTTGCATGCTTGAAAGACACTTATAATAAGCCCCAACTGCAGGCACATATAACAAAGGTTAATAAAGGGTTTTATTTATAAAAGAAGGGGAAATAAAGTAATGAATAACACAAGGAGACAAGATGGATATAAATCTGTAAATCTCTTACCAGTTCTTCTGAGCTGGAACCCAACAGCATGCTGAGAGCTGGCTCCAAACAAAGAGAGTCCCCAAGGCCCACATGTCTGGTTTTATACCCAGCCTGGCTGCTCAACTCCACCCTCAGGTCCCAGTGATCCACTCTTCGATGATACCTTATAGGATTTGTAGTTCTTGGATATTGTTCTGGAGTGGGGGTTGGAGTCCATAAACCTATTTGTGTAATTCATTCAGGACAACCTTTCCCCCTAACAATATTAGTTCATAATTTTGCAGACTTTGATCATATACTACACATGTCTTTGTCCTTCCAAAGAGGAATGTCCCCATTTTTTAGTCTATCTGAGACATATCTGTTCATTTCCATCCTCACATAGGTTTTTTCTTGTTAGCATGGAACAGTTCCTAAACTTCCTTATTTATTTTTTATTCTTCTTTTGAATGGCTTTTTTAAATACGGTTCAAAAATCAAAAACAACACATAAAATGGTTTACAATGAAAACCCTTGCTCTTAATCATTATCCTGAATCTCTTACATATTCTCCCAGAGTTTCTTTGCACAAATTACAACCCCTCCCCACATTCTTCTAACCCTGTCTCCCTAACCCCTTTCACACACAAAAGCTTGTATGTAATACAAAGTGTACCTTGAGGTTTTTGCTTAAACAATTATTTTTTTTTAAGATTTATGTATTTATGCATCCAAGAGCTGGGGTACAGGCCAGAGGTGTGGGGGGTGAGAGAATTCACCAGAAACAGAGTGGGGAACAGAAAGGCAGATCCACTGAAACACACTGCTGAGGGGAGCAGCAGGTGAGGCAGGAGAGATCTGCTGTACCATGTGGGTCCCTCCCTGGCTGGCAGCAGGGATCAAACTCCTGCTGCAGTGGCCGCGGATACTCACAGTGCAGTGCTTAACCCCTTGTGCCACCAGGGAGTCCCTGCCTAGACAATTGTCAGGCAGGCATTGTTCCAGGTTTCTTACATGTGTTCACTCTTCATATTCACTTTATGAGACAGGTATTATTACTAGCTTTATTTTGCTATTAAGGAAACTGAGAAGGTAGTTAACAGAGAGGTTAATAGAGACTGAGAAGGTAGTTAATAGAGAGATTTCCTGAGGACAACCACATGGACAGTGGAGACAATGTGACAGAGCCGGGATCCCAAGCCTGGCAGGCTGTCCTCAGGGGACAGGACACAGCGGCTATGCTGAAGCCTCTCAGGCAGCCTGCTGGGCCCACAGGAGTGCCATCAGAAGCTGCGTCCCTCTGTTAAATGGATGTACCTTAATCTATTTCATCAGCTCCCTCTTAACGGATGCCTGGGTTGTTTCGAATCATTTGATATTATAAGTCATGCTGAAATAAATAACCATGTACATTTTTGATATGTGCAGGAATATTTGTGGAATAACTTTCTGGTGGTAGGATTGCTGATAAATGAAGGGTAAATGCCCTTTCCATTTGCCAGATGCTGGCCTTCTGCGCCAGTGCTTGCACTCCTGCACTGTCCACAGGAGGAGGGCCTGTTCCTCTCAGACTCACCAGAGACTATAATTTTAAACTTCTAAATGTTGGCCAAATGAATGGGTTAAAAAAAGAAATGGTACCTCAGAAAAGCTTTTTATTCAAAATAACATTTAATTCAATGTGTATCTTACTGACTGACTTTTAAAACTGCACATCTTTTAAAATGTGTGGGTCTGAGCATCTTTATCTATGTTGGGGGGCCATTCAGCATTTTGTTTTGTGGAACTGTCTATTCCTATCCTTTGCTTTTTTTCCTTCTGGCTTTCTGGTCTTGTTCTTATTGTCTAGGCGCTTGTGCTACATCAGTACTAAGTAGTTAGTAACACCATCGACACCCTTACAATCTCCCTGGGCTTCCTCTCGGGGGAGGGAAGCTGAGGTAGGGAGGCAAGTGGGCCCCACACGTGGAGCAGCCAGAAGTGTGGGAAGAAGTGCCACTCGGGACCCACAGTGTTCTCCCGTCTAGGTCAGGAAGTACATCCCTGCCGCTCTGATGGGGGCGCTAGGGTCAGGGTCCGCGGGGCCTTCACCAGGTCAAAGGGCAGGTCAACGGCCCGGGTCGGGAAGGTCACTCACCCCTCAGGGAAGGGCCTGGTGCAGAAGTCTGCATGGGAAGCTCCCTCCCCTCCATCTGTGGAGACTCACTGGGCGACGTGAAGTTGGTCTGTCTCTGTGGGGAGCCCGGCACCGGGGCTTCCCTCGGCTCCCCAGATCCCGCAGAAACCCACCTTCACCCCCCTGGGGCCCAGGCCGGGCTGCGGGAGGGACAACCGCGGGCGGGAGGAGGCCAGCGGGACTAAACGCCTCCCGGGCGCCTAGACGGCAGCGTCCGGGGTCTCGCTCTCTGGGGGCCCGGCCCCAGCCCTCCCGAGAGCCCGCGGCGGCGGGAGTGGAAGCCGGATCCCGCTCTTTCGTTTTCGTTTCCCGGAAGGATAGAGATTACCCGAGCGCCCTGCGCGCCTGCTCGCCAGGCGACCGAGCGCACGCTACCAGAGCTTCTCGAAAGCGATTTCCTCCCACGGGACCTTCCACTTTACCCGGCCATTAAGGGTTTGGGGAAGAAGGGCGAGCTCGAGCTCGGGCCTAAGGCCCGGCAGCCGCAGCCCCTGAAGCACTCCCGCAGCAAGCCAGGTGGCTCCTTCACCTCCACCTGTAATGCAGGTAAGCGCCTGCCCACTGCATCGCGCAGGGAGCAAGCAGAGCGTCTGCCCCCCATCCCTTCGCTACCATTTCAATGTTCATACCCATTTTCTCGTACCTTTATCCTCTCTGGAGTCTGACTTTCTAATGCCGTCCCAAACCTCATCATACATGCCTCACTGCCCTTCCACTACAGCCCTTCACTTTCTCTTCCTCACTCCCAAGCCCTCCTGCGGTATACTGCTCCCTCTTACCTCCTCCTCACCCCTCATCTCAGGTCCCTGAGAACATGCACTGGCCAGGCCCTAGCATCAGGCTAGCTCTACCTTGCAAGCCACCCCCACCCCAGGCTGTTGCTCTCCATTTCACATTTTCCCCTAGGTGCCTCAGACTCACTCCCTTCCCACCTCCAAGGCGCCTCAGACCCACTCCCTTCCCACCTCCAAGGTCTTTCTCCATCTTCCTCTGTCCAAGACCTATATCCATGTTTCGGACCCCTCTACGCTCTTCATGCTCAGCCTAGCAAGCTGACTTGCAGCAGCTCCCCAGCGGACGTTTCCCAGACACTCACACCCCCGGAATTCCCCATTCCTCACGCTTGGCAGATGGTGGAGGAGTCAAGGAGCTTCCTACAGGTCCCATAGGAGTCCAAGGCCTTGAGTCCCTTTTTCTGGATTGACAAATCCCCCCTGTGGCCGGTGGATGGCAGCTTTTGAGGTTGGGGTACTTGGAAATAACACCGACTGGGGACAGAGGAACTGGGGGCTGGCTAGAAATGAAGTGGGAACTACCCAGAAGGGTTGAATCCTCTTTTGAACAGCCAAGGCTTCTGGAATTTGCTTTGTTGGTTCCAGAGCCACAGTCTTTCACTGCAGATTGCCTCCCCAGACACCAAGAGATGAAAGCAGCACTCTTGAAGATCCTAGAATAAGAAAATGACTTCCTGGGATTGGTTTCACTTTTACTTTTTACAATGTGGCAGCCTGTGACTGGTCATGAACCCCCCGGGATCCTCTTGTTCTACAAAAAGCTTGTCACTTTTTCTCATCTCCTCCTCCTGGTGGATTAGCCAAGTCCTTCCAAAAGAGCAACTGATTGTAAAATTGCAAAGAGGTCAGCTTCCCTCCGTGGGAACTTGAGGTGCAGAAATTTATTCTTCTTGTTCTCTTTTGAGAAAAGCATTTACTTGTTCACTTCTTGATTTCTAATTTAAGTCCTTTTTATCCTACCTCAGGTACCCCTTGTGCTCTGGAATTGAGGTTCCAGTGAGTAAATTTAAAGTCTTGCAGTGGACCCTTTTGGTGGGGTTAGGCAATTCTTGAAAAGCTTGAATCAGAAAGATGAAATTTTTATTTATTTATCTTTATCCAGGTAACATCAGTTTACAACACTGTATAGGCTTCAGATGTAGTTTCTCACCTTAGCTCCTGTATATCTTATACCACTGCCATCAGCAGAGGTCCATCACCATCCTCCCCAACCAACATCCCCTCTTGTCAGAGTCCAAGGCTTTGCTTTTGTTTGTTTATATTCCACAAATGAGTGAAATCACACGGTATTTGTCTTCTCCTCTGACTTATTTTGTCTAACATAACCCCTTAGCAATATTTCATCATTTTTTTTAAAAAAAGCTGTGTTGTATTCCATTGTGTCCATATACCACATCTTCTTTATCCATTCATCTGTTGTCATCTGTTGGGGTTGTTTTCGATATCTTGATTGTTATGAAGTGTGCTTTAATAGGGGTACATAGATCCTGAAAGAGGAAATTGATCATGTCCACTGTGTACAAGATGCTGGTCATACCAAGTTATGGACATAGTGGCTCCTTTAAGGTAGACACAATCTGTTGGTGGAGATGAATGCACTTTCCCTTAGGAAAAAATCCTTAAGATATTTAAAGATGACGGAGCCTTCACCAAGATGTTAGTCTCTCACTGGCCTGGTGTTTCCTCTCCAGGAGGGAGTAGTGACTGCTTCTCCTGTGAGCCCAGCCACAGCCCTGCCGCCCTGTAACTCCCGGGCCCAAACCAGATGTGAACCTCAAGTGAACCTGCTGGGTGAGGGGGAGATCTGCAAGCTGCCAGGAAGACTCCGTGAGTAGAGGGGAAGGTTTTTTTTAACTTGTATATTTTCACATTGTTCTTTATTTTTGTACAATGTTTGATTTCTTCTGCTAGGTGTTGTCCCCATAAAATTACTACCACCAAGACACCCATGAACCATAGACTCTTGTGCTCTTCCCTCCCATTTTGATCCTTGTCCCTTCCCCTTCCCTGATGAATATTTCCAATTTATAGTTTGCCTGCTAGCTTTTTTTCCCCTGACCCCTTGTATGGTTTCCCTATGTTCCTCCTATAAGCGAAAACCATCCAATAATTTTCTTTCCTTCTGACTTATTTCACTGAACATGATCCCTTCCAGCGTCATCCATGTTGCTACAGATGGCATGAGTTTATCTTTTTGATTGCTGTATACTATTACATTGTGTATGTATACCACATCTCTTGATCGAGTCATTTGTTTTTGGGCATTTAGGTTGTTTCCATGTCTTACCTATTGTAAATAGTACTGCGATGAACACAGGAGTTCAGGTTTCCTTTAAATAAAGAAATAAATAAATATTACATCATTGTTCATTTTTGTACAATGTTTGAATTCTCCTATTAGGAGTAGTCCCTATAGAACTCTGATTCCTTATTTGGTCCCCCTATATCCCTCCTATCAATAAAGCTATCTGATATTTTTCTTTTTCCTTCTGGCTTGTTTCACTGAGCTGCCATAAACGTAGGAGTTCAGGTTTCCTTTTGAATTAATGTTTTTGTGTCTTTTGGGTAGATTGTTAGGAGTGGAATTGCTGAATCATATGGAAGCTCCATTTTTAGTAGTTTGAGGATCCTCCACATAACTTTCCATAGAAGTTGGACCAGTTTGCATTCCCATCAGCAATGTAAAAGGTTCTTTTCTCCGCAATCCTTGACAGCATTTGTTAGTTTTTTTAAATGTGGTCCATTCTTATTGTTGTGAGGTAATATCTCATTATGGTTCTGATTTGTATTTGAGGGGAAGTTTTTTCTAAAAACACAAAAAGGTGATACAGAAACTCATCCTTCCTTTTGCTATTTCTTGACTAGGGTTTCTTTAACTTTTCCTTGGTGAGGTAGTCAGAGGAGGGAAATGTGAATTCTCCCTGCAGAGACTACAGCTGTCACAGCCAAGTGTGAGGGTGAGCAGTAACCTCACTGATAAAATGAGAGGTGGAATCGGGTGAGCTATTGGGTACCTTCCAATCTAAAGACAATGAATTGGGGACTTTGCAATGAGGAAGCCAGACTGGGCTAAACAGTGAACAGTTGTACGTATGTCAAACCCTCTTTTAAATAATTATGTTTAATTTTTATTGTTACAAAAGCAGCATGTGCTTATTGTCAAAAATTGAGAAATTACAGAAAAGCATAAGAAGAATATATAGTAGGGGCCTCCGTGATGGCACAACGGGTTGAGCGCTGCACTGTGGAGCTTCTGCAGCCATTGCAGTGCGAGTTCGATCCCCGGCCAGGGGACCCACATGGCACAGCAGACCTCTCCTGCTTCGCCTGCTGCTCCCCTCAGCAGTGTATTTCAGTGGGTCTGCCTGTTCTGTTCCCCACTCTGTCGCTAGTGAATCTTTTCACCCTCTGCCTCTGGCCTGTACCCCAGCTCTTGTATGCATACATAAAAAAAAAAAATCTTTAAAATAAATAAATAAAAAGAAAAATATATGGTACAGTCAAACCCAAAGACAACCATGGGAAATGTATTGGTCAAATTCACTCATTTCATTTTCCAAAGTAATCTCTTTCCCGAGGCATCCTAACCACAAAGTAAGCTGTAGCTGAATGTATTTAGACCTGTGTTTCAAATAGCAAAGCTGAGAAGTAGAAACGTAGGTAACAAGCTCAGGATCATACAAGTTCTCCCTCCTAAGGCAAAACCTTGGTCTTGCTGCTAATCCTCTAAGAGATGTTTAAATGCACTTCCTAAGTCCTGGGAACTATAAGATAGGCAGCCTTGACTGCTGTGGGGTCTTTGCTCTGGGTGGTGGCTTTGGGGCAGCACTGGGGAGGCACCTTGGAGCTGGGTTGTAAAGCATCCAGGTCACTTCCTCCCTGGCTGGTCTGGCAGCTGGAATGCTGCTTTCTTGATTTCACACCCTTCTTATTTCCAGGCCACAACCTGTTTTTTGAGCTGCTAAAAGAACTGAGCAGAATGTGGGGTATGATTTCACAGGCCTTGGGAGCCTGCTGCCTCCAAATGTCTCTGCTGTCTACTGCCTGACGTTCTTTTTTATTTTTAAAAATTAAAAAAAAAAGATTTTATTTATTTATGCATACAAGAGCTGGGATGCAGGCCAGAAGCATGGGGGGGTGGGAGGATGGGGAGTGCAGTGGGTGGTGGTGAAAGGATTCACCAGAGATAGAATGGGGAACAGAACTGGCAGGTCTACTGAAATACACTGCTGAGGGGAGCAGTGGATGAGGCAGGAGAGGTCTGCTGCGCCATGTGGGTCCCCTCCCTGGCTGGGGATCGAACTCATGCTGCAGTGGCTACAGAAGTTCTACATAGAGGCTCTCAACCCCTTGTGCCACCAGGGAGGCCCCTGCCTCACATTCTTTAATGGGGTCCAGAGCCCCTCCTTCCATGGGAAGGAGAGGGGCTGAGATGTGGTTTGGGGGCAGGTTTGTTTCTCACAGACAGGAGAACTCTGGAGTGTGGAGAGGCCCTGGTTCCTCAGACCAGCCGTGGAGGGCAGCAATGGTGTGATTTGGGGAGAGGGGCAGAGAACTCTGTCAGGAACCTCTGTTGGCTTCATTTTGTCCTAAAGCTAACTCTGACCATTAGTTTGGGTCCCAGGAGATATTTGGCAACAGTTGGTTTTTTTTTTTTTTTGAGATTTTTAAAATAACTTATGAATACAAGAACTGGGATATAGGCCAGAGGCTTGGGGTGGAGGTGGGGGTGAGAGGATTCACCAGAGACAGAGTGGGGAGCAGAACAGGCAGATCTACTGAAGTACACTGCTGAGGGGAGCAGCGGGTGAGGCAGGAGAGGTCTGCTGTGCCATGTGGGTCCCCTCCCTGGCCGGGCATCGAACTTGTGCTGCAGTGGTTGCGGATGCTTCACAGTGCTGAGACTTAACCCCTTGTACCATGAGGAAGGCCTTTGGCAACAGTTATATCAAGGGTAGAACTGGGTCTCCATTCCTGGCCCAAGTCATGGTGAAGAGAAATAGGACTTGGGGACAGACTTGGAGACCCTGGGTGTTGCTGCTCCAGATCTGAGGGTCATCTAAGCCAGTTTCCTCATGATAGCGAGGACACCGATTTCAAAGAAGGAAGGGCTACACTGCATGTCTCACAGTCCTGGACTGTCCCCCATTTCCTCCCCCACATTCACAGATGACCCACAATCATCTTACCAAGTCCTAGAATGTGGATGCTGGTAGTGCCCTAGTTATCTCCCCAGGTAACTTCCTCATTTTCCAGATAAGGAAACCAAAGTTCAGGGAGTTGTGTTCTGCCCAAGGTCATATAATGCTCAGCCCTCTGCCGTCTACTGAGTGCCCAGTACAAGGTTGCTGGGTGCGAGGGCGCGGGAGGAGAATGAGGGTTTAGAGAGGTTGCTCATCGCCTTGGCGAGTGCAATTAATGCAAGCCTTTTCATTTTTGGAGACCCTTTGGTGGGGCTCTGAGATGGTCACCCAGTCTTCCTGCTCACTTCTGGTGACAGGAGTTTCCTTCCTTCTTGAGTCAGCCTGTTTCCTGGTTACTCAGCTTACGGCTCAGGATCTGCGACCTAGTTAGAGTTCCTGAGGTACCAGTTCTCTTAGATTTCCCCAGAAGCAGATCCTGAAATACCTCCACACTGTTAAGTGGGGAGGAGAGAGCGGAGAGAAAGAAATCCGAAAGATTGCTCCATCGGCCAGCCAGGGCTGTGGGCAAGTGGGGAGCCTTGGTGTGTGAGGGAGTGGGACAGGAGAGCACACTCTGAGCAACCCCAAACCAGGAAAGGAAGCTGGGTCTTTACCCACCGATGTGCCATCCATGGTGGGAGAGGGCTGCGTCCAAGTTGCCCTGTGCACTGGCCGAGTCAGGTGCTGGCCTGGGGTGGTCTTCAGAGTGCAGGGGTGGGAGCCGAGGGCCACAGGCGGGCGGCGGCAGTGTCTTCTCCATGTCCATATGTTTCATCTCAGACCCCATGATTCATATATAAAGAAACTTCTGAAAATATTCAGACAACACAGTTCTGGCTTGTAGTAAATATCTGAGTCTTGAGAGATAAGGTATGACACATTTTCTGTTAACAAAGTCCCAAATAAGCAAACTTCTGACACCAGTGAGGGCATGACCTTCCACATGGCTGGGGTGAGGTCAGCCTCTTTGCTGACATTTTGAGAGACTGGGTTTCTCTTGCTTGGCATCTCTGACATTTACTCATGGTCATGCTTCCGGTCTCATCCTTAGGGCTGACTTGCCTCAGCAGACAGGTGGAAGAACAAAGCAAACCCTGCCTCGTTTTGTGATTCGGCACTGAGCAGAACACAGGAACCATTTTCCTGTGTAGCTCACCTTTCTGTGCTTATTTGTCTGACAGAGACATGGAGCAGAGCAGGGGAATGTCCACCCTTAGGATGGCTGTGACGTCCAGAGACCGGGGTGCTCCAGCAGAGTGTGGCTCACTTACGAGAGGAGCTGCCCACTAGGCTCCTCTCTGTGGAAGTAGATGGAAAAGGACTCACAGCTCCCCATCCCCCAACTCCATGAGAGTCCGTTGAGGCTGGGAGCCAGAGGGCCAGGAGCTCTGAGGGCAGCGCACGCCCTGGGACCACAAGGGAGTGAGTGTGGGCAGGGATGATGCTGTCTCAAGGAGCAACTCAGGACTTCGAGAGGTGACAGTTTAGAGGGAGCCACCTTCATGGTCTCATTCAATGGCAGACAAGTCCAGTGAGGGCAAGATCATCTACAAAGCTGATGACCAGAGGGAGCCTCAAACCCAGGTCCTCATGCTTGGTCCTGAGGTGCTTCATCTTCCAGAAGTTTATTCCCTAGAATGTGTGTACAGCTTATCTTCTTCTCTAGAAACAGACCCTGTGAACTTGCCTCTGTTGGGTGCAGGGGAATTGAGAGAGTGTTGTGTTTCAAAATTGCTTTTCAAAGCTCCTCAGTTGCAGCTAAGCCACAGGGGAAGACATACAGAGCCACCTCCAGTTTTCAGGTATCTTGGGCTGATGGATGACACCTGTCTGCTTCCTCCTGGCTGTGTAAGACAAGACAAGGGGGCGCCCCGACAGACTTTTTTGGGCCTCTGTTCCTGTTCATGTCCTTCACTTACAGGAAAGTCTCCAGGGGACTTATTTGAATAAATCCATTTCTAACAAAGGTGACCTCCTGGCATCCTAGGTGCTAACCAGCACTTCTCAAATTTTCACTTGTACACGAATCTCTTGGGAGCAGAAAGGTAGACTCTCATTCCTAGCCTGGAGTAGAGCCTATGATTTTGCATGGCTAATGAACTCCTGGTGCGCTGCTCTGCTGCTGGAAATGTACTCAAGGGCCTGATTTAAGGCAGCAAAGTTCCAACACTGATTTACAAAGTGACTGGTCAGGATTCACCGAGGAGGTGAAATCCGGTTAGTGAGTCAAGATAAGTATTTTAAAAAAATTAAATCGAATCTCCCAGAGTCCATCATGAATAGTAAAGGTAGTTGGGATTTCATGAATACTTTGTTCCGGTTATTTCTATATCCATGTGCATGTGGGTTGTGATATAAGAATGCAAGTTTTCATTGAGTGGTGGTGAGGATGGCTTTGAGAAGCGCTGTCCTAGCTGGTGGCATGTTCGAAGCAGTAAATGAGGTGGGAGCAGGTGTAAAACAGGAGGGTGGGATGGAGGGGCAAGGATGGAGGTTAGAAGTGAATATTCTGGAAGCTGTATTGGCAGTGATGCCATCTCCTGGCAATGAAAGGGAACACTGTAAATAACACACTGAAGGGAGAGTCCAAAATCTAACAATAATAAGTCAGGGTCTGGACTGGACCATAAGCATCTTCTTGTGAATGGAAAGACCCCTCCTTCGGGAAGAAGCCAAGTCAAGGCCTGACTGCTTTCCCCCCCGTCTCCCAGTCCTCTCTTCACGTGCCCTTTGTGCAGGACTCAATGCAGCAGTACAGTAGCCCCGCCCTCACCATCTGGTGATGACATAGGCTAAGTGTGTTTATCAAGGAAAGTAGCCAGATAACCAGGACAAGCCATGGGTGACGGGTTTGAGGGGACTCTGGATAGTGACATGCAATAAACTAAGGACGATGGTAACTGATAAACCAGCCCTCGTGGCAGAGAAGCAAGCAGTGCCTCTGTTTTCAGGCAGGCTCCACCAAAGGACACTGATAGTTGTGACAAAGGGCATTTTCGCTGAGGCCTTCCTCCTGACCAGGCATTGTGGTGGTCATCCTGTGTGCACTGTATGATTAGATACCCTCGATAAGCCTCGGAAGCTGGTTCTTTCATTATCCCTGTCTTAAGAACGTGGAAGCTGGCCTTAGAGTGAAGTGAATTAAATTGTCCGTCGTCACCCACTGGTTAAAATGGTGGCGTTGCCTCCCTCAATGCCACAGCCGTCACTCACTCAGCACAGCCTCTAGCTTCTGAGGATCACTGTTCCCCTTTTGAAGGGCTTGGCCAAGCACTTTACACTGTCTCCTGCGTTCTGGGGGACCCTACCAGACAGGCAGAAGTCAACTGTTAGTTTTGATTTGGTCGCTAGTGGCTGGGCCGGCTTGGTTGCTCCTCTTGGTCACTTCACCTGGTGAATTGCACACCTGGTGAGGAGTATTGGGAACCAGCTTTGATCAGCTGGGGAAGGCAGCTCAAGGGGGTCTTGAAATCAGGACAGAGAAGTTTTGACTTGATGGGTTGATAATTGGGAGCCATGTTCATTGCTTTCTTTCTTTTGTGGTTTAGAATAGTGTGTTTCAGGAATACAGTTTCACACTTTCACATCTGCACATACCACCCCCCAGCCCCACCAAAGGTACAGTTACCATTTACTGCCATCTAGTTTACCCCCTCTGCTTATTCCACCTACCCCAGCCCCTTCCCTTCTGGTAACCACCATGCTGTCATCAGAATCTAAGTTTGTTTCTGTTTTGTTTGTTTGTTTGGTGCATCTTCCACATTGGAGTGAAGTCACATGGTAATTGTCCTTCTCTGTCTGACCTATTTCGCTTAGCACTCAAGGCCTGCCCATGTTGTTGCAAATGGCAAGATTTCTTCTTTTTCCCATTTTGTGTGTGTGTGTGTGTGTGTGTATACATCTTCTTCCTTTCACCTGTCTATGGGCACTTGGCTATTGTGTTTAATGCTGCAGTGAACAGAGGGGTGCATATGTCATTTTGGATTCGTGTTGTTATATTCTTTGGATACATTCCAGAAGTGGAATTGCTGGGTCTTGGGATTGTTCTGTTTTCAATTGCATGTTAGTTTCTTGGTCCAGGTAGGACTGGGGGCTTGGAAAGGAGGTTGGTCAGGACACTCAGAGGCCTTTCTGGCCCCATATTAATTGTGGAGCTCATTTAGGTTTTTCAGTTTATTAAGCAATGACTATATGCCAAGCATTACTCTAGTTACTGCAGAGGCAGCAAAGTCTGTGCCTCAGGGAGCTGGCCTTCTAGTAGGAGATGCAGTGACTGCATAAGGAAGCATCATGCCCTGCGATGAGGACAGGATAAGGGGGGCCTGGTCTCTGGGTAGGAATGAAGTGTTGCATCTTTGGGGAGACGCCCAAGCCTTCCCACTGTGTCCTGGACAGACTACTTTTATGGCTACCTCCACTGCGGGAGGGGAGACTCTGTCCATATTTATCCTAGAGCCTGGGAGCCAGCCAAGCTGGAAATCCCCAGTGAGCAAGCCCTCAGGGTGGGGAGAGGAAGGCGATATGATGGTTGGTGTGAAGGAACTGAAAATACAGTGGCTTATGGCCGAGAAAGGGCAATGCTGCAGGTTATTCCACAGATGACGTCCCAGAGGTTTGGGTGGATTATAGGGGAGATCCCATTATGCTTATCCTTGTAACCAGAGCAGGGGGATTTCTAGGGGGAATGGGTGCCTTAGATAACACTTGCAGGCCTTTGTTGAGCTCTAGGTGTCCTGGGCTCTGCATCAAGCATTTTATGTGTATGACCTCACTGAACATCAAGAGTTCCATTTGTCTTGGAATTTCAGCACATACCCCCCCTCAGATACTGGTCTTTAAAGTGATTATCTCATAGAATTCTCGAAACACCAGCCCTTTGTGGCCAGTGCTATTCTTGTCATTGTTCTTGTTTTATAGATGAGGAAACTGAGACATAGTGGTTTTGATATGGGGCAGCAAGGGGCACTAAAACTGGCCAAGGACACTACCCAAATAGTTTACTGGTCACTGTCTGAGTTCTTCACCCACATGCACAATTGCAAGACTACTCAGGCTCAGAGAACAACAACAGTGGGATTTATTTAACAAACTAGGGAAAAATAGTTTCTAAGGTCAAAAATGGCCATTTACCTCACCTGAAGCAGTGTCCACTGTTTTAAGTCCTAAAAAAAAAGCAGCTAAGATGGCGTCTTTCTGCCACTGAGGATGCAGAGCTCCTCTCCCCAACAATAAGCCATATGTCCAAGATGGTGTCTTCCTGCCACTGTGGACACGTGGCAACCAGAGTGTAGGCCGGGTTCCAACTCACAAAGACAGCAGAAGACACAACAGGAGATGCTCCCGGAGCTGCTGAGATGCCCCAACACAGCACCAGATAAGCTACCCTCAAAACAGCAGCTGCAATGGCTGAATGACATGGCAAACGCACTCACAGCTCAGCAAGAGCCCCAGCTCCAGGTCTTCGCCTTTTTTGCCAGGCTGTAACAGCAGCAAAACCAGGAACAGTTTCAGTCTCTTGGCTAATTGCAAAGCCTCTGACTTTACCTCTCGGAGGTTGGCTGCTGTAGGCCTCTCCACATTTAGAGGCCCACATCAGTCTTCTGGAGGATCAGTGTGGTGAGGGCAGAAATTGCTGACCCTGGAAATGCTGAATCCCAAACACTGAATCCCGAAGACTGAATCCTCAAATGCTGAATTCAGAAAACTAAATCTTAAAGACTGCATGAATCTGTGGCTGCTTTTCCAGTCCCCTATGTTTCTTATCTGTCTAGCTCCAACCCAAAATGTGATTCTTTTTAGCATTTTCCCTGGGGCTATCTATCCTCACCAGCAACCCCCTCCAGGGTCCACCACTGTAACAGTCTTGGCTTCAGCCACCGGTTACAGTTTATGTCCCATCATTTGCAAGTGGCCTGGCACTGTCATTGGTTCTTTTTGTTTTTTTGTTGTGATATGTGTTTATTATTTAGCTATCCAGGGGCTGGAACTAAGCTTGACAAAAGACAGCACCAAGACAGAGAAGAGGTCATTCTCACCTGTATGTACAATCGCGAGACACCTCAGGGTCAGGGAACAACAATGCCAATGGAGCTTATTTTACAAACAGGGGAAACAAAGGACTTTTAAAAGATATAATTTACATACAGTTGAGTGTAAAATATCAAGTGCCCAGCTCCACCAATTTTTATGTAAGTGTGCCCACATGTAGCCACCATCTAGATCAAGAGAAGACCATCTCCCACCACTCAGAATGTTCTCTCATGCCTCTGCCCAGTTGAGTCCCTCCAAGACTGACCACTATTCTGATTTCTCACCCTAGATTACCATTTTCTAGTTTTGAATGCAGCTTTATGTCTGCCTTCTTTCCCTTAATGCAATATAATTAAGCTTTATCTATGTGTTGAATGTAGTGGTCTTTTGACTTTCTGTTTGAGGCTATTACGTGAAAACATCCCACTGTGTCCTCTTGAAACAGAGCTAAAAGCAACTATCCAGGGGCTGGAACTATAGCTTGACAAAAGACAGCACCAAGACAGAGGAGAAGTCATTCTCACCAGTATGTACAATCATAAGGCACCTCAGGGTCAGGGAACAATGCCAATGGAACTTACTTTAAAAACAGGGGAAACAAAGGTCTTCTAAAGCCACAAGTGGACGCTGTCTCACCCCAGATAGTGTCCACAGTGTTCAGAAGAAGTAAGCCGAGTGCTGGTCACCAGCACTGGCCAGTAGTGCTGCTCCCCTCCACCACCTGGAGGCAGTGTCAGAGACACCAGATGTTAACAGCTCTCTCTGAGTTGTTGGCCTACACTAACAACAAACAGCTCTTTGAGACACCAGGCGTGGGGCCTTTGGTGTTCCTGTCAGATGATGTAAGAGGCAGCGTCAGAGACAGGTTCAGTGACCTAGTTTCTGGGAAGGTTTTGGGCTTCTTTTTTGTTTTTTTTTAAAGATTTATTTCTTTTCTTTTCTTTTTTTAAGATTTATTTATTTATGCATAGAAGAACTAGGGTACAGGCCAGAGGTGCAGGGGGGTGAGAGGATTCACCAGAAACAGAGCAGGGAGCAGAACAGGCAGATCAACCGAAACACACTGCTGAGGGGAGCAGCAGGCGAGGCAGAAGAGGTCTGCTGCGCCATGTGGGTCCCCTCCCTGGCCAGCGGCAGGGATGGAACTCATGCTACAGTAGCTGTTTTTTGCTTCAGAGTGTTTTGCTTAACCCACTGTGCCACCCGGGAGACCCTAAAGATTTATTTCTATATGCCTACAAGAACTGGGATACAGGCCAGAGGTGTGGGGGGTGAGAAACAGAGACAGAGTGGGGAACAGAAAAGGCAGACTGACTAAAATACACTGCTCAGGAGAGCAGTGCACGAGGCAGGAGGGGTCTGCTTAGCCATGTGGGTCCCCTGCCTGGCTGGGGATTGAACTCATGCTGGAGTGGCTGCAAATGCTTCATAATGTGGTGCTTAACCCCTTGTGATACCAGGATGCCCCTGGGCTTCTTTTGTGGAGGTCGGCTGCTGATCCTCTTTCTTTCTTGGGATACCAGGAACAGAATTCCTTAAGTTCACGTCTGCCTTGTATCCTCTTTCAGGGTCCCTCACTTCAAAGCCTGACTGGACCTTTTCAATCCTATACTCTGTAACATTTAGTACCAGTCAGCTCATTTATCACACCTGATCAGCCCATTCCATGATCCAGGCACCAGATATAAAAGGGAACTTAGGCTTGCACAGACCTAACCTGCTTTGATCTTAGAGCAGGCTCATGGGTTGGTGGGCTCCAAGAAGCCACAGCCAGAGCCAGCCTCAGTGCAGGGGAGGCACTCTGTACCTGGTAGCCCCTCAGTGGGGCTGGGTGTAATGATGTAGAAGGGAGTGCCGTGGAGCAGGTGGGTAAGAAACCAGTGCTGTTGCTGCCTAGGTGGTGTGCCGTGGCAAAGCCAGTCAAGCTGCAGGGCTCTGGTTTCACTCTGGTAGATGAATATTTGGGATGTGCCTGGTTTTTTTCTGTTGTGAACGTAGACATCCACACATGTATCTTTCAGGGCCTACATTCACCATGTCTTTTGGGTCTTTACTTTGGAGAAAATGCTGGGTGGTATGGGATGTAGCCTGGACTCTACCCTCTGTACCACACTGCCCCTCAAACATCACAGCAGTCATTAACCCATTTCACAGAAGGGGAAAATGAGGCCAAGAGGTATTGAGTGACTTGTCTGAGATGACTTGGCTAGCAGGGACTGAGCTGGGACTTCGGGATTTGGCCCTGAACTGGGTGACCCATCCAGTGAGTGGTGATTTATTTCACTGGCATGAGGGCCTTTAAACCACTGCTGGGTTTGATTGAGACCTTGGTGACCTACTCTGTGCTTGGAACTTGGTTCTTCCCTGGGGCTCAAGTTTTACTGGACTAGAAGTGCTGGCAGCAGTGGGAGGAAAGGTGAGGGTAAGTGTGAATGCGAGGTAATGACAGAAAAACCTGATTATACCCCAGGAAGATGGCAGGTTTCAAGTTCCTAGTGGTACTGTGGGCTGTGTGGGACCTCAGGGTCCCACAGAGGCAGCTTGGGAAGTCTCCTTGGAGCAGGACCATATCTGTGGTTGGTAGCGCCTCTAAGTTCAGGGTTTTCCCCTTTAGTGTAGTTTTAGTGTTTTCGTGGATGTGTAACAGCCAGTGGGCACAGAATCCATTCTCTGGCCACACATAGGAAGATTTACCCCTCTGACTCAGAACTCATAGTTTTGAATTTTCAGGAATATACCCTTAAATGTTATGAAATAGGGAACTCATAAAAAATGCAATTGGAGCTCAGTGAAATAAGTCAGAAGGCAAAAGAAAAATACTGGATGGTTTCACTCCTAGGAGGAACATAAGAGAAACAAATAAGGGGCCAAGGAAAAGGAAAATAACAATAAAAAAAAAAAAAACCAAACCAAACAAAAACACAGCACAACAAAAACAAAAAGACAAGGACAAATCAGAAACACTGTGTGTGTGGAGGGGGAGGGAATGGGATGAGGGCAGAAAGAGCACGAGGGACTGAGGTGACGGTGAAATGATAGTGGGAACTCCATGGGGACCACAGGTGATGTCAAATATATATAGTAAAGGAAAAGAGAAAAAAAATGGATTAGGGGAAAAAATGCAGTTGGAGTGGACCCCTGGAACCCAGCAAATCTGGTGGGTGTGTGGAGACCTGCTCCAACTCTTGAATCTCACCATCGTGGTCTCCAAATTTTACACCATTTGGTGCTTGGTGTCTCATTTCTGTTTAGTGGACTGATCGCCCACAGAGGCTCTTCATTCCCGTGCCCCCCGGCAGTCATCCTTTCCCTCGCATGCCTGCCATCTTCAAGTGGTAGCTCATTCTTCTCTGACTGTCTCTCCCGGCCACTGAGGTCACGTCTTGCCACTTGTTTCACTTATCTCACCACTTGTGGATTCGCTCCACTGCAGAGGTTCTCAACTGGCAGTGATTTTGCTCCCCTGCCCTTGGGACATGTGGCCACATCTATGGACATTTTTGCTTGTCACAACTCATGTGCTTGTGTGGGTGTGGGTAGAGATCCAGGAAGTGGGTCAGCATCCTACAAAGCTCAGCACAATCCTCACAGCAAGAAATTATAGGCCCAGGGGCCTCCCCGGTGGCACAGTGGGTTAAGCGACGCACTATGAAGCAAACCGCAGCCACTGCAGCACGAGTTCGATCCCTGCTGCCGGCCAGGGAGGGGACCCACATGGTGCAGCAG
>JAGFMF010011803.1:13840464-13852845 GCA_019455555.1 Galemys pyrenaicus
CCATGTGTGTCATCTCCCTGGCCCAGGATTGAACTCATGCTGCAGGGGCTGTGGATGCTTCACAGTGCTGCACCTTAGCCCCTTGCACCACCAGGGAGACTCTGGTGTTAGCTCTTTATCTTTTACCTGCGTTGCAAATATTTCCTCCCAAATCTATCCTGTTTAGTATGGTATATTTTTGTCACATATGCAAAAACTAATGAGGTCAAATGTGTTTCCTTTTTATTAAAGTCTCTGAATTTCCTGTTACGATTAATAGTTTAGTGCACATGAATTTTTGTTTCAACATCTGTTGAGGTTTTTATTGTTCTATTCATTAGACTTTCAATTCATTCGGAATTGCTTTTTGTGAATGGTGTGAGGTAAGGATCCAGTACATCTTTTTTCAGGTGGCTAGTCAGTTGTGTTTTTACCTTATTTTAAATTAACTATCCTTCACCACTGAATTAAAACCCTACCTCTCTCATGTGTTAGTTTTATGTGCCTGTGTGTATGCATACACGCAAGTGCACACACACACACACACTTTTTCCTTTTTCCCAGTGATACTTGTGAATCTTCATACCATCAGATCTTGATTCCATGACTTTGCGGGTTGTAGACCACAAAGACAATATGTCGCTTTTATCATTTTTTTCCTAAGTAACTTAAAAAAATTTATTTAGGGGCCTCCCTGGTGGCGCAGCAGGTTAAGCAACACACTATGAAGCAAACCGCAACCACTGCAGCACGAGTTCGATCCCTGCCGCTGGCCAGGGAGGGGACCCACATGGCATAGCAGACCTCTCCTGCCTCACCCGCTGCTGCCCTAGGCAGTGTATTTCAGTCCATCTGCCTGTTCTGCTCCCCACTCTGTCTGGTGAATCCTCTCACCTCCCGCGACTCTGGCCTGTACCCCAGCTCTTGTATGCATATATAAATAAATATTTAAAAAATTATTTATTTATGCATACAAGAATACAGTATGCATACATACTGGGGTACAGGCCAGAGGTGTGTGTATGGGGGTGAGAGGATCCACCAGAGACAGAGTGGGGAGCAGCAGGCAGATCCACTGAAGCACACTGCTGAGGGGAGAGCAGGCGAGGCAGGAGAGGTCTGCTGCACCATGCGGGTTCCCTCCCTGGGATCGAACTCGTGCTGCAGTGGCTGTGGTTTGCTTCATAGTGCGTTGCTTAACCCACTGCGCCACCAGGGAGGCCTCTTTAAATAACCTTTGTGCTCAATTTCTGACATTTTTTCTTTTTATTCATTCTGAGGTCCCAAAATAAAACACAGGACTCTCCTTTTTTCTCAGTTGGGCCAAGCTGCCCTGCTGTCTGTCTCTGTGGCACTTTCCCCCTGTGTGGCTGCTGAGGGCTGTTAAGTGGCCACTGGGGGAGTCCCCCTCACCCCCACCACTGCCGTCTTATGCTGTGCTGTGTCGCTTATGCTGGCATGGTGCCTGGCATGTGGCCAGTCAGTGTTCATTAGTTATTGGCTAATGAGTAATGAGTAATGCAGATTTTTTAAAAATGAAAACTAATTTTAGCTCTTGTGTTGTTTTGGAGAAAGCAGTGAGAGGTTGGCTTAGTCTTTGTCACGGTCAAGGTGTGGCCTTGAACAGTTGCTCTCTTTTTTTTCACCCATAAAGGACCCAGGGAGCCCCGACCTCCTTCTCTCTCAGGTTGCTGGGGTTCTGAGAGGGATGAAGAGTCCTGGGGAGGGGGGGGAGAGGCACCACACAGTTCAGAATAGGAGGCAAGTTCGTCCATTCACGACATAGTGCTGGGGACCCCGATATTTTTAAGGACTCAAGAAAATGTTCTACTTTTCTTTCCAATCAGAAGGAAAAATGAAATTTTAGGTGGAGAGAAATGTCTTTGTATCTGACAATATACTCATCTTTATACAAATACAGTCATAAAAATCTGATCTTAAGCATTTTTTTTTAGTGGAGAACGGGTCCATGAAGGCAAGATTGGCAAAGGCTCATGAAAATCTTAATGTGCCCGTGGCCATGCATTAGTGATGTATAATTGGTCCTCGGAGCATGGCAAGCCCAGGCAGACTAAAAGTGTAGGAGGAGGCCTTCCTGGTGGCGCAGGTGATTGAGCACCGCACTGTTGAGCTTCTGCGGCCACTGCAGTGCGAGTTCAACTCCTGGCCAAGGAGCTGCCCCACATGGCACAGCAGACCTCCTCCCTTGCCCGCTGCTCCCCTCAGCAGTGTGTTTCCGCCTGTTCTGCTTCCCACTCTGTCTCTGGTGAATCCTCTCACCCCCCACGCCTCTGACCTGTACCCCAGCTGCTATATGCATAAATAAATAAAATCTTTTTAAAAAAAAGTGTGAGGAAGAAAAGACAGCAGCCACTTGTCTGGATGTTGCCAGAGATGAGGACACATGAATGACGATGGGCTTATGTGATTCCCTCTCCTCCATTCCTCAGGCCCCCTGAGCAAACCGGGGTCTGAGTTGGCACAATAGAGTGCAAAAATACAGCTGCCGAGTGATCTGGGTTCCACACCTGGCTGTATTTCATGCTACCTGAGTGACCTTGGGCTAGTCAATCTGTGGGAGCCTCAGTTTCCTCATTCGGAAAACTAACCATAACACCTTTACTGGACTGCTTGGTCACTCATGTGGTCATTCAGCACATGTTTCTGGAGTGCCTACTGTGCTCCAGGCACTGTTGTGGGTGCTGAATTCCAGCACATCTGTCCCAGTGACTGGCACATAGCAGGTGCTTATTAAACATTTGTTGGATGACTATTTGGAAAACAGGCCAGCAGGGGAGGGGGTGGAGATGGTGTCAAAATAAATAAATGAAAACATGTCATGAAAAGGATAAACATAAATATATTAAATGTAAAAATAAAAGTATAATTACAAAGAAGTAAGGTACTGGGAAGGAAAAGAACAGGACACCTTGACAGAGAAAACGACTGGGGGTGGAGGGTGAGGGTGGGGAGTAGGGCAGGGCATCTACTCAGATGGAGTGCTGAGGGTGGGCTTCTGTGAGGAGGTGACGTTCAGGCGAGGACTTGAAGTAGGAGGTGAGAGACTGACGGGTTGGGGGGATGTGGTGGGCCGGGAGGGTGCGCGGGTGTTCCCCGCCCCGGCCCTCCTCCAGCGGGTGTCCCGGCGTTGCAGGCATCCAGCCCGCGCTCTGGAGCCGGGAGGACGTGACGCACTGGCTGCGCTGGGCGGAGCAGGAGTACTCGCTGCAGCCTACCGGCGAGCACGGGTTCGAGATGAACGGCCGCGCCCTCTGCATCCTCACCAAGGATGACTTCCGGCTCCGCGCCCCGAGTTCAGGTCTGGGAAACTCAGCGGCTTTCCTCGGGAACATTCTGATGGAAACTCAGGGGCTCAGGGAGGGAGATGGAGGTGATCCACCCTTGTTGGGGGGATCGTGCTCACCCACAGACACTGCCGACGCCCCTCCCCCCATAGAGGGCGCTCTGGTGACCCTAGCTCGGGCGCCCACAGCAAGGGTGGTCAGCTTGTCCGCAAGTCTTTAGAGCCAGGGCCTGTCTGTCCTCTCCCTCCCGCCTCCGCCTCCGCGGCCCTTGTGTCCCATAACCATTTCCGTTCCATCAGCGCTCTGCTGTGGCAGGACGTGCCTGCCCTCCCCTGAGAGACCGCTGACGCGGGTGGGCGTGCGGGGGACCGCTGTGCCAGCCCGCTCGCCCCGCCTCTTCTCAGCAGCCCGCCCTCCACCTCCACCCGCAGGTGATGTCCTGTATGAGCTGCTCCAGTACATCAAGACCCAGCGGCGAGCCCTGGTGTGTGGGCCATTTTTTGGAGGGGCCTTCAGACAGAGGGTGCCCTCTGGGCGCCTCCCCAGCACAAAGGAAGGTAAAGAGCCCGGGATCAGAGACCCTCCCCAAATCCACTTCCTTCGCAGGGTTTCCTCGGTCAGAGTGAGTAATGGGGAGGCAGGGTTGTGCTGGCTCCCCATCTCCCCTGCCTTCTCCCTCAGCTTGGGCCCGCTGGGACACGCCTGGCAGCTTTGGGTCTGCAGGTGTCTCATCTCCCTTTGCTCTGCTCTCCTCTCCTGCAGAGTTGTCTGACTGGTGTCTGCTGCCTCTCCGGCCCTCTCCACTGCTGCCTCACTGTCAGGGTCTCCAGGGACCTGAGCATAGCGGGGTCCCTCCCCGCTGTCACCTCTTATTCACTATCACCTCTTGCAGCCTTCAAGCCAGGGATCCCCTCCCTCAATCCTGTCTTCCTTGGCTTTTAGAACAGCCCCCAAATCACTCCTCAGTCTCCTAGTTTCTCCTTTCCCCCCTACTTCGAAATGTTGGGGCCGTCCAGGGCTCAGGGGACCTCTTCTTTGCACTCAGCCCTGAGTGACTTCATCTAGTCTCGGGTGTTAATTACCATCTAGTGCTGATGACTCCTATGTGTGCCTGGGTCTCTTGGATTCCAGACCTGCCTCCACTGAGATGTCTATCAGAGGCCTCCCTGGTGGCGCAGCGGGTTGAGCGCCGCACTGTGAAGCATTCGCTGCACAGCAGTGTGTTTGGTCCTGGCCAGGGAGGGGACCCACATAGCACAGCAGACCTCTCCTGCCTCGCCCGCTGCTCCCCTCAGCAATGTATTTCAGTCCATCTGCCTGTTCTGCTCCGCACTGTCTCTGGTGGATCCTCTCACCTCCTGTGATTCTGGCCTGTACCCCTTGTATGCATGCATAAATAAATCTTAAAAAAAAAAAAGGTGTCTGACAGATATCTTCACCCTTTTGGCTCCTAGAGTAACTAACTGCCCGATGTCTGCCCCGTGTCTCTCCCCCCAACCCCGCTCCTCGTTTGCTATCTCAGCAAGCTGCTGCCCCATCCTTCCCATTGTTCAGGCCAGAATGTTGGTGGTCCCCTGTGATTGCTTTCTCTCCCACCCTCATCCCAACTGAACAAATCCTGTGGGCTCCACCTTCAAGATAACCCGGAACCCCACCATTTCACACATCTCCACTGCTTCCCAGGTCCACCCCCATCACCTCTGGAAAAACTCCTCACTGTTCTCACTGCTCCTGCCCTTGACCTCTTAAGATCTCTTCTTTGAGCAGCCAGAGAGCTTCATCAGTCAAATCATGTCACTTCTCAGAATCTTCTGGGTGCTCCCATCCTACTCAAAACTACAGTCCTTATGATGATGTCCTGGCCCTGCACCCTCCAGCCCCACAGCTTCCTTCTTCATTGTGCAAGCAGAGACACTGCTGTCTCAGGACCTTTGCACTTGCTATTCCCTTTGCCTGACCTCACAGCTTACTCCTCTGCTTCCTGCATATTAACATGCTTTTGGATGTTAACATGTCAATGAGGCATGTCTAAAATGCAACCCTTGTGACCCCCATCTAACTTATGGTGCTTGGGGCCCCTAGCCCCTGTATGCTGCTCCCATTTCTCCTTTTATTTTAGTCATCTACCTCCCTTCCCCACTTCCTGCCCCCAACCAGAATATAAGTTCCATGAGGACAAAACCTTTTGTAGGTTCAGTGAAATCCCCATGAGGCTCATAGAAGTTTCTCTCTCAGTGAACAATTACTGGGTGGATGGTAAGGAGGTTGGACTGGGGGTCAGGGCCTTTAGGTTCTGGACCTGGTGGTGTCATCCCCTGGCTTTGGGGACAATTTCACAGATGAGAGAGCAGGCTTGAGAGGTTGAGCTTCTTCTCTGGGATCTGGGGTTAGCACCTGGACTTCTCGCCCTCGTCCTCTGCCCTCTCTGACCTTCCAGCCAGGGCTGGGTGGAGGGAAAGTATTAGAGGATCACTGCCCCCCGCCCCACCCAAGGCTCCCAGGTATGTCATTGAGGGGCTCTGGACTGGCGGACACTCTGGGTCCACAGAGTCAACATCTGCTTTCAGAGGGGACCAGACCCTCTCAGGTGGCCTCCCGAAGGGACCTCCTGCAGCAGCCAACAGATCTGGGACTTGCCAGCTCCTTAAGCCACCTGGATGCCCCTGGCCTGGCCAAGTGGCCCCTCAGCAAGGAGGAAGCCCTGACCTTATCTCACTGTGCAGATCTGGGCAGCAGGACTGAGGGAGCCTGCTCCTTCTCCACGGTGCCACAGACTCCCATTGATGGCAGGATTGCAGGTGAGTAGGACGCATATTGCCCCTGTCCAGAGGGAGGTGCCCTCAGGCCAGGTCCTGGAGGAGCCGTGGGTGATGAGGGTGGGGTGGTTTGGATCTGGAGGATGAGAAGGTGCGGGGGTGACTGACCTGTGTGCTGGCCACGGGGTCAGTGCTGGAAGGGCTCGCCACCCCTACCCCCTCTCTAGAGGACAGAGGAAGATGGTCAGATGGCCATGCAGTGTCCCCTCCTTTAAAACTCTTCGCACCCAATTGAGTGCTTATTATGTGCAAGACTTTTCCTAAGATCTTAATCCCACAGCAGCCCTCGGAGGTTGGTATATTATCATTCCCACGTAACATATGTGGAAAATGAGGCACAGAGAAGTTGAGTGAGTTCCCCAATAGCACACAGCAGTAAGTGGTAGAGCTGGGATGTGAACCCAGTCAGTCTGGCTTCAGAGTGTGAACACTGAGCACTTGCTCTCTGCATTCACTGTTAAAGTAATCACTGTCAGACAGGCAACCAGACAGACAGATAAACTGCCCACTTTTCCAAAAGGTGTTTTCTAGTGGTGACAGGGCCACTGAATTTATTCTAAGACAACACAGAGGAGGCAGAAGCTTGACTTCTGGCTTAGAAACTCTTGGGAACCAATAAAACACAATTATTTCATCTTTTTAATAATGACGCTTAACATCTTTGAATGCTTGGTCAGTACCAGGCACTGTGCTCAGGTATTTTTATCTTTTCTGGTACTTAATCCTCACATCACTTCATGTGAGCAAACTGGCTTGAAAGAGACTGAGTGGCTGCCCAGAATGAACCAGCAGAGCAACCCAGACCTGGGGACTTAAGGTCTTGCGCCCTGCTCTGCTCTGCCCCTTGCCCTCCAGGACGGCGAGTTTGACTTCCCTGACCCTCCGCTAGGGGGCTCCCGAGCGTGGATATCACAGTCCTGACTTAACAGCCCTCGGGGGCTGGTGACTGGGCAGGGGCAGAGAAGGTCTGCAGGCCGAGCTGCCCCATGCCTGCCCCCTGAGCGGAGGGCCCTGGCTTCGGTGTTGGGCAGAGCTGCCCGTCACTCAGGAGCTGGACGCGTTGGGATAGGTCGGCACTGCTTTGAGCCCCGCCCTTATCTCGTCCTGAAGATAAAGGTAGATTTCTCAAGTACCTCCTGGGTTCAGATGATGGAACGAGACAACGATGAGGAGCCCAAGGGGGTGGCTGTTTAGTCACTACCAGGGTTCTCTTCCCCATCCTGCTCTGGGCTGGGCTTCGAGGACCCCAGAACTGCATATTCCTGTCCTCACAGCTCAGGAAAGCGTCCCCCTCCCCACTCCGCACCCTCTCTGCCCAATTGCAGACTGCCGGCTGCTGTGGGATTACGTGTACCAGCTGCTTTCTGACGCCAGGTATGAGCCCTACATCAGGTGGGAAGACAAGAACGCCAAGATCTTCCGAGTTGTGGATCCAAACGGGCTCGCCAGACTCTGGGGAAACCACAAGGTGAGGCTCAGCTAACAGGCGGGCATTTGCAGAAGAGACAGGGCAGATGGGCAGACTGACACCTCAGCTGACGGGGTGTCACCAGCAGCCCCCAGAATCTCAGGGTTGTTTTATTTTGAAGAGCCTCAGGGATAGGCAGTTACCTGCATGGGCATCTGCGGGGGGACTTGGGTGGTTGGCTCCAAATTTTAAAAATTAATTTTTTTTTTTAGTAAGAATGCAGATGAAAAAATGTAGTTATCATGTCAATCTCCTGATTTACCATGGTGATATACAGCCAGTGCCCTCCCTATAAATTTATTTCAGTTATAAAAATGAGTCTTTTAACAAAAACGATCAGCAGTAATGATCCTCGGCAGTATATAGCACTTCCTAAACTGGCAGAACATTTGGTTGCCAGGCCCTGCCCTGAGGGGTTTGTCTGGGTGAACTCATTTATCCTAACAACTTCTTCTGAGGTAGGTGTTGTCAGATGGGGAAACTGATGCAGAGTGACTCACCAGCTTGTCCAAGAGTTCGAAGCCAGGAGGGAGCAGGGCAGGATCTAGACCCCAGAATGTGTAGTTCTGTGATTTGTATTGCCTCTCAGTAGCGCTGGCTAGTTTGGGGGCGATTTTCTGGTTTAGTTCCCATATAATTCAGCAACTCCATTTAAAGAGCACATATGGGGCCTCCCTGGTGGTGCAGTGGGTTAAGCAACACACTATGAAGAAGACTGCAGCCACTGCAGCACAAGTTCAATCCCTGCTGCCGGCCAGGGAGGGGACCCACATGGCACAGCAGACCTCACCTGCCTTGCCCACTGTTCTCTGCAGCAGTACATTTCAGTCCATCTGCCTGTTCTGCTCCCCACTCTGTCTCTGGTGAATCCTCTCACCTCCCGCGACTCTGGCCTGTACTCTAGCTCTTGTACGCATAAATAAATAAATATTTAAAAATAAATAAATAAAGAGCACATACGGGCCTCCCTGGTGGCGCAAGAAGTTGAGCTTCTGCAGCCACTGCAGTGCGGGTTCAATCCCTGACCAGGGAGGTGACCCACATGGCATGACAGACCTCTCCTGCCTCGACCGCTGCTCCCCTCAGCAGTGTGTTTCAGTAGATCTGCCTGTTCTGCTCCCCACTCTTCTCTGGTGAATCCTCTCACTCCCACCCCCGCACCTCTGGCCTGTACCCCAGTTCTTGTATGCATAAATAAATAAAATCATTAAAAATAAAGAGCACATACTACATGCCAAACTCTTGCTAAGAGCCTTCCATTTTGTCCTCACAATGAACCTGTGAGATGCGTGTTTTATCCACATTTTCATAGCTTGGGAAACAGGTTCAGAGAGGTAAAGAAACCAGTTCAAGGTCACACAGCTGCCAAATGGTGGATCTGGGACTTAAATGGACACCCAGTCCATTTAAAGCCCAGTCTCTTTGTTCCTACTCTATATTGCCCAACCTCTCAGACAGAAATAAAGTCCCATATCTGGTGGCAAAGCCCTTATTCCTCCTTCACCCCCATAAGCTATCTCTAGGATTGGGTTTTAGATAGAATAATATTTATTTGTTGCCACTTGTGACACTTGCAATTTAAAAGCAACATGTGCTTGCCTCCAGCCCCCTGGTTCTCAGCCAGGGAGGTGAGAGAACCACCCCATTGTTTACAACTCCCTCCACCCAAACCCTCCCCTGCCTTTCTACTTCCAAAATCAGGAGAATGCTCTTTAAACCATCAGAGAACCCTGGGCCGAGGGGCTTAAGAAACCATCCAGTCCAGCTTGCTCCCTTCCAAATGTAGAAACCGAGGCCAGGCTAGAGCAGGGTAGGGAGTGGGGTTTGACGTGGAGCTGCTTTGCCTTCCAGAACCGGGTGAACATGACCTATGAGAAGATGTCGCGTGCGCTACGCCACTACTATAAGCTGAACATCATTAAGAAGGAACCTGGGCAGAAACTGCTGTTCAGGTGAGTAGCCTCGGGGAAGCAGGGTTGGGTGAACTGGAGGCCCCTTTGGCGAGGCAGATATGCAGCTGGGGCCTCAATTCCAGGTTTCTGAAGACCCCCGGGAAGATCAACCAGGACAAGGGCAGCCGTCTGGAGCAGCTGGAGAGCCAGGAGCCGGGCAGGGTGGACTTCAAGGAGGAGATGCTGGAAGTCTCCCCATGAGGAGCAGGTGGACTCTGGGCTCCTGGCATCAAAGGCAGTGATTGTCTCCCATGAAGGCAGCTGGCTGGGTGGCGGCCTCCTCTCTCCTCCTAAGCCAGCAGGGATTGCACTCGGGATCATGGCTGTTCTCTCGGGCCTCACAGCCACCGGGGCTTTGCAGAGCTGACAGCAGGTGGCCTCAGTCACATTGCTGGGTAGGGGACATTATGCTCTGGGTTGGGCAGCCCTGGGGCTACATGGAGCGTGCACCTTCCCTGTCTTACCTGCCCTACCTGCTGGGCACTAAGAAACCACCCAGCTCAATCCCTTCAATTTACAGAAGGTGGAGGCAGAGAACCCTCACTGAGCCTCAGCTTTCCCCCAGGGGCGTACTCAGGAAAACCCACGCTTAGGGAGCTGCTGCACGCAGTGGACAAAGAACTACTAACTGACACCAAGGTGCTTACTGTGGTCTCGGCCTTGTGCTGAGGTCCTACCTATATTTTATCTCCTTCAGTTCCTACACCAGGGCTGAGGTTTAAAGAAGGGGAAACCGAGGTTTGCTGGGGCGGATGCCTCTTCACAACTCTGCTGTTTCCTGTTTTCTTTGATGAAACGTACAGTTGCCCCTTGAATGACCCGGGAGTCAGGGGGTCTGACGTCCTGTGGAGTCGAAATCCTGTGCCTAACTGGTGAGTCTCCCAAACTTCGCTACGAATAGCCTGCAAGGAACACCTTGCCCGTGACAGAAGCAGTGGATTTACACAGAGGGGGTATCTTCTAGGTACTGTGTACTGTATTCTTACAATAAAATAAGCTGCAGAAAAGAAAATGTCACTAAGAAAATGCTGAGGAAGGGAAAGTACATTGACAGGACCGCCCGCCCCATATTAACCACACTGTGCTTTCACGTCACTGCGTGCAAGAAAATCTGCGTGTAGGCGGACTCGTGTGTCCAAACGCTTGCTGTCCAAGGGTCACCTTGTTACAGGGCAACCCTAATATAAAATGGGTTCCCCTCACTGGGTCCTCCACCCGCGCGCTCAGAAGACTTTTAAAAAGTCCCAATGCCAGCAGGTACACGTGGCAAAAGTTATTAACAGGTTTTACTTTATGAAAGAAGGGGAATAAAATAGTAATAATACCAAGGGAAAAAGAAAGGGATACAAGTCCACAAATACCCTACCAGATCTAAGCAATGGCGCGTTGAGAGCTGGCTCTGAGTCGAATGAAATGACTCCGAAGGAAGGGGGTCTGGCTCCTCAGTAAGAGAGAGCCCCAGGCTCACCTCTGGTTTTATAGCCAGCCTGGCTACTTAACTCCACCCTCAGGTCCCAGTGATCCACTCTTCGATAATCATCTTGTCGGATTTGTGGTTCTGGAACACTGATGGTCTGGAGTGGGGGTTGGAGTCCACACACCCATAATCCATTTAGGACTGCCTTTCCCCCTAACAACCTGATGGGGTACTTCTCAAGCAGAGGCCCTGTCCTCAGTGTCCTTGCTGGACGGTTGATTTTATTTAGTCCCACGGCCTTGTTCTCAGTCTCCATCCTGTGGTCCCGTAACTGACCTCGTGGAGATCACCCAGCTGCCTGCAGTTCCCTGGGCACCTCTCCTGGATCTGCCGGTGGCTCAGGCACACACTTCACCTCTCTGGGGCCTCAGGCTTCTCACCTGTAGAATGGGGGTGCTGCTGCTGACCTGACCTCACGGGCTTGCCAGGAAGCTCCTGCAAGTCCATGTTTGTCAAGTGTTCATAAGGCGCATTACACTCATGTTACCCAAGAAAACCCTGCCAGTCAAACTGTTCTCAAGCAGCTCTCCAGAGGCTTCTCCTGCTTGCTCCCTAAGTCCCCCCATCCCCCGTGGAGTGAGAACCCCTACCTTGCTAACCTTGCAGTCCCCAGGTAAGGTTAGGGGTGAAAGGGAAAGGAATGTTTTCACTTCATTGAAAACAGAACTACTTGGACTCATATCTTCTTTCTTGGAAGGAGGAAACAACCTTTGCCTCTTGCCTTTAGCAGGTCAGGAAACCCCCTGTTGGCTGAAACCAGCTGACCTTGAGTCACTTTATATCAGAAAGTGATAAGGGTTCTTGGACTTTGCCACTAGAATGTGCCTGCTTAAGGTTAGGGAAACTTCTGGCTTAGTCTCATCTGGGGCCCTTGATGATCCCACACTATAAGGGGCCAGGCATGTGGCCTTGGAAAAAAGGCTCAGTAGAATAATCCTGCTCCTTCTGTCTCCCAGGAGACGTTTCCATCTCTTTGGCTTTGTTTCAGGATGTGTTACAGGGCAGGGAGAGGGGCTCCCCTGAACCCCCAAACCTGCCCTCTCTAAATGGGGTCTGCCATCTGCTGCATCAAAACAAACATATAAGACCTTTAATGGAAAGGAACTTTAATACAATTAGGGAACAGTACAGGAAAAAGCAAAGAATATAGTTACTAATTCAAGCATCCATAGTTACCCACCCCCTCCAGTGTAGAAGTCCAGCCAAATAAGATTGGCCCAAAGCAAGGCCCAAAAGCCTGCCACACGTCTAAAGGACCATTCGGTGGGACCCATAGAAAAGGGTCAGAAAGAGTTGGACAAATCTGGGAGGAAAAGAGCAAAATCAAAACCAAGATGACAGCTGCCATTGTTAACCTCCCCACGGGTCTCTCACCCACATCTGT
>JAGFMF010011803.1:13852862-13870869 GCA_019455555.1 Galemys pyrenaicus
CAAAAAGCAAGCACAGTTTCTTCACATGTCCCTCTGCTCCATGTGCCTCCTCCAGGTCTCCTTGCTGCTCTCCATCCTGCTTCCTGCTTCCTTATTCCTTCTTCTTCCTCCTTTTAGTCTCCTCTCCAGTATCTTATCCCTGCTCAGCTCCAACCTACTTAGGGTGGGGCAGGGGTCTTGGAACTTCCCCCTTTCCTGGGGACCACCCTGTTACAGATGAACCCATGCTACATAGGGGTAGCATGGGTTCTCATGCTTTTTCTCATCCAACCTAGAACTACAAAACTGGACTGGGAAGGAGGAAATCAACTTTTCAAGATAAGTTTCCTTTCATAGATAAGGATCTGACACCAGACAGGGGAAGTGACTTGCCAAGGTCACACAGCCCAGCTCAGCCTGCTGACTTTTAATGTCGCTTGGTTTTCTCTTGTCTCATACTTTGTTCATGGATCCAAGATGTAGAGGTTTAAACAAGAGGATGCAGTCATAGCTCTCTCCTTCCAGTTGTGACCTTGGTGTCTGCCTGGTGCCGTGTTAGTGGTGGCCAGTGGCCAGCTATCTTGGACTGTGCCTTCACCGAGGTCAGAGTGCATCTCACTGGGATCATCGAGATCAAGAGTGGCCGTGGGATTGGGCAGAGTCCACCCCACCAGATCCCAGATCCCTGGGTCTCCATTCAGCCGTGGGGTGAGCCCCACATTAGGGCCTGGTCAGATGGGCACTGGGGTGCTGATGGAGGATATAGACTAGAGAAGGCGACACCAGAAGGTCAAGAACATGTCCCACACAAGGAGGGGGGTAGAAGGGATCAGCATAAGCCATCAACCCAGTTATGGAAACTAAAACCCTTCGGGGTCAATGCCCAGATCGAGATGTGCAACACCAGACTGGTATGGGGAGGGTCAGGAGCACAGACCTGAAGGTGAGGATATGGAGATGAAGGAATAAACCATCCACCCACAGAGATGATAAAGATAATAAAAGATACCAAAAGATAATAAAAACCTAATGTCCCCACAATGGGGCAGCGTCCTTCTGCCCACCTGTGCCTATGCAGGTGTTTCTCTTCACCAGCTCTCTCCTCTGCAGGGCAGCAGCCTCCTGCCTGCCCATGACCTGCACCTTGCTGGGGCTTCTCCTCACTGACCTCCCTCAGCAGAGGCAGCTCTCCTCAAGGCCGCCCGTCTGCAACCACGCAGGCCTCTCTCAGCAGACCTGTGCCTTTCAGGGCAGCTCCTTCTGCCTGCTTGTGTCTATGCAAGTGTCCTTTGCTTTCCTGTCCCCTTTCTAATAAATCTGCTCTTTAAAATAACTAACGTCTCTGCCTTGTGGAGAAACTCACCTGGGAACTCCCTGCATGCTGCTGAACAGGGAGCTCTGGTGAACCCAGGGTGAACCCAAGAACCCCGCTCTCCAAACCCACTGACTCCAAGAACAACCTCAGTGCCAGGAGAGAAGGGGTTCACTCAGCCCTTCCAGAAACATTAAGTACCTGGTGCCAGGTGAGGATCTGAGATTATAGCCATACTCGACAGTTACCTTCCTGAAAAGTGGTGGGTTACTAAAAACTATCAAAGTGGATGTCCTCACAAGTAACACTTTAGAAGGAGGAAATAGATTGTCATCATTTGAAAATGTAGCCATTTGTATCCCCCCATTACATTAATGTCACCAATAAATACAGAGCTTTTTCTTTTTTTTTTAAAGTGGTTATACTGACAAGTTCACTAGTGACTAAGTGACACCAGACCCACTCCCACCCAGTCCACCATTCACAGTATTAACCCCAGGAGAACAGGGCCCATTATTCCCCATCCTTTCCATGTATGAACTCGGCTGGGAAAGTCTTTCTCTCTCACAAGAAAGTCCCAGATTTAGCATCCTTTGCCCACAGGTTGATTGAGAAATGATTGACATCTAACACTGCTGTAGTTTAAGGGCTACCACATCTGGCACCTTCACTAGCCCTGGAGGCCCTGGCGCATCATGGCTGGTCCTGTGCCAGTGGCCCACAGCTGGCTCCTGGAGGAGCCTGGTGGTGACAGTGTTCCTTGGCTTCTGTCTCTCGTCCTGCTGTTACAGGGTAACCCTAATATAAAATGGGTTCCCCACACTGGGTCCTTTACCCGCGCGCTCAGAAGACTTTTAAAGTCCCAACTCCAGGTACACGTGGCAAAAGTTATTAGCACGTTTTATTTTATGAAAGAAAGGGGAATAAAATAGTAATAACACCAAAGGAAAAAGAAAGGGATATAAATCCACAAATACGCTACCAGATCTAAGCAATGGCACGTTGAGGGCTGCCTCCGAGTCGAATGAGATGGCTCCGAAGGAAGGGGTCTGGCTCCTTAGTAAGAGCGTGTGCCCAAGGCTCACCTCGGTTTTATAGCCAGCCTGGCTGCTTAACTCCACCCTCAGGCCCCAGTGATCCACTCTTCAATAATCATCTTATCGGATTTGTGGTTCTGGAACACTGATGGTCTGGAGTGGGGGTTGGAGTCCACACACCCATAATCCATTTAGAACTACCTTTCTCCCTAACACTGCCATGGTGTTAATCTGGATTTCCTACTCAAGTGTTCTCACTAGTTTTATAGAGGCACGTAAAAGACACATCCTCAGCACAGGCCTGGTACCGATAAACCCCCCAGGGTCTGGGGTAACTATGAAAGCCCCTCTTCCTGTTTGGCTTGGCCACTCAGTGGACCTCTGAACTAAGCCACTGTCACAGCCTCATAGCTGTGGAGCTGTGGTGGACTTTAAAGTGAGTTGTCGGGCCTCCCTGATGGCGCAGTGGGTTAAGCAATGCACTGTAAAGCCAACCGCAGCCACTGCAGCACAAGTTTGATACCTGCCGCTGGCCAGGGAGGAGACCCACATGGAGTAGCAGACCTCTCCTGCCGCACCCACTGGCCCCCTCAGCAGTGTATTTCAGTCCATCTGCCTGTTCTGCTCCCCACTCTGTCTCTGGTGCATCCTGTCACCCCCCTGCACCTCTGGCTGGCACCCCAGCTCTTGTATGCATAACTAAATAAATCTTAAAAATAAAAAATAAAGTGAGTTGTCCTCAAACCAGAATGTGCATATTTTAAGAATATTTAACCATGATCTTAGTTTTTCAAATTTCCAAATCCTTTTAAGTTGACTGCTCCTGTGGGGAGCCGTGGGGGGAAATACAAAGCAGGGGAGGCGCTGCCCTGGGGCAGTTCTCACATTAGTGGGGGAAGCTGGTGGTCATGCTCCCAGGTGAGTTCCTGCAGAGAGCGTCATGTCCCTTGGGGCCAGCAGGGGACCAGTGGCACTGATGAATCTCCCTTTGGGAGGCACCGGAGAGTGTCCCTAAGGCGGGTATAAGGGCTTCTGCTCTGCTTTTCTCCTTTCCTTTTGGAGGGGTGAGGTTTGGAGGGGCAGGGGCTGCGGGCCTTCTGCTCGCAGGGGTCAGCGGGAATGCAGAGGGCAGGGGACACCAGCAGGGCTGGCTGCAGAGGGAGGATAAAGCAGTGCCGGGGCTTGAGACAGCTTGCTCACAGTGCCCGGAAAGGAGACCAGATCGGGACAGAGACCCTCAGGAAGGGGAGGAGGAAGTGGGGACAGGGAAGGTCTGTCGTGTGTCTGACCCATGAGGAACAGCAGGGCCCACACTACCATTAGCCCGCGTCATGGGCTGGCCAGTGCTCGAGGAGGGAAAAAGCTCTTGAAGTTAGTCTGCGGGACCCGCAGCTGTTCACCCAACAGACATGACCAAGCAGCATGGCCCAGCCCCTGCTCCTGGTTCTCTTCCCAGGAGCCTGGCTGACCTGACTCCCGGGGCTAAGCGTGAAATGAACTGTGGGTTCACGCTGTGTCTTTTTCTCAGAAGTGAAGTTGTTACAGGGCAGGGAGAGGGGCACCCCTGAACCCCCAACCTGCCCTCTCTGAATGGGTTCTGCCATCCGCTGCATTAAAACAAACATATAAGACTTTTAATGGAAAGGAACTTTAATACAATTAGGGTACAATACAGAAAGGACAAAGAATATAGTTACTATAAGTTAAGCATTTAAAGTTATCCATTTTTTTGAGGGTAAAAGTTTAGCCAAATAGGATTGGCCCAAAGCAAGGCCCAAAAGCCTGCCACACATTTAAAGGGCCTTTTAGTAGAGACCCATAGAAAAGGGTCAGAAAGAGTCAGACAAATCTGGGAGGAAAAGAACAAAATCAAAATCAAGATGAAAGCTGCCATTGTTCACCTCCCCACGGGTCTCTCACCCACATCTGTCCCAACCAGTCCAAGACCAAAAAGCAAGCACAGTTTCTTCACATGTCCCTCTGCTCCATGTGCCTCCTCCAGGTCTCCTTGCTGCTCTCCATCCTGCTTCCTTTTTTTCTCTCTGAAATCTGTCCTCTTCTCTGCAGAATTTTTTTCCCTGCTCCACTCCACCCACTTAGGGTGGAATCAGGATTCTGGAACTTCCCCCTTTCCTGGGGACAACCCTGTTACAAAGTGAAACTGGAAGGAGAAATGGCCAGAGGAGCAGCTGCCTGGAACAGGGCTCAGCGTGGTTGCCTGGGGGGCTGCTAAGCCCTGTGTTCACCTCGTGGAGCAGAAATCTGGGCTACGGTCAGAGCTTATTTTGGCAGTTTAGAGCACTGAGAGAAGCCAGCATCTATCTGTTGGGGCTTGAACTTTCCAGTATCTTCCTTGAATTAAATGGACTCCATGTGGTTGGAATAACAGGTGAAACTCAGCAAGGTTTCTAACTGGCACTTGCAAGGGCCTTTTATGATAATAATGATGTCATAAGATAAACATATACCATAGTGTATCAAATATAATGAAAATATGCCCCTTTGTGACAAATCTTTTAACATGTCATATCCATGGGGTAGACACAAAGTTGTTTGGGGGGCAGGGTGGAGAGGTGTACTGGATTTTGTTTATTTGGTTTTTGGTGGTTTCATGGAGGCCCATGCAGAATTGAACTCAGAAATTCAGTTACCTCTGGGTGAACACAAAAATTCAGGCTCACTTCCAACTACAAAGACTAAACAGATGAGTCTCCTCCTGCTCTCCCCACAGCAGCTTCCCCGTTTATCCCAGGAACCTGGAACAAAACCTGGGAGGGATGTGTGCAGCCAGCCTTAGGGACACGCCTCGGCACTGCCTGAGTCCCATGAACAAATCCTCCCTGTCACAGTGATCTCTCCAAGTCCTGCTGGTGCTTAGCCCAGTGCAGGGGTCCCGCTGAGCTGTTTGACACGGGTGCAGGTCCTTGAAAAACTTCTGGAGTCCCTGTTATGACTTTGTTACAGGGTAACTTTAATATAAAATGGGTTTTTTACACTGGGTTTTTTACCCGCGTGCTTAGAAGACTTTTAAAGTCCCAACTTCAGGTACATGTGGCAAAAGTTTTAGCACGTTTTATTTTATGAAAGAAAGGGGAATAAAATAGTAATAACACTAAAGGAAAAAGAAAGGGATATAAATTTACAAATACTTTATCAGATTTAAGCAATGGCGCGTTGAGGGCTGGCTTCGAGTCGAATGAGATGGCTTTGAAGGAAGGGGTTTGGCTTTTTAGTAAGAGGAAAGACTTTAAGCTTACTTTTGGTTTTATAGCTAGTTTGGCTGCTTAACTCCATTCTTAGGTTTCAGTAATTCATTTTTTGATAATTATTTTATCGGATTTGTGGTTTTGGAACATTGATGGTTTGGAGTGGGGGTTGGAGTCCACACACCCATAATTTATTTAGGACCATTTTTCCCCCTAACAACTTCACTACTTAGGATTTGAGGGATAGAAAGCTTTCTCGCCTGGGGAAGATTGCAGTTTGACGTCTCATCCACCAGGTGGCGCAAAAGCCCCTTTTGTGTAGGTGGTGTCGCCCCCACCCCTCTCCACTTTCTAAGGACACCTTCTCGCTAGCGCTGCAGGTCTGCTTTCTCCTACTAAGATGTGAACACAACTGTCTGGCTCAGACATGCTCCAGAAGTAGACTTGGGGCCTCTGCTTGTGCACCTCAGCGAGGTGGCGCTCGCCATGGCAGGGGACAGTAGCAGTTGTTGGGGGTGGTGAGGGGGGGTCAAGGTTATCCAAAGCTCACCTGTTTTTTTTTTTTCTTTTTTAAAGAAGATTTATTTATTTATACATAAAAGAGCTGGGGTACTGGCCAGAGTCATGGGAAGTGAGAGGATTCACCAGAGACAGAGTGGGGAGCAGAACAGGCAGATGGACTGAAACACACTGCTGAGGGGAGCAGCAGGAGGCAGGAGAGGTCCGCTGAGTCATCTGGGTCCCCTCCCTGGCCCAGGATGGAACTCGCCCTGCTGTGCCACAGATGTTGGATGTTCCGCAGTGTGCAGCTCAACCCCCTGGGCCACCAGGGAGGCCCAAAAGCTACCTGTTTCTCCCCAAGCCACAGGCCACTGGCAAATTTCTCTTTTCGCAGCTTTTTGTTGGTAATAAGTTATCTCCTTTTCTTATCACTTTGTTTCTGTGTAGTTCATCAAATTTCTGAGCAGAGATCCAGTCGAGCTCTTTCATAGAGGTGGAACACAAGCCCAGACTTGTCTAAAGGCTTTCCCCTCACCTCCCCCGGAGAGCACCTGATTAAAAATAAAAAAAGACAAGCTCTCTTAGTTCCCTCAGCCAACCTTCTTGGCCTTAGTTTCTACTCTGTGAATGGAATAACAGAGTCTTATGCCCTACTAACCACATTAAATTGTTGAGAAACTTCAAATGAAATAATGACATCATTTACTTGTTAAGCATTTAACAGATGCTAGGCACTGTTATAGAAACAAGGAGATACAGATAAGTGAACAATAAATACAGTGGTGATAAGTGCAATAAGGAAAATGAGAGAGTCAAGTGACAGGGCAGATTTTAAATTGAACTGCAGAGATGTGAAAATAGGAACAAGTCCATTCACCGCTGACACTCATTTTTCTCCTTAAAGTGTCATCATCACTTATCACCAGGAAATGCAAATAAAGATCACAGTGAGACACCGTCTCACACCTGTGAGATGGCCCATATGGAAAGGACCAGAAGCAACAAGTACTGGTGAGGATGGGGAAAAAAGGGGACCCTCCTACTGCTGGTGGGAATGCAAACTGGCCCAGCCCTATAGAAAGCAGTACAGAGCTTCCTCAAAACATTAAACATGGACCTGCCATTTGACCCAGTAGTTCCACTCATAGGTATCCACTCCCCCAAAATAAAAAAAAACACTAATATTAAAGGAAATTTGCACTCCCATGTTTATCAGAGCACTATCTATAATAGCCAAGTTATGGAAGCAACTGAAATGCCCAGAAACAGAAAAGTGGCTCAAGAAGATGGGTGTAGATACATAATGGAATACTACTCAGTAATTAAAAAGACAAACTCATATAATTTACAGCAACATGGATAGAGCTGCAAGGGATTGCGCTAAGTGAAATAAATCAGAAGGAGAAAGATAAATACCAGATAGTGTCACCGATATGTGGAAAATAGAGAAATCAAGGACAGACTTAAAAACTAACCTTTGAAAACTGACTATAGAACTGAGGCATCCAGAGGGAGGAGGGAGTGGGAAGAGTAAGAACAAAGAGAGACAGAAGCACAATAGTGGTAGAAAATGGGTGATTTGCTGCTGGGTACACTATGGTGGCAGTGTCTGATGGGGGTATCCAAATATTGCCTCAGCAAAAGTAAATTAATTAATAAGAAAAAGGTATTAAAATTATGATAAATACCTGTTTTTACTATATGCAGTCATTCCTAAACATTATGCAAATTTCCTTTGCTAGGGATCTTTTCTTAAGTGTCTATAAAAACTTATTTTTGGTAACCCCTTCAATATCAATAGAGGTGCCATCATCAATAAACCCTGAATTAATGCAACCAAGAAACAATTTAAAAAAATATTTTGTTTAGGACCCTCCTAAACAAAACCCCCTGGTGGCACAAGGGGTTGAGCACCACGCTGTGGGGCTTCCACAGCCACTGCAGTGCGAGTTTGATCCCCGTCCAGGGAGGGGACCCACATGGCGCAGCAGACCTCTCCTGCCTCGCCCGCTGCTCCCCTCAGCAGTGTGTTTCAGTCAATGCACCTGTTCTGCTCCCCACTCTATCTCTAGTGAGTCCTCTTCCCCCCACACCTCTGACCTACACCCCAGCTCTTGTATGCATAAATAAATAAATAAGATAAATCTTAAAAAATATTTTGTTTACTTACTGAGGTGACATTGCTTTATAACATTGGATATGAAACAATTCTTATAATCTGATGTTGATAAACAAGTGGTTGGAAAAAACCGTTTGTCCCACTTATGTTTGGTCTGTGGTTCCTGCCATTAAGAGTCATGTCTGAGACAGACCCTCTGGTAGTTTCTGTCATGTGCCATCAAATGCAGCCTTATATGGCTGTGAATAATGTAGGTAGAAAGGCTGGGAGAAAACCAGCTTAGCCCAGAGTTATCCTTCTCCATCCCCCTTCTTTGCCTGTCGGGGAGACATAGGCTACAACCAATGAGATCATAAAGTTTGCCGAACTGACTTCAACTCTTCGGGTCGGGTCTATCTAAACTTCCCAGCTCAAGGAAGTGCTGTGTGCTGTTGAACGTATTCTGGCTGGAAAGTCCCAGAGTTTAAGATACAGCGCTTGAAACCTCAGCACTTCTGAGCAGGAAGGGATTGCTCCTTGATAATACGATCACGTACTCCAGCCTGTGACACACTCAGGTTCTCAGCCTGTTGTGCATGGGATGGGGGTGCGTATCAGAGTGTTAGGGAACAGATGGTTGGGGGTGGCTGAACTTGGTGTGCAAATCTCCAGGGAGATTTGGAAGCACCTGGCGAAGGTGATTTCCTCCCTACCAGCTTTCACTAGCGTTGTGATCTGACCCAGTCTGGGGAGATGGGGAAACAAGATTGGAGATGTCAAGGGGAGCCAGAGGGCCTGGGCCCCCTGCTTTCTTCCAGGGACCCTTCCACACGTTGGAACAACTCCAGCCTTCTGTAAGCTCGAATGTGATTTGCAGTGTAGACTGCTATGTTTTCCTGGCTGGACAGTGAGTAATTCAATAACTTGTGTCTTGATCAGCCACAAAGAAAAGAGTCAATGACCAAGGAGAAGCTCTGTACTGATGGCAACAGTAGAATGTCCTCAAAGCAATAAGAGAAACGAAAGCCTGGCAGCTTAGCCACACTTTAGTTTGAGCAGGATGAATACCTTTCTGATTATACAAATGATTCATTTGACTATACAGTGAGGTAGACATGCCTAGAGCAAAATAAATCCACTTCCTCTTCCAAGGGAACCGGTCACAACTCTTCTGTGTCCATTGTATTAGTTAAGGTGACATTAGTTGAAGATATACACTCAGATCTCAGTTACTTAACACTATAAACATTTGTTTCTTGGCCATCCAAAAATTGTTTGGGGGAGCAGCGAGGGGGCTGCTTCCATGAAATCATTGGGACCCAGACCTAGGGAGGAGTTACTATTCCACATATGGGCTTGACCTCTAGTCAGCAGGTAAAGGGAGAGAAAACAGAAGGCAGTTCCAGCTTCTAGGGAGGGTATTCTTATGGGCTAGGCCAAGGGGAGAGGCAGCCATCATTTCTGCTCACATTCCATTGCCAGAACTCAGGCACGTGGTTTACCAAATACGTCCCGTACTCACTCTGGGTGATGCTTCACCTTTCTTCACTTTGCTCTGTGGCCAGGAGGCTGACCCATATGAATGCACCTGTGGGTCCCTTGGTCTCCTGTCTCTGACTCAGTTTGTGAAAGAAGTCACTGACAGGGTACTGAGGGAGTGTGCGGCCAAGGTATGTATTTTGCCCAGTTCCATTCCTCTAAGTTGGCTCTCTCCTTCTACGAAGGCCACAGTTCCTGTCACAGCTCAGACTCTTCCAAAAAGACCAGGGAATGTTTTCAAACACATTTTATGAGGTCCACATTACCCTGGTACCAAAGGTAGACACCAACATCACTTAAAAAAAAATACAAACCAATATCTCTGATGAACGTAAAATACAAAAATACTCAACAAAATCTTAACAGAGCAAATTCAGCAATCCATTAAGTGAATCTTATATCATGACCAAGTGGATTGTAAAAATGATCAACATATGCAAATCAAGTAGTGTAATATGCCACATCAACAAATGGAAGGATATACATAGATGCAGAGAAAGTATTAAAAAGATTCAACATTGGGGCCTCCCTGGTGGCGCAGTGGGTTAAGCAACGCACTATGAAGCAAACTGCAGCCACCGCAGCACGAGTTCGATCCCTGCTGCTGGACAGGGAGGGGACCCACATGGCGCAGCAGACCTCTCCTGCCTCGCCCACTGCTCTCCTCAGCAGTGTGTTTCAGTCCATCTGCCTGTTCTGCTCCCCACTCTGTCTCTGGTGAATGTCTCGTCGCCCTGGACTCTGGCCTGTACCCCAACTCTTGTATGCATAAATAAATAAATCTTTAAAAAAAAAGGTCAACATTTATTATGATAAAAATTGCAATAAAGTCAAGATAGAAAGAACATAATCAAGGCCACATATGACAAACCCATAGCGAACATTATACTCACCAGTGAAGAACTGAACACTTTCTCTGAAATCAGGAAAAAGATGATGCCTACTCTTGCCGCTACTGTTCAATGTAGTATTGTCCTAGCTAGAGCAAGAAAAATAAATAGTATGAATTTAAATTGGAAAAGAAGAAGTATTGATAAAATTATTCTTCTCTGTAGATGACATGATGATACACATAGAAAACCCCCCAAAAGCCACTGAAAAACTGTCAGAAACAATAAATCAGCACAGTAAAGCAGAAGCTACAAAATTTACAAAAACCATTGCTTTTCTATATGCAAATGGAAACTAAAAGAAAATGAAATAAATAAAACAATCCCATTTATAATTGCATCAAAAAGAATTAAGTACTTAGGAATAAACCTAACAAAGGAAAAGACCTGTACACTGAAAACCATAAAACACTGTTAAAAGAAAAAGACACAAGTAAGTGGAAGGATATTCTGTGCTCATGGATTAGGAGAATTAACATTGCTAAAATAGCTATCTTATCCAAAGCAATATACAAATTCAATGCAATTGCTATTAAAATTCCAATGGTCTTTTTTAAGGAAGTAGAACAAACTACAATACTAAAATGTGTATGAAAATATGAGACATTCCAAATAGCCAAAGCAAGTCTGAGGGAAAAGGAAGAGAAGAAAAATGAAAATAAAAATCTTCCCAACTTCCTAAGGTGATAATAATCAAAACAATATGGTATTTGCATAAGACAGACATGCAGATCAATGAAATAGAATTGAGAATCCTGAAATAAACCTACACAGATATGGTAACAGATTTCTAGTAAAAGTGCCAAGTCAGTAGGGAAAAGAATAGTTCCTTTAGCAAATGATGTTGAGACAAGTGGGTATCCACACGTGAAAGAATAAGTCATACCCTTGCTTCATACCTCTTGCAAAAATTAACTCAAAATGTATAAAAGAACATCTATGTAAGACTTAAAACTATGAAACACCTAGAAGACAATATAAGAGTAAATATTCATAATCTTAAATTGGGCAATAGTTTCTTAGAAATGATATCAAATGCACAAGCAATGAAAGAAAAAATAGATAAACTAGATTTCATCAAAATTTAAAAACTTTTGCTCTCCAAAGTATACCACCATCAAGAAACTGAAATATAAAACACAAAAAAGGGGAGAAACTCTCTCCAAGTCATGTCTGGCAAGGGACTTGTATCTAGCATATATAAAGAACTCTTTCTACTCAATAATCAAAAGTCAACCTAATTAAAACAGCAAAATACTTGAAAAGACATTTTTCCCCCAAAAGATATACAGACGTCCAGAATGCACATGAAGATACTTGACATCGTTAGTCATCAGGGAAATGCAAATCAAACCACAATGAGATACTACTTCATAACTACTAGGATGACTGTAATAAAAAAGATTGATAGTAACAAATGTTGCAGAGGATATAGGGTAATTGGAACTCATACATTGCTGGTACAACTGGAAAACGATGTAGCTGTTATGGAGAAACCCCATGATAGGAAAGTATTACCATATGCTCCAGAAACCCCAAACCTAAATACATTCCCAAGAGAACTGAACATAAATGTCCACAAAAGGTTTGTACACAAATGTTCATAGCAGCATTATTCATAATGCAAACAACCTGATTGTCCATCAACTGATGAATGGAGAAGAACGTGTTATATTCATACAATGGAATATTATTTGGCCATAAAAAGAAATAAAGTTCTGATACATGCTATAAATGGTGAACCTTGAAAATATACTAAGTGGAGGCTCCCTGGTGGCCTAAGGGTTATGTCTCAACACTATCATGGCTATAGCCTGAGTTCGAGCCCCAGCCAGGCAGCTGACCCACAAATGGCACAGCAGAACTCTCCTGTCTTGCCATCTGCTCTCCTTAGCAGTGTATTTCAGTAGATTCGACTGTTCTTCTCCCCACTCTGTCTCTGGTGAATCCTCTCACCTCCTGCACCTCTGGTTTGTACCCCAGTTCTTTTATGCAAAGAAATTTTAAAAATGCTTAGTGAAGAAGTCAAACACAAAAGGGCACATATTGTCTAATTCCATCCACAGAAATAGACAGTAGAATTGTAGTTGCTAAGGGGCTGGAAGGAGGAAATGATAAAGACTGTGAAGGGGGATGGGGTTACTTTTCAGAGGGATAAAAATGTTCTAGAATTAGACAGTGGTGCCCGGGGCATAGCTCTGTGAATATACTAAAAATCATTGAATTGTCCATTAAGCCACATGCTTTATGGCATGTAACATAAATCTCTACAAGATGTTATTGGGGGAAAAAAAAGAGTTCATGAGCAAATAGTTCTGTGTAGGGTGGCAGCTTCCCCAAAGAGGGCAGTTGGTCAGGGGCACCTTCCTAGGACTGGATGAGTGAATGCAGCCTCAGGGTTTTTTGAATCCTGATGGTTGTGGGTTTGAATCCTGCTTCCAGTTCTTAAGAGTTGTGGACTTCTAAAAATTTAACTCAAACTCCTGAGCCTCCCAACTGTAAAATGAGAGTAATTCCTACCTTGTAGGGTTTGTATGAAGAGGAACTGCTTGGTAGCTTAGAGTTGTCAATAAAAGATAGTGGAAACATAGAGGGCTTAGATGAAAGAGGACATGGAGGAAAGAGGTCTCTGGAAGGACACTTTGGGTTTGGACAATAGGCAGAAACAACAGCCAAGCTTAAATGAGTAGACGAATGGATTTTAGGTTCTGGCTTGGTCTAGAGAGACTTGGGGGACTCTCTTGGGGATAGGCGGTGTTAGGGCGGGCTGGAGAAGGTGACTGGGGAAAGAGTACAGGTACTCAAGCTCTCGGTGGCTCGGTGGCATGGCCGGGTCTCTGGGTTAGAACCAGGAGACAAACTGGGAAATTTGTATTATCACGTTCTGTTGCCACAATTTTCCTCCTTACTTTTGGGAAGGGTCTGGGAGTTGTCCTGCAGCCTCACATTGTACTACGTGTGAGCGCCCAAATCAGCCCAGACTCCCCTTGGCTGAGCTGGTAGCTGCATTCAAGTGAACAGCAGCAGCTGGTGGGTTAGGACCAAAATCTTGGTGGGGCTGTTTTCTTCTCAGTATATGACTCTTATGGAATAACAGATGATTTTTGTTTCATTCTTTGTACTTTTTTTGTATTTTGCAATTTTTCTAAAGGAATCAGGTATCTGACTCAAGTGCTATTAGGCCAACATAATAAGCATGATTAATGACCGCATTGCCCTCTCTGCTTTTCTTTCTCGTATCTCACGTGGCTCCTTCGAGATAAGTGTTTGTGAGTTCTATTAGTCAATGTCTCGAGGGTAGAAATAGAAACTGCATTAGGTAATTTTAGCAGAAAAAGAATAAGGGCTTACAAAGTCTTTGGAAGTAATGAGGGGGGTGCATTTTAGGTGGGGCCTGTAGGAATGACCTGGGACACCCCACAGCTGTGATCCAGATGGTAGGGGCTACCGTGGCTCCATGAAGGAGGTGCCACATCCTTCTCTTGACCTCGTTTGTTCCAGCAGCAGATGAATCCACAAGAAGATACCCCTACCATACTTGTTCCTGCCTAGTCTTGGGTCAGGGTCTCTAACTGTCAGATTCTAACACACCTGAAACTCTCGGTGCAAAGGAGTCTGGGAAATGCACTTTTCAGCTTCCAGCTTATCGGCCAAGAAAATGACCTTGGAGGCAGTAGGGATAGCTGTAAATAGGGTCAACTCAACAGGACCATCAAGAATTTAACATTTAATAAAATTTAAATAAATTAGCATTCATTTGACTCAATACTTGAGCTAAACTTGTGTTTGTTTCTCTTGAAAATTTGCATTTGAGTGTGGAAAGAATTTTTCCTCAGCTGTGACATCTGTAACTTTACTTCTGACGCTCTTGAAACCAGAAGTGGTTTTCTTTGAGGAATTCTCCTTTGTGACTCTGAGTGCTTGATGCTGATGTGAATAATCACTTTCTCTGTAGTAAGGGAGAAACTCTGCATTATAGGAAGCAAGAACTTCCATGCATTCTCTTAAGCACAATAAGCACTTCCCAGAGGAAACAATCTAATATGATAAGTTGAATATTTTTTTCCAATACCGAACCAGCTGCTCAAGAATAAACTCAGAGACACAGACAAGTTTGAAAACATGCTGAACTTCATGAATAATGTAATAAAGGTGAATCAAAACAATAACCAGCAGGTTCAGAACTGTCCATTGTTGGTATGAGCTCCAGGAAAGAGCCACACGCATGGAAACTGCAGCTGGAAGGTAAAGAGATGTACTGTGTTGGAGGGAAATTTGGCAGTACCTACCAAATATTTATTTATTTTAAAAAGATTTACTTTTTTAATGTATACAAGCACTGGGGTACAGGCCAGAGGTCGGGGTGGGGGGTGCAGTGAGAGGATCCACCAGAGACAGAGTAGGGAAGCAGAACAGGCAGATGGACTGAAGCACACTGCTGAGGGGAGCAGCGGGTAAGGCAGGAGACATCCACTTCATGTGGGTCCCCTTCCTGGCCAGCGGCAGGGATTGAACTCATGCGGCAGTGGCTGCGGTCTGCCTCATAGTGCGTTGCTTAACCCACTGGGGAGGCTCCTACCAAATATTTAAATGTGACTCCCTGGTGAACCAACAATTCTATTTCTGAGAATACACCGTTCAAAGAGTTCTCACATGCACACAGCTATAGAGTTTTCTCTGAAGCTCTGAGTCATAGCTACAAAAACTTGGGGAAAATCCAAATGACTAGCAATGGAGTTTGGGTCAACAAGTACAGTGGAATATTATGCAGCAAAGGTCAAGGAGCAGATCTGTCATTGCTACCCAGCAGTGCATACATGGCTACCCCCAAAAATTTGCCGCTGGGGTCTAGTGGTCCTATGCCAAAAGGTGGTGCCACACTTGTCTTTGAACATGAGCTGGTAAAATTGTGATGCAAAGAACATGGTATAGTAAGGCTTAGGTCAATTTTAACCTATGAAATAAATTATGTAAATTCCATCAAAAAATTAGACTAAACATAGGGATTCTTCTTTTGTCTTTAGGTCTTCCCTTCAGTCACGAAGACTGACTAAAGTTGATCTAGAACTGTCCATCCTTTGACCCAGGGAGTGTATCACCTGGGAGGGCAGCAGTGTCTGCTCATGGGCAAGCTGATTTTGGCTCACCTCCTGGCCCCCTACCCTGTCATCCCCGCTTGTTTGAGTTGGGGTGGAGATTCAGGCCCCACATTCACTCCCGCTTTTAAAAGTTTCAAGGAGGAAGTCATCATCAGCACAAGCCTGAGAAGACAGTTATTTCTCAGTGTCACCTTGTGTGCAAAATAGAGAGCACGACCCCTCCTGGGTATTGCTGTTTTTGGAGTCCGAACACTTTTGCTCACTAAGCTAAAAACAAAGCAAAGCTACATGGGGCTTGGAAGGGAGCCTTGCTGCTCTTTAGTCGAAAAACCTTAAGACAGTGGAGCCGCTGCCACAGAACAGAAACAAACAATATTGCCTCGAGAGACAGAATAATTGAGTGTTTCCAGCTTTGCCAATAATCATAATAATAACAAAGACAGCAATAACAGAGGATGTTGTGCTGTTTTCGGATAAAAGACCCCAGGAGAGTTTATTCAATATAGTTGGAGTTTCCCACGGCAGGGTAGGGGGTGGGGAGGGAGGTTTGGGATCTCTGGGGGTTTAAGTCACGCACAGACTATGCTCCTGGAGAGGTTTACCCTGCAGGCTCACCTGCCTTCAACAGGCTCTTGTTTTGATAAATTAATACCTTCGAGTCTGACCCTGGAGGGCTCACTCTTCTCTGGCTCCCTGTTGGGAATGGAGTGATTTCTGCTTATCAGCAGACAGTGGTCTGCTACAGCCTGGCCTAGCTCTTCCTTAGAGCTCTGCTAGTGCCCCAGAGCCCACCTTTTTTTTTTTTTTAAGATTTTATTTATGCGTACAAGAACTGGGGTACAGGCCAGAGGTGTGGGAGGTGAGATGACTCAACAAGTCAGAGTGGGAACAGAACAGGCAAACTGATGAAACACACTGCTGAGGGGAGCAGGGGCGAGGCAGGAGAGGTCTGCTGCGCCATGTGGGTCCCCTCCCTGGCCGGGGATCGAACTCGCACTGCAGTGGTTGTGGATGCTGCACACTGCAGTGCTTAATTCCTTGCGCCACCAGGGAGGCCCCTGGACCCTGGTCTTCAAGGGAAGGTTAGAAATGAAAGTCTTGAAAGGTAGAAAGAGCTGCCAGGAACGATTTGGGGAACTACCTTGACTCCAGTTTCCTCGATATTGGTTTAGATTTCTTTTTTTTAATCTCAAGAGTATTTTCTCTTACTACATTTTATTTGCTTATTTGCTAGGCCACCTTCGGGGGAGGGGAGCACCCTGCCAGTGACGTGACATCTGGGGCGCACCCTCCAGCCTGAGCGCTGCCTCCAGGGGTGAGGGGCCTATTGCAGCAGGTTTCTGACTCCCAGGGGAAGAAGGGCAGGTGGACCTTGAACCTGGATTAGCATGGCCTGGGTGGGGCAGGCTCAAACTGGTGCCCTGGTGGCCCAGACTCCGGGCAGCTGGCTGTGAAAGAGTGGATCCACCTGCAGTAGCTAGAGAAACATTTAGCCACAAATGTGGGGACTTAACACAACTACGGGGGTCTGTAATCAATCATTCAGTGGGGCTGGTTCCTCTGGAGGCTCAGGGGACAATCTATTCTGCGCCTTTCTAGTCAATTCCAGGGCTTGCCAGCAATCCTTGGCGTTCCCTGGTTGGTAGCTGCATCACTCCACTCTGCCTCCTCTGGGACCGTGTTCCCTCCTGGTATGGGTCTCTATGAGTCTCGAATCTCTCTCTGCCTTTCTCTTATAAGGACATCTGTCCTTGGATTTGGGGTTCACTCTAAATCCAGGGTGATCTCATCTTGAGCTCCTTTGTATAATTCCATCTATGAAGACTTTCTCCAAATAAGGTCGTGTTCACAGGTTTTGGGGGATTAGGACTTGGATTTTACCTTTTTGGGGCCATTATTCAATCTAGTACCTGGGGCCTCGCGGGACTGAGAGCAAATGCAGGTCTCATTGCCCTTCGCACTACAGTGACTGGTCATACATGCTGCAGGGCAAGTCTGTCTACCCACTAACCTGCATGACCTTGTGTCTGGAAAAGAGGTCCTGATCCTGGAGACTAAATTGCAATCTTCAGTTAGTTCAGGCCTGGCTGGAAGATGGGCATACGGGGGCCATTTGCAGAAGAAACTGGGGTGTTCCCTGGAAGGAGAAACAGTAGTCTCTGTGAAGCTGAGAGACTCAAGTTGATGAGCGTTTTCCACCCCACCCCCACCCCCATGTGGATGAGAAGGAAGCCTTCCACGGGGTACAGTGCCTGGAAGCTGACACTGGGGCACATACTCCAAAGGAAGCTTTCCACGGGGTACAGTGCCTGGAAGCTGACATTGGGGCACATACTCCAAAGGAAG
>JAGFMF010011803.1:13871137-13896774 GCA_019455555.1 Galemys pyrenaicus
ACATACTCCAAAGGAAGTTTTCCACGGGGTACAGTGCCTGGAAGCTGACACTGGGGCACATACTCCAAAGGAAGCTTTCCACGGGGTACAGTGCCTGGAAGCTGACACTGGGGCACATACTCCAGGAATCCCCCCTTCAAAGCTTCTTTGCCAGAATAGGGATCACCATTTCTATAACTCCCCTGGTTGGAACCAAGCAGGGTCATATACTGTTAGCTAATTTTCAAGAACTTACTATGGGTAATTTAAAACATTTGGCCTAGAATAAAATTAAAAAGTTACTTGTAACTTCATTCCAAATGGAAAGCCATTTACAATATCTAGGCAATCATATTTCCATTTTTAAAGTCACTTGTATGTTTTAATAACATTTGGGTTATTCTGCATACACAGTTTTATGTCCTGACTTTGCTACTTAATGTGTCCCAGCTGATAGGGAGGTAAACTGTATGTGTGAGAGATGGGCCTATATTTGCAACGAAGTTATGTTACAGGGCAGGGAGAGGAGCATTTTAGGAGAGGAGTATTTTAGAACTTTTAAGCTTTTTTTTTTTTGAATGGGTTTTGCTATTTGCTGCATTAAGATAATATATAAGGCTTTTAATGGAAAGGAACTTTAATATAATTAGGGTACAATATAGAAAGGACAATGAACATAGTGATTAAGTTAAGTATTTAAAGTTACCCATCTCCTTGAGGGTAAAAGTTTAGTTAAATAGGATTGGCCCAAAGCAAGGCCCAAAAGTTTGTTACACGTTTAAAGGATTTTTTAGTAGCGACTTATATAAAAGGGTTAGAAAGAGTTAGACAAATTTGGGAGGAAAAGAGCAAAATTAAAATTAAGATGAAAACTGCTATTGTTAACTTTCCCATAAGTCTTTTACCCACATCTGTTTTAACTAATTTAAAACTAAAAAATAAACGTAGTTTTTTTACATATTTTTCTACTCCACGTGCCTCCTCCAAGTTTTTTTACTACTCTCCATTTTTTTTCTTTTCTTTTCCCTCCTTTGCAAAAAATTTTTTTTCCTCTTTAACTCTACCCACTTAAAATAAAATTAAAAATTTAAAACTCTTTCTTTTTTTAAAACAACCCTATTACAGTTATACATTTATTATGCTTCCTAATTATTTTTAAAATTTGCCTTTATGTTACTTCTTTATGAAACAGGAATAAACCTTTGACTGTATTATTTGTTACAAAGAATTTTTTCTTAGTTTGGTTGTCTGTCCTTGAAACTTTTTTTAAAAAAAACATTTATGCACACAAGAACTGGGGTACAGGCCAGAGTCCAGGGAGGTGAGAGGATTCACCAGACAGAGCGGGGAACAGGACAGGCAGACTGACTGAAACACACTGCCTAGGGCAGCAGCGGGCGAGGCAGGAGAGGTCTGCCGTGCCATGTGGGTCCCCAACGAGGGATTGAACTCATGCTGCAGTGGCTGCGGATGCTTCATAGTGCTGACTTAACCCCTTGTGCCACCAGGGAGGCCCCTGTGTAGTTATAGTTTTACAAGTGATAATAAATTGTCTGCCTATTCTATAGCTATATGCTTATATCTACATCACTAACGCACTATCTCTATCTCCCTCTATCTTTCTATCCATCTACCTATTTGTAAGTTTTTATTTTTATCTCATTTTACTGCACAGTCAGAAATTCTGAGAACAACATGAACTAATTTAAGTAGAATCTTAATATTTTATTCCAGTGTTCAGAGAGGAGTATCTGTTGTGTATGATGTTTGCACATTTAAGAGATTTGTTCTCATTTTGTTTGTTGTTTGTGGGCTTTTCAGAACGGGTACAGTAGTGTGCAGGCTACCCTAGTCTGTGTTAGTGTGTCCTTGCTCCTCAGAGGGGCTCTGCTGCTGTGTTGATTGTGTATCTCTTTGAGTGTGTGCTTGTAAACCCAGCATTGTTGTTTTGCATGTTTGCATTTTCAATTTACTCAGTGTTATTTTGTACATTTCACCCTGTTTCTTTCTTCAATAAACGCTACTGCATTTTTTAGGGTGCTTCCATACTGCTAGGAGTTTGTCTAGTCAGGTGCTTCTTTTTTTTTTTTTTAAAGATTTATTTATTTATGCATACAAGCACTGGGGTACAGGCCAGAGGTGGGGGGGTGAGAGGATTCACCACAGAGAGCGGGGAGCAGAACAGGCAGATCAACGGAATTACACTGCTGAGGGGAGCAGCGGGCCCAGCAGGAGAGGTCTGCTGCGCCATGTGGGCCCCCTCCCCGGCCGGCAGCAGGGATCAAACTCGTGCTGCAGTGGCTGCGGTTTGCTTCATAGTGCGTTGCTTAACCCACTGCGCCACCAGGGAGGCCCTAGTCAGGTGCTTCTAATGTGTAAATTATTCAATAGGATCTACTGCTTTGATCTGTCCCCCCAGGATCTTTCAGCTCCCCGCTACCCAACATCGTGCCACATGGACACGTGTGGAAGGTGCCCTGAGCTGCTGTGTGAGTCCCTAGGAGTGGAATTGCTAGGTCCTGGGGCTGGGCACAGTTATGAGTAATGTGCCTGGTTGTCGTTCAGTGTGCCTGCATGGTGGGCCTGCCCTCCGTGCCCCCCAAAACATGGAAGGTCCTGTATCCCTGTATCCCCACAGTTTCCCTAACATCAACATGAGAGAGTGATACACAAAACTAGCACATATATATATGTAATAAATAATGGTAAGTTGAAAAACTTGACTTTTTTTCAGGTATTTATTTTGCACATGGTTCTTTTGAGGTATTAATTCTAAAGGTATATATATATTATATATAAAAATAAATACAGTTATATATTATATACATATAATTTATTTATTACAACATTTGCTTTCTTTTCTAGGTGTAGAATTTCCACCATCAATTCACCTGTGCACCATCACCATAGTCCCTTGTGCTCTTCCCATGCCTGCCTTGATCCCAGTCCCTCCCTCTTCCCTGCAGAATGTCTCTCTGATTTGTAGAATATCCGTCTATTTTTGCGAAACTAGGTTATAAACAGCCTTGGCACTGAGGGAAACCCACCCTGACTTCCGCTCCCAGGAGGCAACTGGTCTCAGCTGTCTGTCTCTGTTTTTTTCTGGTGGCTACTTACATTAGTCTAAAACAAGAATTTGATATTGTTTAAGAGAAATAATTTTTGTCATGAGTGATCCCGATGACCACTTAGGATCCCGATGCCATCAGGATTGCATGTAGGAATCGGCAGTTTTGTTTAAACCTACTGACACGATAGTAAAACTCCCTGATCCTAAATCACTTTTGATTTCCTAGAATAACATCTCTTGGACATGATTAATGATTAAGCCGTTTAATGTGCTTTCAAGTGTCGTTTACTGCTTGACACTAAGCAATACTGTTGCATCACATCTCTAAGTGGTCCTGCTGTATCTCCGAGAGTGACCTGCCAAATTCACAGCCCGTGGCTGTCAGTGTGAATACGGGCAACAAGCCATGGCTTGCACCTGTTTTTGTGTGTCCTGGGAGTCTTTGAGAGTCTCACATTTTTAAATGGTTGAAAAAGTATTTTTAAAGAGTAAGATAGCATGATATATGAAATTTATATGAAGCTCTACTCTCTGTGCCCATAAATAAAACTTTGTTGGACCTGATTGGGGGTGGGGGGAGGGATCCTAATGTGACCACCATTAAAAAAAAATTAATTTTAAAAAGAGCCTATAAAAGAATTTAAAAATATATTGGAATACACTCATGTATTTTTTAATTTTCTGTGGTAGGTTTCTAACTCCAAGCATAGAGCAGAATGTTGTAACAGAGGTCATATAGCCCAGAGCTCAAAATACTTTCCACATGTCCCTTTACATACAAGCTTTTCCACTCCCTGGTCCAAATGATTGATTCAACAAACATGATTGTAGGACCTGCTGGTGAAGGATGTGCTATCTTGTTCCTCATAGGTGTTTACTGTCCTTCTAGAGAGGTAGTCACAGCCCAGGGCGGCTAATGCCAAAACAGAGCTGCACTGGGGAGCCAGAGGGACAGAGCAGAGGTTCTCTGCCACACTGGGGAGATCAGAGGAGGCTTTCTGGAGGTGGTGATGTCTGAGCTGAAACCTACCAAGTGAGAAGGAACTGACCACATAAAGATGGGCGGGGACAGGTTGGAGGTATCAGGAAGAACATTGTGGACAAAGAATAGTATGTCCAGTGACCAGAGGGATCTGGGCTTGCTGGAACTGGGAGAATTTGCATTATCATTTGCATTATAGACTTATTTGTAAAGCCAAATTTACTAGCATATGAATAACTATAGAACTCTTAGTGATATGAATAAGGAAGGAGGAAGGTCAAGTCATTGATTGACTGATTCACTCATTCATTCATTCAGTGAGTATTGATGAGCATTTTCTTAGTGCTGGACACTGGGCTAAGTTTTGAGGGTATAGAGGAAAATGGGATAAGGTTCTGCCCTGAGGTGCCTTCAGGCAGGAAAGTCAGATAGGAAAAAACTGCTACAGGAGTGGGAGGGGGGAACCAGTGCAATGCACCCCCTTATCTCCTCCACCCAGTAATTTTCTTAGCCTCCCTTGCAGTTAAAGGTGAACACATAATCAGTACTGACATAGGAGAGAAGTGCTAAGTGTCTCAGCAAATTAACAATAAATCACAAACACAACGGACCTCCCTGGTGGTGCAAGGGGTTAAGTCACAGTACTATGAAGCATCTGCAGACACTGCAGCATGAGTTCAATCCCTGGCCAGGGAGGGGACCCACATGGTGCAGCAGACCTCTCCTGCCTTGCCCGCTGCTCCCCTCAGCAGTGTATTTCAGTCGATCCACTTGTTCTGCTCCCCACTCAGTCTCTGGTGAATCTTCTTACCTGCCTGTCCCCCAGACCTCTGACCTCTATCTCCGTTCTTATATGCATACATAAATAAATCACTAAAAAAAAATCACAAACACAAAATTCGGAGGAAGACTTGATAAGGAAGATAAGGAAGACTTGATAATCCTGCCAGCCTGGGTAGGGCTGCTATGATTCTCGATAGAACATGCAAAAAAAAAAATCTTAAAAATTCACATTTTCACTTTCTGTCATACCTGAATTGCCTCTTTTTTCCCAGAGAGAGTGTATGCATGTTTATAATCAGAAAAGAAAATCTAGTCTGATTTAAGCATAAGCAAAACTGCCAAAAATCAAGCTGCAGTGTATAAAGATTTATTTATTCATGCAGTCATTCATAAGCTATATAAAAATAAAAACTGGATGCGCCAGCTTTGGAGTTGCCCAGCCTGGAACCATCTGCTGCTGTGTGAGCACCAGCAGGACACACGACGTCTCTGGGCTTGTTTCCTACTCAGAATGAGTGGTCACCTCCGAGGGTGAGTGTAGGCAATGTGCTCATCCTAGAAAAAAAGAGCGTTGGCTGAGGGCCAGACACTTTTCTATGTCCTTGCTGTGTGTGGAGTGCCTGACACAGTCTGCGCTCAATAAAGGGCCGCTGTCTTATTCCTGGTGGCATAATTATTAATGCTTCACCCGTTCTGTCAACAAACACCGTGTGTGTGGCAGGCACATCTCAGCACTGCATTCAGAGGCTTGATTAGCCCAACAGCTGACCTAGTCTTCAAAATTTCAATTGCATGCTTAACTCCTCATTTTTTTTTTTTTAATTATTTATGCATACAAGAACTGGGGTAAAGGTTAGAGATGTGGGTGGCAGGGGAGGAGGTGGATGGAGAGAGGATTCACCAGAGACAGAGTGGGGAGCAAAACAGGCAATGGACTGGAACACACTGCTGAGGGGAGTAGCGGGTGAGGCAGGAGAGGTCTGCTGCGCCATGAGGGTCCCCTCCCTGGCCGGGGGTTGAACTTGTGCTTCAGTGGCTGCGGATGCTTCATAGTGCGGAGCTTAAACCCATGTGCTACCAGGGAGGCCCCCCTATTTTTAGTTTAGAGGAACACATGTGTACTCCTTATTTAGAGGCAGATATACTAAGCCTGGCCCTGACAGCTAGTCAGGGGGAGAGACACAGAGGACCTCATAAGAGCAGGAGGAAGGCGATGGGTGTTATTTTTTGAAGGATATGGAGTATCAGTTTGGGATGAAAACATTCTAGAGATGGAAGTTTGAACCACAATGTGAATGTACTTACTGTCATCGGTCATAGACTGGTTGGTTTCCCTTGACTGCCAACACCAGTGTGGGTCTTCTTGTATGGCACGAGAAAAGCAGGGCAAGAGCCTACCTGGAAACCTGTGTTCACACCACCCTTCCCCACCTGTGTTCACACCACCCTTCCCCACCTGTGTTCACACCACCCTTCCCCACCTGTGTTCACACCACCCTCCATCAAACAAGACTAAACTTTGCAAAGTGGAAAAAAAATAAAAAGAACACTATATACCCTCTTGTATGGCCTGGGCCATCTGCACAGGAACACAGTAAATAAACAGACTTGGTTTTGAGTGAACATGAAGGTATCAAAATAAGGGGAGGTGGCTAGAAGAGAGTACCCGGGTATCAGAGCCAAGGATGAGGTGCTTCTGAGGGACATATTTATGCAAAGAATATTCATACGGGTCATTCAAACCTATCTGAGTCGAGCCCTGATTCTCAGAAATATGTTTCCCTCAGGGCAATAGTATTTACATTATAAAAATGATCATGTGCCCTTGGTGACTCCCAGGAGCAAAGAACAAATCCATGAACACACCCTCCTTTCCAGGGTCACACCCTCTGCCTGGAATCCATTTACTCAAGGTTCAGCCTTTGGGTTTGGGTATCCCCTTGACCAAGTTTCCTGGAGAAATGTCGTCTCACCTCTTCTTGGTGAGAGATGCCTGAAAGACTGGGAACCCAGCCTCTCCCAAACAGGCCAGTCAGGACGTGGGGCTGGAATTCCCTGACCAGAAGATAACCCAAGCACATTTAGATCTTGTTTACAGTGCTCAGTGAATCTCAGGTCCTACCCATGCTCCCCTGCCTCAGGGACTTTTCCTGGTCCTCTGTGGCCCACAGCATCATCCCTCTGTTGTTCATGGGTCTCCACAGCTTGACGGCTGCACTCAAGCCTCTAACAACACCTGCATCTGTGACATGAACACCATGTGTCCGTGCCATTACTAAGAGCTCTGGCGTGCACTATTTACTTGCACCTCCACGCTTTTGTTATTTTCCAGATCTGGAAAGTTAGGGTCAAAAGGATAAAATAAAATGTTATATAACTCTGGTAGTAACAGCAGATTAAAACTTGTCAGTCTGTCTCAGAATCATGTCATTAACCATGGCCCGCTTGTTTTTCTCAAATTCAGTTCTCTCAGCTGAATGATGGGAATAAATGATGGCAACTTTGCAGAGTTGTGGGGAACTTCCAAGAGGTGCCTCATATCAGCACCGAGCACATAGTACACCCTGAGGCTGTGGCAGCCGTAGGTCTAGAGAAGTCCTCAGCGAGGGTTTGGGGGATCGCAACTCCACAGAACTTGCTTCCAGCTTAACATTGTTGCACACGTGAAGCCAGCTGGGAAAATTCCCTGTGCTCCTCCTTCCTGTGCCCTAAGGTAAATGTTGGTGTCTTCACCTTCCTGGTGCTCTGGCCACACTCTCACACTCTGGAACAGTAAGGAAAGCACTTGTTCATGAATGGCTCGGGTCAAGTTTCTCAGTCCTGACTCTACTGACTTTAGGAGCAGTGTGTGTGTGGGTCGTCCTGTGTCCTGTAGATGGTAACAGCATCCCTGGCCTCCACCCATGAGATGCCATTAATATCTACCTTGTGGGAGTAAAACCCAAATGTCTCCATACATTGCTAGATGTCTCCTGGCAGGCAAAATCACACTTACTTGAGAACCACTGGCTTTTAAAATAATGACACGTAATGGTCTCTTCCAAGTAGGAGTCCCTGAAGGTTGGCAATTCCAGGTTTGCTGCAGCAGCTCAGTGATGTAGTCTACAAGGACGGACTTTGTCCCGACACTCATGGCCTGTGGCCACAAGATGGCCGCCACAGACCCCACGACACCACCAACAGCCCCACTCAAAGGCAGTCAAGCAGGGCAGCAAAGACAAAACTGACAAATCCTATTTTGGTTCATTAACATAGGGCAGCCTCACAAATGACAACTTTTGGAGTATAAATATGTATTCACCCACCCATCCATCCATCATTCATTCATTTAGGAGCTATGTCAGAAGTAAATACCGAGAGTCTCTGGGTTTGCCTCCTCCTGATAGTCACAACTAAATTTCAGTAAAACAAAGCCAAACCCTGTTCTCCCTGAGGGAAAAATTGAAGACTGAAGGACACAAAAGAAAGGGGTAGGAAAAACTTTAAGTGAACAGTCTGTATAGTGACAATGGGGCAGTCTAACTCACAGGAGGGGGGAGTGTCGCTGCACAGAGCTCCTTACAGCTGTTGATTCAGGCCAACACTGGGGGCTCTGAGACTCAGCCCTTGAGAAGGGGGTGCCTGAGTTGGCACACAGAATGGAGGGTGAACTGTTAGAGAGGTGCAGGGATGTGGGTGCAGATTGCTCATTACTGGTTTGAGACAGAAGCTCTCAGTACAGAGCAGCAGGAGAAGGATCAGCAGGGAAAAGCAGGTCAAACCATCTGGGTCTACTCGTGGAAGAGTCTGCTATTTAAAACCCTCACTGAGATATTCGAAACACTGACACTCCCCACCTTAGGGTTAAAAGCAAAACAAAGAAATACTTGCGCAAACCAGAGTTCCAGCATCTACGAAGAATAGGAATAAACAGGCTATACGTTGGAAAAGAAAAGAGAAAAACTACCAGCCTGTGACCCCAACATAGTATTAGTATTTAAAAATAGCCTAGAGTAGACGTGGACACAAGTCTATAGGAGACATGAAGACCCAGGAACTGACCTAAGGGAGGAGGTCACTGTGGACCCCCACCACACAATTATGACACCCCTAACAAGGCAGAAAATCTGAATTCCTGTGTTTATTGGAAGTGAAAGTGATCCTTTAGTGCCTACTTTCCTAGTTCTCCTACCTACTATCACTTGCCAGTACCAGTCTTTAGATTACTTCAACAGGTACAAAGACAGCAATCTGGAAATCTATTCTTTTATAATCCATAAAAAGTTAAAAGTAAGATGACAGAAGAAAACATCACAAAGTAGAACCAAAAGAACCTTAAGAGTAGTCCCAACCCAATGGAATTATAAGAGACAACTGAAGAGGAATTCAAGTAACAGTTCTAACGATATCTATGGAGGTAGCCACAATAATGGAAGTAACATAGCTAAGAAACACTATAACTGTTTGTTTTTTTTAAATACAGTTGAGGTCCTCAGCAGTAAACAAGCAGAAGCATAAAGAAAGTTATGAGCTTGAAAACCTAAAGCTGACAGACACTCAAATAGAATAACACATAGAAAAAAGAATTTAAAGAATGAAAAATAATGTAAAGAAACAACATCTATAGCATGGGAATCCTGGGAAGAGAAGAAAGAGGAAATTTATTTAAAGAAATAATTATTGAAAATCATCTCAATCTGGGAAATGACCCAAACATTGTGGTACAAGAGACCCCAACAAAATAAACCAGACAGGCATACACCAAGACACATTATAACGAAGGTGCTGAAAACCAATGATAAGGATAGAATGTTAAAAGCATCAAGAGAAAAAGGGTAACATATAAGAATCAGACTGCCAGTGGACTTCTCAGCAGAAACACTACAAGCACAAAGGGAAGGAGATATTTAAGGTACTTAAAGAAAGACTTCCAGCCCCAAATCCTTTACCTAGCAAGGTTAACATTCAAGACAGAAAGAGGAATAAGGAACTTCACTGAAAAGCAAAAACTAAAACACCAATCTGCACATGAAAGAAATTCTCGAAGAGATAAAGTAACAGGACAATGACTATCAGTGCAACAGATGCCCATATACTAACCCATATATTATATGGGTTATATATAACCTATACACCCACATACTAACCTCAGAGAAACTTCAAAGAAAAAGTGGAAGCAACACAGAAGAAAATGGAAATGGAATTTAAGAAAACAGGAAGCCCTCAAAAAGTAAAACAATGCAAAAAAAAAAAAAACACCCTAAAACAAACTATCAGACAGACACAGGAGAAAAGTGTATTCAAGTTAGGGGAAAAAGTGAAACTATTCACAGATGATATTATATGTAGAAAATCCTAAAGACTTCATCAAAGAATTATTAGAAACAGTAAGTGAATACAGCAAAGTGGCAGGTTATAAAATTAACATACAAAAATGCAGTCTTTTTATATACAAGTAACAAATGAGAAGCAAAAGAGATTAATAACTTAATCTATAATTGCTTCAAAAAGAATCACACACCTCAGGATCAACTAAACTAAGGATCTGTATGATGAGAACTTCAGGATGTTATTACAGGGCTTAGATAACCACATAAGGAGATGGAAGTGTATCCCATGCTCATGGATGGGGAAAACGAGTATAATCAAAATGACTATCCTGCCTATACAATGTAATTCATTAATATAACACCCATCAAAATACCAGCAATATTTTTTCAAATAAATTGAACAATGAATATTGAAATTTATGTTGAACTATGAAGACCTCAAGTTGCAAAAGCAGCCCTGAGAAAAAAGGAGAGAAAGAAGGCATCATGTTACCCGAGTTCAAACTTTACTACAAAGCAGTAGTATTAAAAACAATATGGTATTGCCACAGAAATAAATACATGCATCAATGAAATAAAATTGAAAGCCCCGAGATAAATCCATGTAAATACCCAATCTATGATAGAACAGCTATGACCATACACTGAGCAAAAGACAGTCTCTTTAATAAACAGTGCTGAGAAAATTGGAATCCACACATAAAAAAATGAAGTCGGGTCACTCACTAACCCCATACACAAAAATAAACTCCAAATGCAGTAAAGAGTTAGCTCTACAAACTGCAACAGAACAATACAGAAAGAAAACATTGGTGATGGGTTTTATGATGAAAAAATAAAGATACTTTTGGTGACTTGACTCCTATGGCAAGGGAATTAAAAATAAAAATAAACAATTGGGGGGCCTCCCTGGCAGCACAAGGGGTTAAACTCTGCATTATTAAGCATCCGCAGCCACTGCAGCACGAGTTCAATCCCCGGTCAGGGAGCTGACCCACATGGTGCAGCAGACCTCTCCTGCCTCGCCCGCTGCTCCCCTCAGCAGTGTGTTTCAGTCAGTCTGCCTATTCTGTTCCCCACTCTGTCTCTGGTGAATCCTCTCACCACCCCCCAACTCTAGCCTGTACCCCAGCTCTTGTATGCATAAATAAATAAATATTTAAAAAAACCCAAAAAAATATGAATCCATCAATACAAAAGCCCAAATCTTTATTGGGCTTTATTCACAATAGCTACTTCATGGGAGCAGCCCCAATGTCCACCCACAGATACCTGAAGCAAGAAAAGGTGGTTACAGACATATCACAGAGTATTATATTATAGTCATGGATAAGGATGAAATGTAGTCATTTTCAACAAAATGGAGGGAATTTGAGAGAAGTGTAGCGAAATAGGTCAGAATGATAAAAATGCTGAATATGTATGTAGCAGGCAATTTGATGGTGTGAAACACTTTCAAAGACCAGAAGACAACAATAGACTTTGTGAGGGCTCTAAGGTTAAGAAGCAGGTGGGGCCCTCCCTGGTGGCGCAGTGGGTTAAGCAACACACTATGAAGCAAATCACAGCCACTGCAGCACGAGTTCGATCCCTGCTGCCGGCTGGGGAGGTGACCCACATAGCACAGGCAGACCTCTCCTGCCTGGCCCGCTGCTCCCCTCAGCAGTGTGTTTCAGTAGATCTGCCTGTTCTGCCCCCTGCTCTGTCTGGTGGATTCTCTCATCTACCTGCACTTCTGGCCTGTACCCCAGTGCTTGTATGCATAAATAAATAAATCTTTAAAAAAAAAAAAAAGAAGCAGGTGGGAGGGAGAGGGATAAGGGGCTATATGGGAAAATTTCAAGCTTAAATTAAGAAAAACATTAATTTTTAAAAAGCAGCTACTGAAAGCTCACACATTGGAGTCGCCCAGACCTGGGACCACCCCCAGCTGTGTGACCTCCAGCACGACCCACAATTTGGAAAACATGTCTCTTAGCAAGTCTTCCTCCATGTTTTTTCTCCAGGTCCAGGAACATCTGTGTGGCATTCACCTTTCTTTCTGGATCCTTCCCTCTTGGAGTTCTATAGAGAAAATGGAGGGAGAGGGTGGAGGAGATAAAACTATCTCCTGGTCCCCTCTCCTTTTTCCCACCTGCATTTCCCATAAAGACTTGTTTTCTATTTCACAGTCTGGCCTCCCTCCAGCCAGGCCTAAGGTTGTTGTCTGAACATTAGTTTCTTGTTGGGGTTTGGGTGTAATAAGGAAGTTGTCGAGTGAAACTGGTTTCCTTTTCCAGTGTAGCTGAGCTCAGCGTCCTATCACTGGAGGAGCGGGAAGCTGATCACCGGGATAGGACTGGGGGCGGGCCTAGATTGAAGTCCCATGAGCTCAGCTCCTGAGAGACCTGTGTGTGTGTATATATATATCCTTCTATCTGACGATGACCGGCGCTTCTGAAACACTAGCCACAGGGAGCAGCAACAGTAGCATCTGCTCTCAGTGCATTTAGACCCACTGCCTCTCATCAGACACAACTTCTGGCCACTGAGGAGCGGAGCCCACAGCTGCACGCACAGCTCCTTGTCAGGATGTCTCTGCAGAGCATGTCCTGGGACAGGAGCAACCTTCCTGGTGTGAGGTTGGTGGATGTTCCTCTTTCTACAGGATGGGTGGAGCAGCGGTGGGTACCTTGGGGTCCTGAGTGGTGCCTAGACCTGCATCAGGTGCTTCCAGCTGTTTCCTCCTCTGTGGAATGGTGGCAGGTTTATTACTACGTCTCCTGCTTATTTCCTGATAGGTTAAATTGTAGGCATCGTGTGAAGGTGTTATGGTCGCCCTGTAGCCAAGAATGTGCTTTCTGCCGTTTCAGTCACCCAGCATCAACTGTGGCCTGCAAATAGGTGCGATGAGCCATTTTGAGAGAGAGTGAGAGAGAAAGAGAAAGGGAGAGATAGCGATCATGTTAATATAAGCTTTATTATAGCATATTGTTATGGTCGTTCCATTGATTATTGTTGTTGATCTCTTATTGTAAAGTTTATAAGCTAAACTTTATATCATTGGTATGTACATATAGAAAAAAACATAGTAAATATTGGGTTTGGTATTATCTGTGATTTTGGGCATCCCCTGGGAGCCTTGGAATGTCTCCCCCATGGATAAGGGGGACCACTGTACCCAATGAAGGGAAACGGTGTGGACAGGGAATACCATGGCCTGTGGATGGATCAAAGTTCTGATTTTAAGCCCCTTGGAAGTTTGTCCCAGAACTAGGAAATCTTATGAAAAACATTCAGGTGGCTTGCTGTTGTGCCAGGGATTTGAGGGGGGATTCTAACATTGCATTGCCTATGGTTTGGGACAGAGGCAGGTGGGATGGGGTGGGGGCACTTCTGGAGCACAAACTCTAGCGTTGGGTGGAGAGGAGGGGTGACTAATCCTGGAGTTGTCTGGCTTTGTGGATGCTGTGCCCGCTGCCCCCACCTAGGTGTGCCCCACTGTGCTGAAGTCTCACCATTATGGAGTCTGTTCTTTTGTGTTTTGAGGGTCCCCAAAGAGGCAAATCCTTGCTCTTCTGGAAAATAAGCACTGAGTGATGACTATGTTTGGTGGTGATGGTGACAGATGGTGATGATGGCGGGCTGGTCTAGGGAGAGCTGACACCCCAGCAGTGTCATGTAGCTGCTCCACCAGGCCGTGGTCCCTTCCTGGCTGGAGCGCTACATTCAGGCGTTGGCCACACACTTTTAGTGGACAAGGACTGCTGGGCAATATCTGGAGAAGGGTGCCTATGCCAGAGACTGGTCTAGAAGCAGGGTGACTGATGGAATAACCAGGAGGCTTGGGAAATCAGGGGTGATGGAGTAGAAGAGCGTACACTGAGGGGGTTAAGTGGCCTCTCATCAGGGGAGTGACGGATGACCACTCAATCTAAGAGGACTTTCTTAAAATCCAGCTGGACGACAGTGGCATGTTCTGCCTTGAATTGTGGCGAGTTTCGATTGTGGGGAGTGTTCCCACAGAGGGTGAAGTCCTCCCACAAAGAATGTAGCATAGAGGAGTCCTCTGCTCCAGGAGCTGAGCATGACACATGTGAGGTCTCTGCCAACTCCAGGAACTATATATGAGGGGCTCCTCAGAGGAGAAGGAACCCCTTGAATTGTTACCACCTGACAGCTGTGTGGGTCCGGTGTTGAGGGAAGAGAGGGCAGCTCTGTGCTCTACTCGTCCTGCCAGTCCCGGTGAGGGTTTCCCAGGAGGCGCCTGGCTCCACGGTATGTGAGCTGTGGGTGGCCGCCATGCTAGGCTTTGAGCTCAAATGGCCACAGAGCTCACCCAGAGGGTCTGGTGTGTTCATGGACTCACCTGCACCCATAAGAAATACAGTTGAGTTCGGGGGCAGCCTTTGACCCTCTAGCTCACTGATGGGCTTTCTGCCCAGCGGCCTGTGGCCACCTCTTCTCCCCACACTACCACTAGTCTTTGATTTGGGGCTTGGTGTCTCTACCCAGGCACATGTGGACATGTGATTCCATGCGTACAGGTCTCAGCGGGTGTCTGTGTGGATGTGGTTCTCTCTGTTGGTGTGAGAGAAGATTTCCTCACCTCTAAACATGCATGTGTGTGTGTGCGCACACATGTGTGTCTATATTTATGGGAGGCCACTTGGTAGAGGAGAGAGAAGAAAGAATCAGACTCCAGAGAAGTGGACTCACCCCAGCGCGCTGCTGTTCCCGTGAGACGGTGAGAAGTCCGCTGACTGCTCAGGGTCTCAGCTCTCCACCGCCAGCTGTCTGGTTCGCAGGGCCATGCAGGAGGAAAGGGCGCGCTGGGAGCTGGCGGCAGTGCCCTGGCGCTGCACGTCTGTGGAGTCTGTCTCTGTCCACAGACGCTGAGAGGCTCCCTGGTCGCGTGGGCAGGACAGGGGCCCACCAGGCTTGGAACCTGGAGTTAGACGGGGAGGGCGATGGCGAACAGGGACTCGCAGTCATTCTCTTCACTTGGAGTGGGAAAAACATACCTGTTTGTGCGCCCATGTAGGTTTCCGTGAGTGTGTTTCCGTGACAGGAGTGTCTCCGCCTGAGGGCCTCCCTGGTGGCGCAGCGGGTTGAGCGCCGCGCTGTGGAGCATCCGCGGCACAGCAGCTCGAGCTCGATGCTCTGCCAGGGAGGGGACCCCCGCGGAGCGGCAGAGCCCCTGCCTTGCCCGCTGCTCCCCTCAGCAGTGTATTTCAGTCTGTGCATCTGTTCTGCTCCCCGCTCTGTCTTTGGTGACTCCTCTCACCTCTCACAACTCTGGCCTGTACCCCAACTCTTGTGTGCATGAATAAATAAATCTTAAAAAAATAAAAGTTAAAAAAGGAGCATCTCCGCCTATAATGGCTGGTGTTGCCCTAGTGACATGGAAACAGCAGGAGTTTGTTTCTCACAGTTCTAGAGGCTGGAGGTCTAAGTTTGAGTGTCTTGGGAGAGCTTCCTGGTTCATGGACTCTTTTTTTCTGCATCCTCACCTGGCCGTAGGGAGGAGGGGGGTCCTTGAGGCCCCCTTTACACAGGCAGTCACCCCTGCACCAGGACTGTGCTCTCATGACCCAACCACCCTTCGAAGTCCCACCTCCTCGCACCGACACTTTGGGCGTTAGGACTCAAAGTATGAATTTGGAGGTTGCAAACATTCAGTTCATAGCAGTGAGAGCTGTGGGTGTCCACTCTGGCCCACAAGTGTGTTCCACTCACGCTCTTGGAGGTGCTGGTGTGGGAGTGTCTGCTGTGTGAAGGACAGGGTGGAGTAAGGGAGCAGCAAAACATCTTCATGTGATGGTGCCAGAGCATTTACCAAGTGTGCTGCTGGGTGGATAAATGAGAAAATAATACCTAGTTGAGATCACCGTGTAATTTAGAGTTAAATCAACACAAATCAGCAACATGTTTGGAGAAAATGGGCAAGCTTCCTGGTCCACAGTCACTCAAGGTCAGCTCTGCATTCTTTCTTTGGTAGTTTCTTCTTGTTTTTGAACACGTCACTGGAGCACGTCATCTCTTATCAGTAGCCCTGTGATTTGCAGATCACTTGGATATTTCTGGACAGACTTGCACTTTGCTCTGAAAGCCACTTTCTGCCAAGTAAATAAACAAGTTGAAAACAGAGGCCTGGTTTCCAGGTTGAGGGTCTGCTGCTATCTTGGGGATCCCCACCAGGAAGCACATCCTGGCTAGAGTGGGGATCCCAATCGTCACTGTGCGGGGACCCTCGGGCAAAGTAGGGAGCATAAGAAAAAGGTGGAAGGGAAAAAGAAAGCCTTGCTGTGGTGAATTCTGGGTAAGCAGACATTTACGATCAGAAGAGGTGACTGCTCATCACATGTAGAATTTGGTGGGGGTGTGGGGTGTAACATTAAAATGCACTCTTCTCAGGACTCAGAGACTTGACAAGTCTGAGCACACATTGGCTACAGAGAGGCCCTTCCATGGTGTCTCCCCTGGGGGCAGGTGGCTTGGCCACCTCTCTCACTCCCGGCCTAGCATTGGAGAAAGAATCTTTGAAGCATCACAGAGGAGGAGCGGGCAGAGTTCGGGAGCTGGACTATGCTCCATTGCAGCTGCCCAGAGAGGAAGGAGTTGCAAGAAGAAAGAAATGGACATGGTGTCAAACACTGCAGCTCCTTTAGGGAGGGTGAGGAACGGGAAGAGAGAGGCTCTTGGGTTTGGAATTAGGAGCTCTTGGGGAGCCTGGAGTCTCTTCAGTGGGGGGCAAGCCCCTCTGTCATGGAGGCTGCCTGTTGCCCACTTCCCCCCTGCCTCTGAGGTCGCAGCTACTGTGCTTGGCTGGTCTCCTGGGTCTCGTTCACACCCTCTGGGCTCAGGGCGCTGCTGTTCCAGGGAGAAAGCAGTCAAATCTTTCTTGAAAAGACACCGAGAAGGCAAACCATTGCTTGGTGGAATTGTACTGACACTGATTAGATAAGTAGTGGTATAATCTTGGAATCAGTGAGGACATGGTGACCATCAGCAAAGGTGAAGACTGTTTCCATAGCAACGGCAGCTGTGTAAGAGGTTACTGTGCTTCTTTCCCAGCAGCTGGGTAAGGATGTTCCGGCCCTCTGTGCGATGGGCCTCCTGGAGCCAAGGAAGAAGTCAGGGCGGGGTGGGGGTGCCACGGAGAGTCAAACAGGCGGGTGTTCAGCTTGCTTGGTGTTTTGTTATTGAACAGCTTCTCTGCCAGCCTCCTCTAATTTCCCCTGAGCACAGAGTAAACAGAAAAGACAGAGCGAACCCCAACACCGTTCAGGAAATATTTCTGGCTCCACTTGGATCTTAAAATCAATTAGCTCTTCAATCTAAATTTACCTTCTCTTAAGACTGAAGCGAGAGAGCAGGGAATCAAGCATTCCTGGCGTCACCACTTACTCTCACCCCAACTCTGGTCACTGGAGGAAGATCAGAGAATCCTTGAGGGCACCCCTCTGTGTTGTTCACTGCCCTCTATCCCAAGCATGATTCCTGGTGCAGAGGGGTGCTTATTAAATGTCTGTTTAAAGAAATAAATAAGGAAAAAGAACATTTTCTCCTATGATGTCTTGTCTGTATCCCACTTCCCACCATATTTTGGAAGCATGAGTGTAAGGTAGCTCTGAGGCTTTTAAGAACACTAGTGCTCTTCTGTAGAAGGTGCGGGAGAGTATTGCTAGAAGTTCTCATGTAACCCAGATGTCCATTTTAAGGAACATTAAACAACAAATAAAGCCTTTTAAACAGCCTGCTTCCTCCCCAGCCTGTTTTCTCATTTTCTCCAATATCATCCATGCACGGATGGCCCGCTGGGCCTGTGGCCTCTGACAAACCCCTACCCCCTATCGTTCCTCCCCAGCTTGAAGGAAGGATGGCACCCTGAATATAACTGTCACCTTCAAGTCTGTTTCCTCACACCTTTTCTTCTCATACTTTATGTATCTTCTTCACATTCACAGGGACCCCCCCATCCTATGACATTGAAGTTATAAATTCTTTATTTTGGGGGCCCTCTAAGATGGATATAGCAGTGGAGTACATGTCAAATAAGTTGGTTATGCAGGAGATGCGCTGTAAGTACCTAACACAAACATGAATGTACATAAATACATAATACACAAATAATACTTAGTAAGTGTACAATGAGGCTATAACTACAAGTTAGAGTAGGCAGTCCATGAATTTGAACACCACAGGAAGCTCTGAGAGGTCAGGCTTAAAATTCAAAACCGCATTTTATTTTTCTTTTAACTTTTACCCCAAGTGCAAAGTTTCTTTTTTTTTTTTAAGATTTATTTATTTATGCATAGAAGTAGAGGGTACAGGCAAGAGGTATGAGGGGTGAGAAGATCCACCAGAGACAGAGTGGGGAGCAGAACAGTCAGATCGACTGAAATACACTGCTGAGGGGAGCAGCGAGAGAGGCAGGAGAAGTCTGCTGCACCACATGGGTCCCCTCCCTGGCCGGGGATTGAACTCATGCTGCAGTGGCTGTGGTTTGCTTCACGGTGCGTTGTTTAACCCATTGTGCCATCAGGGAGGCCCCTGCAAAGTTTCTAAACAACTTTGGAAGAATTGAAAGGTCCCCAGTGTTTCAGATTAAAGATGCTCAGACTGAACTGCCCATGCCTGGCCTGCTTAAAATGCTGTCCAGATTGAGGCAGTTCCTCCATCTTTCTTTTTTTGTTTTTAAAGATTTTAAATTTTTTTTTTAATTTTATGCATACAAGATGGGGTACAGCCAGAGTGCGGGAGGTGAGAGGATTTGCCAGAGACAGAGTGGGGAGCAGAACAGGCAGATGAACTGAAATACACTGCTGAGGGGAGCAGCGGGCGAGGCAGGAGAGGTCTGCTGCGCCATGTGGGTCCCCTCCCTGGCTGGGGATCGAACTCATGCTGCTGTGCAGCGGATGCTTCACAGTGTGGTGCTCAGCCCACTGCGCTACCAGGGAGGCCCGGTTCCTCCATCTTTCCCATGGGCAGCTTGCCATTCCAGATGGAGAACAAAAGGCTTGGTTCAAGTATGTTTATTGTACATTAACTGCATAGCCAAAACATACTCACGTATTGTACATTTTTGTTGTGTTGTGCATTTACTTATTAAACGTTTGTGTTGTGCATTTGCTCATTTGTTGAATGCCTGAGAGCTGGTGGCATGCCAGGCATTGGAGTGATGCTTTGCACATGGAACTAACAGGTGGTGCTGAGGGCTCAGATGTGGCCCCCTAACAGGACGAGAAAGAAAGGAGTTGGGGAGAGCTTCAACTTTCTGGCTTGATCTCAACTCTGTTGGAAGAACAGAGCTATCATTTACTGAGCTGTGCTGTGAAACATTCATAACTGCTCTGAGTGAGACAGGCAAGTCTCGGGCAGGTTTTGGATGAGGACGCTAGGCCAGAAAAGGTGCATGAGCAGGGGCAAAGTCCAGGGGCAGGACGTGGTTGCTGCTATAACCACAAACTCAGTGACTCTGGAACAACATGAATTGATTGCTTTACAGCTCTGGAGGTCTGAAGTCCAAACTAAATCTCAATGAGCTCTTCAAGGTGTCATCTGGAAAATGAGACAAGGACACCTTTACCTTTCAGGGTTACTGGGGAATTTAAACCAACGACAACAGCTTTGAGAGGTTGCTGTTACTCACTGGGTTTGGGGAGTGGGGGCTGGGTGTGGGGTCAGCATTATTAGCCCAACTCCAGTTGCTAGTAGACCTCTTCTAAGGGAATTGCTTGTTTTGGTTGCAGCATGCTGGAACACCCACAGGTCTTAACTCCATCAGGGAGAGCCAGGTCTCTGGACAACTGCCCCTCCAGTGCCAGCAGGGCCAGAAGTCCCGAGAGCCCAGTGCAGTCTACAGAGGCTCAGTTCTCCACAGCTACAACCCCCAGTGTGGAGGCATCTAGGGAGCTTCTCCAGTGCGAGCAAAGCACTCCCCAAGATGCCAAGAAGGACAAGGCCCAGAAGCGGGCCCAGCAGGGGTGGCTGAAGAGTGTCCTGAACTTCTTCCTGAGGTCAGGTCCTGAGGAACCCAAAGAAAAGGCCGATAGGACAAAGGTGAAGGAAGGCGTCCCCCAGGTCACAGAAACCCCCGCGGTACCTGGACAGCCAGTCCTCAGGAAGAAATCCCACGACAAGAAGGCCAGCCGCAAGAAACGCAGTTACAAGAAGCCTGTTGCTGAGGAAATCACGGTGGTCCAAGATCAGGAGGCTGAAGGCCAAGAGGCAGGGCCACCCAGGGTGGCTGCTGCCCACGGCTCGAAGAAGGAGGCCAACCTGGGCCCGTCTGGCAGGGGTGAGCTGAGCAAACATTTCTGTGGTAACCCCCTGCCCCACCCCAAGGGCTAGGGTGCTCTGTGCTAGTTCCTCAAACCTCTCAACCTGGAAGATGGGGCAAAGATCAAGGACAACACCCCTGAAATTTCTTTAAGGCAGGATGGCAGAGTGACTGAAGCCTTGAGTTCAGACCCCGGCTCCACCACTGACTAGCTGGGGACCTGGGGCTGGCAGCTTTCCCTTCTGAACCTCAGTTTTTTCATAGATAAAGTGGAAATAATAACAATCGTTGGTCTCATGGGGTGGCACCTGGAAAGTGTCCTATAAATAATCGTTATTATTATTATTATTAAGTGTTCTAGTTCAAGGAATAAGGACATATGGAAGGTGGAGGGAAGAGGGAAGCCTTACCCCTACACTAGTCACAGGCGACGTTGGTCCAGACGGGTGTGGGTGACTGGGAGGAGAAGGAGCTGGAGACCTGACCCAGGAATAAACTTGCTCTCTGACCCTGAACAAGTTGCTGCCCTTCTATGGAAACTTTGAGCCTTCATCTGTAAAACAAAGGCTCTGGTCCCCACAGCACCCCTTATCCCCCTCAGGGGCCCTGGAATTGATGCCCGAAGGGCTGCATGCTTTTAATGGGGTGGGGGTGGGGGAACCTTGGATAATCCCGGAAGTTTGGGGAGGAGGGACCAGGTCTGATTTTCTCTTTTCAAATGGAAACTTTGGCAGGTTCCTGATTGCTCTGGTTCAGCCCGGAGCTGGCTACAGCAGTATCAGTCTCACTGTGAATTCTGTGCCATTTTCTTGGCTTGATGAACAAAGTCAGAAGGACGTCCCTGACATGCCCACCCACGCTTGCTTTTATCTTCTTCCAGGCAGAGAAGAGTCTGGTCTCCACCAACCTTCGCTCATCAAGCGCCAGGGCTCTGGCGTCTCGGAGGTTGCTCCCCAAGGCTCCGGTCATCAGTTGGAAGAGCCGCCCAGAAAGCCTGACAGTGAGTCAGATTCTACTCGGGGTCCTCTGTGCCTGCACCTGGGTGGCCAGACCAAATGGGTGGGCTGTCCTGGAAGACTAGGCCTGGAACGTAGCTCTCAAAATGTGTGCCCCGGTCCTGCCCCTTCTGGGGCTTCTGGGCACACTGATTTATTTTAGAGTTGCAGAAAGGAGTCTCAGAAATCAGAAAGGTCACTGGCAAATGTGCTCGCCTTATGTGTTAATGAGGATGGGATTTTTAAAAGTCTTTTAAAATTTACAGGAGGAATATAGAATAAAGAGATAGAGAATTTTTTGTATTTTTAAATCAAAGAGTATTAAATCATATTTAATATATTATTTATATCAGATGATTTATATACATATACATATCATGTATATATATACGATACATACATATCGTATATAATTTAAATCATATACTCACAGTTGTTAACAGTTGGCTGTACGTACTTTGCAGGCATGTCTGTGTCTCTATGTGTAATTTTACCGCTAAACCACTTTAAAGTAAAACCATGCTTCATCCCCAAATACTTAAGCGTGTATCTCCAAGAAATAAGGATATTCTCATACACAACCCCAATACTGTCCTGTCCCTAATAAAATCAATAATGCGTTATTAATCTAATTCCTACAACGGATAGGAACTATTTAAAAGATATGAAATGGAGGAGCTACACATCTGTCAATGAATAAGTAAATGATATTACTTCATTAGTTCACAGGGTGCTTACTGGACATGCTAAGTTTTGTTCCTACAAGAAGGGATGACTGTTGATGGAGTCCAAGCACAAAAGCCAGTCAGGATGTATGCATGAGAGGGAAGTGAAGGAGGAGAGTGAGGGGCAAAAGCTGAAGACAACTGGAGAACAGGAACCTTTCTGCCCCTCTTTTTTTTTTTTAATAAATTGATTAATTGATAGCTGACAGAGGCCACCTGGGGGATACTGTGTTTAGATAGGTCCATGGGAGGACCAAAGAAAATCGTTTCTGTTGTTTGTGGCATCTCTATAAAGGGAAGGCGGTGAGGTTGAGGTGTCAGTGTGGGGGGCTGTCTCTGTCATGCTGCTATAGTCCACCACCCCCCACTGGGTTCAGCATTAGCTTGGCAGAGTATTCCCAAGCACAACTTCTCATCTGAAGGCTTCACAGCTTTCTGAGGGAAGCAGGACAAGATGTTCCACATTTCCCAGGGGGAGAGATAAAGGCCCAGAGAGGGCAAGAAACTTACCCAAGCTCACACAGCTTGCCAAACCCAAAGCAGATATTTAATCTGCAAAGATCATAGAGAATAGGGGGCTTGAATGCTGCAAGGATTACCCTGAAATTTCTTGCAAAAATTTCATATTTTGATTTACCCTTTCATTGTGGAGCCTCCAAACTTCTCAGAAGGAACAACAACTTCCATTGCTAAAGAACTGTTTTTAGAGGACTTTCATTAAATACAAGAGGCCCAAGCTGGGCTCACAACCCAAGAGTTCTCTGTGCATCCAGGAAGATTAACAAGGCACATTTGCTATCTTCTAGGGGATGCCATCATCTGCACCATAGTAGAACTTATCAAGAAAGTGGCAGATTTTTGTGAAAAAGAGGTGAGAAGCAAATTATCTGCGTGGAACCAGGGCCTTCTCCCCTCCTCCCTGCCCAACCTCACCTGTCCTTCCAGACCTCTGTGACCTCCCTCCCCTGGGCTGCCCTGAAGCTCTTGCCGACTCTCTATCTGCTTCTGGAGAGCTTCCCTTGCACCTCTGAATCTACCCCCTGACTCAGTTCCTCTCACCTCCCCACAGAATGGAGCAGGAGCTGCAGATGCTTCCAACTTGGAATCCCAGCCCGCCAGTAGGCCCAGGTTCCTGCCGCTGCGTGTTGGGGTCTATCAGCATCCCATCTCCAGCAGTTCTGGTGAGCAATCCACAGTTGTCACAACTACACTGCATCTGGTTTTAGCCGAGACCCTCCCCAGAGCCATTTCAAGAGCTGCCATTCCAGTGCTGAGTTTCACACCTACCATTTCATTTTCCTCTTCAGGCGCGGAGGAATCCGAAGTCCAAGAGGCCATGACCACAGAAGGTGGGGGGCTAAGTCCCTCGGAGAGTCACCCAGCAGCAGGAGGCCAGGAACCTGAAGAGGACTTGCCACTGGACAGAGTTTCTGAATCTAGTCAGTACCCCCAATTCCTTCTCAGAACCCCCTTTGGGAAACCCAACCACTTGCAGAAGGGAAACTGAGCCAGGGGCAGACTGTGCTTCTCTTGCCAGGCCCAAAGTAGAAGCTGACATCTTTAAAGTTCAAAGGGGATGGGCATCATGTTGAGCGCTTGAAGGTTTTCTCTCATATGTCATGTTTTGGCTTAGTGCCTCTCCCTGTGAGTCGGCCAGCTTCTCAGAAGCACCGGCCCAGGGTGGTGGTTTCCCCCTTTCCTTGGCCTAAGAAACTGTTTTCAGAGACCCTTCATTTAAGGCAGGCCAGGTTGGCCTCCCATTCAAATAGTCTGTAGAAATGGTTCTCTGCCTCTAGAAAGACTAACTGGGTCTATTTTCTCTCTTCCAGAGGAAACTATCATCCAGATCATAGTGGAGTTTCTCAAAAAAGAGGTGAGGAGTAAACTCCATGGACATCCAGAGACTTGTGACCTCCCCCCCCACCCCGCCCCCAGCCATCCTCACCTGTCCTTCCAGGCCTCTGTGGCCTCCCTCCCCTGGGCTGCCCTGAAACACTTGGCTGTTCTTTTGTTGCTCTGGGAGCTCTTCTGTGTCCTCAGGGTCAGAGCCTGACTCGGTGTGTCTCATCTTACCCACAGGGATTTCAAGACCCTCAGCCAGAGGTGGTTCCTCAAAAGCCAGCGCCAGCTGCCAGGAAGAAATCCCAGGAGAGAAAGTCAACTCTCAAGAGAGTTTTTTCTTCGAAGAAACATGGACCTGAGGAGCCCAAAAAAGTGGGGGCTATGGGTGCTGCCAGCCCAGAATCCCGGCCCCTGAAGAGGCCCAACTTCCTGCCTCTGTGTGTTGGGGGCCATCGACCCTCCTTCTCCAGTACTTATGGTGAGCAGGCCGGTGTTGCCATCACACAACTGATTTGTGTGACTTAACTGATTTCAGTTCTGGAACCTCCCCCAGGGCTGGAATTGGCCATTTTAAGAGCTGCCATTCCAGTGCTGAGTTTCACTGCCCGGAGTAGTGTGGAAAGCCCTGCGGAGGGAAAAGGGGAAAGTCAGGTGCCTGGAAATGCAACGGGACACAGGAGCTTGGCCTGGGCACTCTGCCCAGCACTCACCTGCGACAGAAAGGCCTTTGTGGCACGCGGCCGAGGGGGCACGTTGGCGTCTCTGCTGGCTTCAGTCCAGGTTAGCATCCTGGCAGCAGAGCAACACACCTACCATTTCATTTTCCTCTTCAGGCGCGGAGGAATCCGAAGTCCAAGAGGCCATGACCACAGAAGGTGGGGGGCTAAGTCCCTCGGAGAGTCACCCAGCAGCAGGAGGCCAGGAACCTGAAGAGGACTTGCCACTGGACAGAGTTTCTGAATCTAGTCAGTACCCCCAATTCCTTCTCAGAACCCCCTTTGGGAAACCCAACCACTTGCAGAAGGGAAACTGAGCCAGGGGCAGACTGTGCTTCTCTTGCCAGGCCCAAAGTAGAAGCTGACATCTTTAAAGTTCAAAGGGGATGGGCATCATGTTGAGCGCTTGAAGGTTTTCTCTCATATGTCATGTTTTGGCTTAGTGCCTCTCCCTGTGAGTCGGCCAGCTTCTCAGAAGCACCGGCCCAGGGTGGTGGTTTCCCCCTTTCCTTGGCCTAAGAAACTGTTTTCAGAGACCCTTCATTTAAGGCAGGCCAGGTTGGCCTCCCATTCAAATAGTCTGTAGAAATGGTTCTCTGCCTCTAGAAAGACTAACTGGGTCTATTTTCTCTCTTCCAGAGGATGCTATCATCCAGATGATAGTGGACTTTCTCAAAAAAGTAGGAGACCAGTATGAAAAAGAGGTGAGGCGCAAACTTCATGGATCCCCAGGGATTGGCTGCTTTGCCCCCTCCCCGCCCCCAGCCATCCTCACCTGTCCTTCCAGGCCTCTGTGGCCTCCCTCCCCTGGGCTGCCCTGAAACACTTGGCTGTTCTCCTGTTGCTCTGGGAGCTTTTCTTCTCAGAGCCCCCTTGGGAAACCCAACCACTTGCAGAAGGGAAACTGAGCCAGGGGCAGACTGTGCTTCTCTTGCCAGGCCCAAAGTAGAAGCTGACATCTTTAAAGTTCAA
>JAGFMF010011803.1:13901615-13940969 GCA_019455555.1 Galemys pyrenaicus
GACCTGGAAACAGCCCAAATGCCCAAAAGTAGAGGACTGGATCAAGAAGATGTGGTACATATACACAATGGAATACTACTCAGCAATCAAGAATAAAAACTAGGAACATTTGTTCCATCTGGATGGAACCAGAAGGAATTATACTCAGTGAAACAAGTCAGAAGGCAAAAGAAAAATATTGGATGGCCTTGCTTTTAGGAGGAATGTGAAAAAGCAAAACAACAATCAAAACAAAAAATAAAAAGGAAGAAAACGAAACAAACAACAACAACAAAAAAAAACAACAAGAGAAAACTAAAGAAAATGGGCAATCATAACCAAAAACAACCAAACAATCAAATAACAACAAGATCAAAAGATTAAAGATAAACCCAAGGGACCATGGGAGTGGGTGGAGGGAGGGGAGGGCAAAGACAGTGATGAGATGTAAAGAGCACAAGGGACTGAGGTGATGGTGCACGGGTGAAATGGTGGTGGGAACCCACTGGGGAATACAAACGATGTCAAATACAATTAAATATAATAAAAAAATTAAAATTAAAAAACCAAAATGGGGAGCAGGACAAGCAGATCGACTGAAACACACTGCTGAGGGGAGCAGCAGGTGAAGCAGGAGAGGTCTGCTGTGCCATGTGGGTCACCCCCCTGGCCGGAGTCAGGGATCGAACTCGTGCTGCAGTGGCTGCGGTTTGCTTCATAGTGCGATGCTTAACCCACTGCGCCACCAGGGAGTCCCCAACATTTTCATGCTTTTTGATATCAGTTTGAAATACTGGCATGGCTGCTTGGTGTCCCAGTTCTAAACTGTCATAAAATTTAAATAGTAAAGCAAAGGAAGATTATTTATGAATTAAGGGATGGTTGAGGTAAATGAGAAGGAGCCACAGATATTTTGGTTCTGAAAATTTCCCAGGAGGCCATCATTCACTGACCTTGTCTCAGCTGATGGATTAAGTACAGCCTCGTCCCTGCCATTACTCTCTTCTGACGTTATGCTTTTCCTAACAGTTCCCTCCCCCAGAGGCTCTGAGGCGTTCTCTTTAGAGAGTAAATGTATCACTGATTTTTTAGACATCTAAGTTTTCATGTTTCCTGGTGAACTCAGATAAACAGCTTTTCCCACCCTTTTCAAATTCACTTAGGATCACCTGCTTTTAAAACATTTGACAGCTCTATCCACCAGAAGCCTTGAACGCAGACACTGGTAAAGGAATGGAAATGTTCTGTTTGCTAGTGTTGGACAAACACGATCAGAACTTAGGCATCCAAATGGTCCCCCGGAGAAGCCAGGCCTTTATCTCAACAGGGACACTGTCACTCAAACACTCACTTCCTCTTCTGGAATCTCCTCTAGAAACCTTGTAACCAGTGTCTCCGGAACGCTGGTCTTACTTCATGGCCCTGGTTCCTTGTCTGTCTAATGATCTGCGCCACCTTGGCTTGACTTTCCTCAAGCTCCCTGTCTTCTCCAGAAGGGGAATGTTACAGATAATTTGCTCTCTAGGATGAGTGAGAGAATGGCTGGTGGAATGATGGATTGGGCGTGAAAGACATTTTAGAAACATCTGTCCTGGCATCTTCTAACTCCATATTATGGTTTCACTAACCACTCATTCATTTATTCACTCATTCATTCAACCATAATTAGACATATAGAGCCCGTAGTGTCTAATTGTTGTGAGGGCTTTGCATGGTTCACCTTGAAAGACTTCATGTTAGTGGAAAAGACAACATGTTCTCCCATGACAAAATTCAACATCAATTAAATGTCAAATTTATGGTTTGTAAGTCAATGAAGCAATTGGCCCTGGGAGCCTTCTGGGAGTTAACAGACATTTAATTTTGATCATTGAGGGTGGAGAAATTACAGGTGGGGAGAAAGGCCCAGGAGAACACGTAGGCGTAAGTACTGTATGGACAAAGACCCAGAGCTGGGAGCCAGAATGGTGTGCTGGTGGGTTAACAAGAAGCCTGTTATCATAGTGGGGTCCACAAAGAAATGGACTGTGGCTAATCTAAACTCTGTTTTTCTCTCTCTAGAACATCACTAGTCCCGACATCCAAAGCCCAGATTGAAAACTGTGCCTTTCACTCCAACGCTTTGGGCTAGTTTCTGAATTGGCCACACAATCGGGAGCTTTAGCCAGAAGACCCTGAAATTACTTTGTGCCATCTGATCCAGTGCTTCACAGACGTGACTGAGACATGTGAGGATAACTGTTCTCCTGTGTCCAGGCGCCCCCATGGGCTTACTGAGACTGGGAATCACTCTTCCACAAAGCTGGAGGCAGAGGCCCATGGCAGGGAATCAGCGCTGGACTGGGAGTGAGGAGACCAGGGCTCCATCTGCTGACCTGCCTTAACTGGCCACAGGCCCTTCATGCGGCTCTTCTCTGTTCTGGACCTGGGATGATGAGCTGGATTGATGAGTCCTCAGACCCATCTGGTTCTGTTGTGCTGAGATCTCTCGAAAGGGAGGTAGTGAGGGCTTTCACTCGGTGACTAAATACACCTCACTTTGCCGGAGGCAATCTTGGAGGCTTTACTGAATGAATGAAGGAATGAATGAAGAGAACTCCTGAGGTCAGGAGGTTCTGCCAGGCATTCCTGGAAAGGCTTGGTCCTGAATGGGAATTGTGTTCCCGTGGGTCTATCTCTCAGTTAGGGGTTAAGGAGAAAGTGAGAGTTATCTCTATAGGCAGCAGTCCAGAGCATTGAACTAGGAGTCTGTGTTGTAAGGTCAACCCTAGTGCCAAGTTGGGTACCCTTGGGTGAGTTTCTTTGAGAGACTTAAATGTTTCTAAATCTCCAATCATATTTATTTTTTATTATCCCATATCTTATTGATCCCCGGGGTCTAAAAAATGTATCTGCTATCATGCAGAAGACTTGCTGATGTCTTTTCAAATAAATTTTTGTTTAATTTAATCTCATCAGAACATCCACCTGCATTTAAATAGATGGGCATCTCTCTGCAAGACATAATTTATTCAATTGACCAACAGTGTTTAGTGCCCACATGAATTTGTAAATGTCTCTCAAGTTGTGATATGAGTGATTTCAGGAAATCACAGGAAAGGGAGGTCTTCACTCTGGATGACCATGGATGGTTGCATGGGTGTGCACTGCTCAAGTTGCCATCTTCAGGAAGTGCTACTTACTTCCCAGACAATGTGGATTTGCAGACTTGTGATGACGATTTTCCATCTGACGGAAGTAAAGTATCCTGAGAAAGGCTTTGTTTTTGCACAAAGGTGAAGTGAGGGTTGAGATGACCAAACCTGAAAGCTTGTGTGCCTGATAGGACGGTGAGCAGAACTCTCACTCTCTTGGACGCTGCCCGGAACACATGGCCAGAGAGGAGAGGACATTAAAACCTGGACGGAAACAGTTTTGTTATCCTCTGTGGACCTTTTACTTCTGCGTTGATTCAGCTGCAAGGACCTTGGGTTGGAGCTGGGAAGGGGGAGAAGTCCAAGGCAGAGAGGTCCTGGGTGTTGAGATAAGACTGACCTCAAATTTGAGGCAAAGCTTTAGGAAGTCCAACTATTCTGAAAGCCATTTTGTTTTTTTGTTGCTTCTAAGAAGGGGGGAAGAGGTGATTTATTTATAGATTTATCCTAAGCAGTGTTCAGAGACACAGCCCCTAAGTGTGAGGGATCAGAATCTGATTTGAATGAGGGTCAGGAACCTTCTGTACATAGTTTCTTTTTTGCGATGGCCTTCTTTAGGCTGTGTGAGGATTTGGTGTAAGTTCCCGATGCTGGCATCTGAGTCTTATTTTTGTACTGTTATTTTAAAAATAAAGAAGTTAAACTTGCACAAAAGTCTAACTTGGATTATTTACAATGGAGGCAAGATGCAGGCCCAGCTATCACACCCGGGCCAGACTGATACCTGCAAGACTTCAGGATGAGTCTGCCTGGCTCTCATGGGGTTGGAGGGGGGCGCTGTGGGGAGGGACCCTCTCACAAGCTCTCCATCCTTGGGGCATAAACTTTCTGAGCCAGTGGAAAAGTGCCTGGGCTGGGCATCAGGATACCAAGGTTTAGTCCAGCTGCTCCAGACTAGTGACCTTGGAGATAAGACACTTGTCCTCCAGACTGGACATTCTCAAACTCTGGCCAGGTTAATATTACATCCAGGAAAATCTTCCTTCCCCTCTCTCGGATAATTCATGGGTTCTGTCAGCAGTTCCTTGGGTAAGGGGATCCCGTGTGTACACAGCTTGCCTTCTTTGCAAACCACATGGCCGGCCGTGCCCCAGCCCTCGCCTAATGCTCTGAGCCCTGGAGAGGAGGGCAGCGGCTCTGTGCTCACCTCACAGAAGGAAGCCTACCCTCAGATGCAGAGGGACCTTGCTCGAGGTCATACAAGCAGCTGGAGATGAACCAGCCAGGACCTAGCTCCAAGAACCCTACTTCAGCGCCCCCACCCCCATGGCTAATCCACTAGTTCATTTAGTGAACCAGTATTTACTGAGCACTTACTATGTGCCAGGTAAGTGCTAGCTCTGTGGGATACACACATACAGAAGCCACAATCCCTGCTCTCCAGCTGACCACAGGCTAGTTAGGAGTTTTGAGCCAAGAGAAAGCCAGGGTGGGCACCATGTGAGGGTGGGTCTGCCACAACCACCATGGAGGCTTTCGAGACCTTTGCAGTGCGTGTGACACCCTGGTGCTTTGAAAGGTTTCTAAAAAATGGGCAAATGCCCTCAGAACATTATGGACCTAACTTCCTACTGTGAGAAGTGAGGGGGCTAGGTGGTTGAGACGGCTGAGAACTGTTTGTGTTTCGGGGAAACCTGGGTCACAGGGATCAGATGTGCACATTTGCAAGGTCAGACAGTGTTCTGGCCTTGCACCACTGGAGATCCCCAATTTCAAAGCACATGGCTAGCATGTGAAAACAATAATCCGTGAGCGATGGTTTTCAAAAAGGGCATAAGAAGAAGAGGACTCACTAAGGTTGCTAAATTTAGCATAAAAGAATTTGGGCAGCCCCGTTGAACTTGCATTTCAGATACAACTAATAATTGCAATATTAGAGACATATTTATGCTCAATAATTCTTGGCTGTTTATCTGAAATTCAAATTGAACAAGGTGTCCTGTACTGTATCTGGCAATGCCGGAACCAACGCAAGAACAATTCTCTTTATTACCTCAAATGGAGAAGAGGGAAATTAAATGAAATAAAGGAAACTATACACGGAGATTTAATAACATAACTGGGACACATCAGCATCCGGGCTCTAAATACAGATGTTGAATTCAAACAACAGTTACGCTTTCACTCTCGTTTGCACACCAGGGGCAACCACCCCGGTTACACAAACTGAAACCCTCTCTCCTTGGTTCCCCTGTCCTCAAAAGCACAAAGTCACTTGCAAACAGCAAGACCATCCATCCATGAGGGCAGCCCGAGGCAGACTGCAGTCAGGGCGGTGGGCACCCCAGCACCCAGCTCTCCGGCCACATAACCCCGGCACTTCCCACGACACGCTGGGCCACAGAATCGGAGTCGGCAGAGAGTGCAAGGACACCGGAGACTCTGGTTCTTCTCAGGCCCCTCAAGGTGCACTTGGGTTCTTCTAGACAGAACCTCCAAAGGGGCCTGTGTGGACTCGTGCTCCCCTGACATGGCCCTGCTAACTTGAGGCTTCCGGCCGTAGCCCCACCCTCCAAGGGCCCCAGTCCTGCTCAGCCTCTTCTGGGATTTGCATCCCGGGATATTAAACAAGGCATTCAAGGCCTGTGTGCAGGCCTGGCTTCCTTCTAGCCCTGGTGGGCTGGAGGCCATCTCCTCTCTGGGAGGCAATGGGGCTAATTATTACTATTTTTTTCTGGACAGGTCAAAAAAAATTAAGCCTAAAGATTCCTGAAGGAGGAATATTTTCACAGAAATGTGAATGACAGACAGTCTGCCCTCACTGCGGGCAGGAGAGAGATGGGCCACGGACACCGGCCTTGCATGTCCTCCACAACCACCTTCGGCCCGGGGAGGCCCGGGAGGCCCACTCATGGCCACACCACATTGTCACTTCTTCCCAGGGAGCTTCAAAGGCTCCGATGCAGGCGGAGCGCCCGATCAGCTCCGTCAGAAAGCCCATCGAGTGGCGAGAGCAGAGTCCAGGGGCTCCAGGGCAAACCTTGAGTCCACTGTGAGGACTCAAAAGACAACAAATGCAGAGCTTGGTCTTTTGATACCTCAACACACAGGAAAGTAGGGTCTGTGGCTCAGTTCTGCCTGACCCCCAAGAGTTTGGCCTGAGAACTAGGTTCAGGAGAACCGGGGTTGATCCAGCTTATCCCAGAGAAGCAAACTCAGGTCCAGGCTGGGAGGAAGGAGCCAGAAAGAGGCTGTGCCGCTGCTCTTCAGCGTGCTGGCATCTGTCTGTCCATCTGTCCAGAGCAGGGTTATGGAAGCTGAGGACCGCAGGGAGGCTGAGAGGTTACTTAGGCAGGGAGGTGCTCGCCTGCAGTAAGACCTTCCGTACCACCAGGTTTGTCGCCTGTGGGTGTCACCATGAAAGCCTGGGGTAAGGGGAAGCATTGGAGAAGAAGGGACAGGACTCAGCCTCTGGGTCTTCAGGTTCTTTCCCGCTCCAGCTCAGGTTTTCTCTCTTGGCTCACAGCTTCCTAGAAAAAAGGACACAGATTTGTCACTTCCAAGTCCCATCTAGGACGTCACTCCCGGTATTTCCATGGAGAAGATCCCTCGCACCTTCACATGCCTTGGGAAGCCCTGAACAAGCAGCAGGTATCATTGCATGAGAATTTGAAATCTCAGTGTATAACAAAAGTCATTTGGATATTTGCTTTATTTTACAAGGCTCTTTAACAAAAGTCATTTGGATGTTTGCTTTATTTTACAAGGCTCTTTAACAAAAGTCATTTGGATATTTGCTTTATTTTACAAGGCTCTTTTGCTGCTCTGCAGATGGAATTCTCTGTTTTGCAAAGCAGGAGTTGAGAAAAGAATGTTGGAAACACTATTCCATTTACAAAAAGGACAGTTTGGCTTTCCAGAAAAGGGTAGGTGAGAGATGGTTGCTTGAGTGCAAGTACAATTGTGCAGACCGCACACTGTGCAAAGCCACGCACCAACATAAAGCTGTAGGTTCTTCATGGAGTGACATGTATACGTCATATGTTGTTTGTAGTTTTCTTTTTCCTACTTATGACATTTTGTAGCTTTGTGTATTTCTCATACAGTTTTCTAGCTACTGGCAGTTAATTGTTATGGTAAAATCAATATTTTATAACAATTTTGCAGCAACTGATGGTCAAACGCTCCAAGAAGGGGCTTAGAGCAGAAGATGCTGTATTGTTTTATTGTTTGCTTTGTATAGTGTTGGCCTTGACTATGACCAGGAAGAGGTCAGTGGGGGCAGAAAGAAAGTTGGGGCTCAGGGGTCACGAGACTGGACAGATAGTGTCCATCATTCAGGAACTTCTGGGGGCCTTCCATACCTCAGGGCAGTTGTATTCCTGGATCCGGCTGGGATGAGTTCTGTAGGTCACCCACAGTGTCTCAGAATCGGAGAGCAGAGAGAAGTCCAGTGAGCAAGGAACAGGTCTGGAGAAATCAAGGAAGCTCATGTAAGGAAAATGAGGCAAAAATAGGGAGTGACAGATGTGACTCCCAAACCCTCCTCTGCCTGCTTTCTCGGCTCATGGCTTCCTAGAAAAAAGGCAGGTCACTTGCCCTTTCTGGGAAATGAGGGAGACCCTCAGAGCCCAGCTTGGAGAAATGCTGGAATGTGGACTTGCACATTCTTGGATTACTATCAGATTTGACTGTGTCATTCTGTTGTTTAAACCCGGTGATGTAGTTACTCTGAGGCCGTGATAAAAATAAAACAAAACAAGACCACACCTTAATTTTCCCTAATCACAGACAAAAACAAGATCACTGTACTAGCCCAAAATACCCAATCACAGAATCCACCCCACCCCCTCATTTTTCTAACAGCCACCAATCTACAGCAAGTGCCTCCTTCTTGGGACCCTCCCCTAAATCACCCAACCAGAATGCAAATCCCCTCATAGGTTCTTTCCACCTCTCTTTCCCAGAGACTGTCCCTGGTTCCCTATGTGTTCTCCTGGGGTGACAACCAATAAACTCAAATTCCTACTAAATCGATCGATCAATCAACCAACCAACCTAGCCCGTGAGAACATCTCAGCACCAAAAAAACCCAACCCTATTGCCATAGCACCCAAAACAGCCTGCCTTACCCCTGTCATGTCTCCAGTGCACCCCCAGCCCTCTCCTTGCCCTGAGGGAGAAATCAGGACTTGACCCTGTGACCTCTGACTCTCACATCAGTGCCCCTTTACCCCAGGAGACTATCACCTAGAGATCACATCAAGACAGTGGTGACAGAAAACCTGGATTCAGATCTTGGCTTTACCAGCTACCCCTCCCCTCGCCTCCGCTCCCCTCCTTTCCCTTCCTTTACTTGTTTTGCAAATTGAGGTAATATTGGTTTACATCATTGTAATTTAGGATGTTTCCTGTGCTCCCCTGTCAAGTGACATTCCCATAGTGCCCCTACCACCAGAGCACCCACACTCTACCACCATAGTCCACTGGGCTCCTTCCCACTTTGTTCTCATCCTTCTTTCTCCCCTCCCCCTCTGGATGCCTCAGTGCTGCAGTCAGTTTTCAAGGGTTAGCTTTTAAGTTTGACTTTATCTTCCCCTTTGTTTGGTTTCTCTGCACTCCACCTATAAGGGATACCATGCGAATTTGTCCTTATCCTTATTTCACTTATACAATTCCTTCTAGCTCCATCTATGTTGTCAAAAATGGTATAAGTTGGTGTTTTGGATTGTGATATTTGATCCTTGGATGTGTATATAGACCACATCTTCTTGACCCACTCATCCGCTTGGGGGCACATAAGTTGTTTGCATATCTTGGTTATTGTAAATAGTGCTGTTGAGAACGTGGGTGTTCAGGTGTCAATTGAGTGACTTTGGACAAGTGACTTAGCCTCTCTATTCCATAGTGCCTGGAACATAAATACTGTGTATGTTTTAGCTCTTGTTACACTCATATTCCAGCAGGAGGAGATTCCATAATAAACCCAAAGGCAGACTGTTTAATGATGGAAATTTGAGGAATCTGACAGGTATAGTATCAATTAGGAGGATTTAGGGGTAGGATGAACCTCTTCTTCCTCTTCCATTTGTGGCCTATAGGCAGCCTCTCAACCTTTTAATATGTGTTTCTACTTTGAGGCCAATTACACAACTGAGTCAGATGAACCATTGAACTCTTACTAGAGAAGAGCCAAGGCTAGCAGAGGAGACCTAGACTTATGGATTGCGAAAGACAAACTCAGGCCACTTGCAGCATGGATGGAGCTAGAAGGGACAATGCTTAGAGAAATAAACCAGAAGGAGAAAGAAAAATATCAGATTGTATCACTTATCAGTGGAATACAGACATAAGTTTTCTTGCTCCAGTAAAACCTACGTGAGCGTATGTGGCATAACGGGTGCTCCTTGGATAACAGGGGCGGGGAGCAGATTGACCCCAACCTGGAGCCTCAGCAGAGCCCTCCCAGTCAACCCCCAGACAAACTAAAGAGTTATGTTTAAAAGTAAATGTTTTATACTCTATTGAGACTTAGGGGTTGTTTGTTATGAAGCGTTATCATAGCAGCAATAATTGACTAATATAACTTGCATCCACAAAAGAATTTGAATATCTGATTTAATACACACACACACACAATAGCTACCCTCTCTAATTTCTCTCTTTGTTGGAGGAATATCAACAGGAGACCAAGAGTTTATGCAGGGCTAATTCACAGATGTGACACTGTCTCTCTTGACTGTTGTATGAGAGGAAATGAATAGATGCCTTCTCTTCCTAGATTGTTTCTCCTTCTCAATCTAATATTTTTGAGCTTGTCTTTTCCACCGCATCCTGGTTTTTGAAGTTCAATGCACTGAATTTGCATGGAATTGCTTAAGATTATTAATTGGTAAATTGCCTCCAACTAGTTTCTTATCTGTTCCATAAAGGCACAGGCAGGATGTGTGACCATGGACAAGTTTCCCACAGTTTATGAAAGTTGTTTTGTTGTTTTTAATCACAGCTACTTCTCTATTTTAACTCCTAGAAATTTATCAGCCAAGGTAGCTCTGACTGGACTTCATATTTCCCACTGCTCTGATGCATTGGGAGAGGCTTGGCCCTGGAGTTAAGGGATCCTAGTCAGGGCCTGGTTCCTAGATGGCGTCCCCAGAACAAGGAAGGCTCCTGGTTCTGGTCATTTCTACTGACCCCCATCTGCCCTTGATAGCTCCTACAGACTTCTCCAAATTGCTCCTCCCTTGGAAGGTAAGGAATATTAGTCATGCTCACTGTGCTTTGCAGCCTGAATTTTTGGATGATGGATGTCTCAGGAAACCTTTTCTGGTGCCATTTGTCTTTTGTTTGTTCTTCTTGAATATCCTTTTCATCCAATTGGTGTCTTCAGCAGGGCTTTCCCTGGGGAAAGAAGGAATAAGTAGTTTTTTAGTGTCCTGTGTCTTCCTTGCTTCAGCATGGAAGGACCAATGCCTGGTCCTCAACCCTAAAAAAGATTCCCCAGCAATGTGTATTTCTTTAAGTAAAATGACGCCAACTGGTCAACGGAAACTCAAACCGTTATACAGTTATATGTCAATACAATAAAGTGTAAATCACTTGATCAAGCACATCATTTTGTGCAAGCTCTTTTTTAAAATGTCATAAATATAGTTAAATCTATACTTAATGTGAGAAACAAGCATATCTTAGTATTTTTGATATGACGTGGACTGTGACATCAAAAGTAAGAGTGCCCCAGACCATGCTCTTCTGAAAGCTACAGTTGTGGCCATAAAGATGCCTGCTCCCTGTGGGTGCCTTCCACTGGCTAACCCAAGTCAGCATCCAGTCAACAAGGTGGTCTGAGTAATATGGTGCCCAGGAGACTTAAAAAAATATAGGCCCTTTCATAATTACTTCAAAGATAATAATAGAATATATGTTACAAAAACTAGATAGTTGGTGTACATTATAATAAAATATTTGGGGGGATGTTCTATAATATAAGAATCTTATCCCCTTTATCATGGTGTGAAAATAATTTGGATTAAGGAGGTCTTTGATAGCCCCTCAATTCATACCTCGCAGGAGTTACCAAAGGCTAGCTCTCCTAACCTGAGACGTCACCAAAGAGTAAGAAACAGGAGGGGGTACACATGCTCCTGCTTCACCCCAAGGAGCACAGTCCCATGTGCACAGCAGGGAGCTGAAGGGAACGACACTGGCAGCATGAATAGGTTCATTTCCTACACACTGCCCTCAACGAAAAGAGACGGGGGTGGATTGTGAAGTGTAAAGGGGTGGACTGTAATCATACAAACTGGAAAGGATCTCAACGCTCTTAGGCAGCTAACGAGATGGAAACTAGCACTTAGCTGCCCCCGTCACCCCAAACCAGAAGAAAGAACAAGTTATCAATTAAGCAGTAACTTACATTGCATGAGGCTTGCTGGTGGTTTCCTTCTCATTAACCAGAGGTGTGGCACATTCTGGATTTGAGGACTCAAGGGGAGCTATAGCCCAAAATAAAAATATGGGAGACGTGAGTGAGAAGAGATGGAGGAAGAGAACTTAGTCATTTTTGAAATTACCATAAGAAGTAAGTGAGAATGTTTAGAATCAGCAAAAAAGCCTCTTAGATTCAAATGCTCATATTTAGGTCAAGAATCATGTAGTTGGATTTGACAGAGACCCAGGGCAGTGGCCTCTGTGGAAGGAGGGCTGCTGGCCTTGGATGTGATATCAATATTATCAACCAAATGCAGTGTGTTAGGGAAAGTTTCCAAAAAATCCCCCATAGAGGCTGTCACCTGCTTTATGTAATGCTATTTTCTTATTGACTAGCATAAAAAATAATAGTTTCATAACCACTGATCTTAATTCAGCTCTTTTCATATTTTTGATGAGCATGAGTATATACATGAAAATTAGTACATAAACTGTATAAATAAAAGTGATACAGAATATGTTTAGATTCCTCTGCTTGTTGGCTATCCTTGACTTTCCCAACTGTTTGGTTTTCCCTAGGACTTTACAACAACACCCATCCTGATGACAATGTGACCGTGAAGAAATGACTGCTAATACTAACCCTTCGGGGGCTTCCACTCTCCAGCTCCCACAGACAGCCAAGGATGTCGCGCTGAGGTTCAACTGAGGGTTTCTTAGCATCAGCACCAATGACTTTAAGGACCAGAGAATACTTTGCTGTGGGGGTCATGCATTGTAGGGTGTTAGCACCTCCAGGCTTCTGCCGACTTGGTATTACCCACCAGGGGGCAACTGAAAATGTCTCCAGATATTGCCAAACGTCTTCAGGTAAGACTGGCCCCATGTAAAAACCGCAGGACTCTGTACCCTCCAGCCACCCCTAATATGAATGAGGACTACCAGCTCAGGACCAGGATTGCTCAGGCATCTGACAATGGACACCTCTGGGCCCAGTTGTGAGTTAAGTAAAACAAACGCATTTCATTGAACAGAAGAGAGAATGTGAATCACTTTGACTGATTCTCTGACTTTAAATGTCCTGATATTTTGTCTCATTGTGATGAAAAGAATCAAACCTATAACAGAGAAAGGGCTACCCCTGATGTGGGGTAAATCTGCTCATCTGTGCTACTGCTTATTGCAATAACTGTGGGAGCTTGACTGATGGATCGTGAGGAACCACAACCAGCTACAGTCTGTCATTTGGGCCTCTGCCGGTGCCCCTCTCACACCATCCATGGTGGCCAAGGGGTTTCCTCTTCATCCTGAATGCACCTTGCACTTTCCTTCTCTGCACCCAAGCTTTAGAAGAAATAAAATCTGAAGTGCTTTTCCTACTTCCTCTAACCCAACCCCACAAACCACAATCATCAAAATCCTGCCCATTTAGACTCATCTGTAAAAGATGCCTTCTTTATCCCCCCGAAGAAAAATGATCTTGTTCTTTATGAATACCCTCAACACTCTGTTTATAGGGTACACCTACTTAAAAATTCTCTTTGTATTTTCGAGGTTGATATTCATGCCATCCCTTCATTTCCTCAGAGTAAGGAATTGAGAACAGTTCATCTTTGCAGCTCCCTGGAGAAATGCTTCTCAAACTATCTGCAGCAAAGAATCAGTTCTTAAAAATCTTATTTACAATAAGAACTAGTTACATAAGGAACTAGTACTTTTGTGAAACACAATATAAATGTAAGTAGGAATCTGACCAAGCTCTTGGATACATAACAAGACCTTCTTGCTATAAACCTTTCTAAATGTACTCTTGGTCTCTGTGCTGTTTCACTATGAGCTGGTACCAAGCATACCAGGATTGTCAACAGCCCACAGGCCATCTCTGAGAGGCACTGTCCCGCACAGAGGCTCTCACAATAAAAATGTATTCCAATAGCAGTTCTCAAGTGCTAGCGGTTGTAAAAGAATCACCTGGAGCGCCTGTACGAAAGACAGACACTGGGCCCCACCCCCAGAATTTGTGATTTAGTAGGTCTGCAGTAGGGTCTGAAACTTGTCATTTCTAACAAGTTCTAAGGAGAAGCTGCTGTTTCAGGGCAAGGATCAAGTTTTGAGAATCACTGACCTGAAGAGATGAACAAATGTCGAGTACAGTGCCCCCTTGTGGTGGCCTGTCTTCATAACAGGTAGAGCCTCGTAACAGCAGAAACTCACTGCCACCCTCACCAACCGACACCTCTAAAGCAAAGGTCAGCTCAGAGGCTCCAAACAAGAAGGCCACGAGAAACCAGAGGGTTCATACCTTGGGGATGTTCTGGGTCCAGTTCTTCCACAGGTGGTGTTGCAGGTGATGCTGAAGAACATCGGGGTGCTATCTGAGGGTTCCCCACAACTGAAGGCCCCCTGGATGGCCGGGGTGACTTAGATGACTTTGAGGGTGGGGACATGGGTGACGAGCCAGGTGGTTGTACCTGATGCTTTGGTGAGGCCGGGGATAGCCCAGGGGGTGAGCTGGGAGGTATGTGCACAGGTGGCAAGTCAGCCGGTGAACACTCTGGAGATGAGGCCAGGGGCAATGCCGCGGAGAGTGAAGAGACAGCTGGTGAAACTGGTGGCTCCACAGGCCACTCACATGTGGACTCAGCTGTCTGCACGGGTGGGGACACAGGCGGATCACGGCCACCACTTCCTCCCCCTTTGGGAGTGCACTGTGCGTGGAGTTGTGTGGATTCTTCCAGATCAGCCCGCCCTGCTTGGAGGCTGGACTGGCTGTGTTCGGGGCATTCACTACCAAGGGCGAGTTCTATCTGGCAGTACACTTCTACCCGGGGGAACATCACTCTCTTGGAGGGAGAGTTAAGGTAAGCAGCATCTAGGAAAAACAACAGCATGGGGTCAGTAGGTGGCACTATTAAACCCTGGCATCTGCAAAACATTGGCAAAATTGATTTCCCAAATTATTTTCATGACCAAGATTCGTACTTTTCGATGCCTTTTCTGTACTTAGGTGAATCTCTGTTGAGTCTTTGATTGTACGTTCATTCACTTGTTTAGTGGATATTTATTGAGCAACTCTATGGCCAGGAGGCAAAAAGCAAGTGTAATCCTGCTCTCTTGAGTTTACGGTCCAGTGTGGGGGCAGCACTGACAACTCACATCTCAAGTTTTAACCAAGACAAGTACAAGGCAAGACAGGAATGCGTTAGGACAGAGAGAAGCAAGGAGATTTGGGAGGGAGGGTGTCCCTGAGGGAGTGACACGTGAGCTGAGATGTGAACGCTGAGTTCTCCAGGGCGGTCAGGATGCTGTGGGGAAGAGCATTTCAGGCAGCAGGAACAGCATGCCAAGTTCAAGGGAGCACAAGGAGGCTCAGGGCCAGAAAGGTCAGTGAGACTGGAGGAGAGGTGGGGGCACCGTGGGAGATGGCTGTGGGGGCCTTAGGACCAGACTGCACCAGGGGAGGTCAGCAGCCTTGAGGATTCTTAGTTTCCATGGAGACCATGAGGCCTTTTAGGCAGGGAGGGGCTAGCCTGGCTGTGACTCTGACTTTGACAAGATCACAAGGCTGCTGTTTGGAGACTCCATGCAGAGGGCACAGAGGGCAGAGGGAGCTGCAAGGGGTGTTTGCAGCTGGCACTGGAAGGAGACAGAAGATTCCATCTCTAGGAGATAAGTCATTTAGAATTATGATGGGTTAAGAGGGGAGGGAGGGGTTGGAACCTACACAACTGGATAAAGACTGGTTCTCTTTGCAGAGACTATGAGCAAGGGGGGAGAACACAGGTTGTGCGCTTGTTTGGGGACTTGCTGTGAAGACCCTGGAGAGATGGCAGGGGGAGAGGGACTCTACGACTCTGGATCTCAGAGAGGAGATGAGGGTTGGAGATATATCTTTGGGGGGCCCACCTATGGATGCGAACAGCTGGGGCAGCTCTGGAGGAGACTGCCTAGGGAGGAAAAGCAGAGTGAGAAGAGGAAGAAGCCAGGACTGAAACTTCTCTAATCGTGGGAGAGAGGAAGAACGGCAGGAAGGAAGAAGGAAAGGAAGAAGGAAGAAGGGCTGAGCAGGCTTGCTCAGATGCCACAAGACTAATTTGCTTTGTTTTTATTTTAAACTTTTTTATTTACTGATGTCATCATTCTTTTGTGTACAGTGACAGGTTTCTCCCCTCAGGTGTCATCCCTGTAGTTTGCCCTCTCCTGCCACCATAGCACCCGGGATCCATCACCATAGTCTCGTGTGCCTCCCCCCCCCCCTTTTTGGGCCCTTCTCCCCCTTTCCCTGTTGTAGGCTTCAGATCTATGGTCAGCTGGCAAGTTTTGTTTTTTCCCTGCCCCTTTGTTGGATTTCTCTATCTTCCACCTGTACGCAAAGCCACTTGATATTTCGCTTTCCTTCTGACTTATTTCGCTCAGCATCATCCCTTCTAGCTCCCAGATGAACGTTCTGGATGTGGCATCCTCGGAGCGCCAATCTCACTCAACACCCACGTGCACAGCCCTTGTGAGGAATGTGGGTTTTCAAGCACACCCGCGCGGTGCCCTTCCCTCCAGTAGGAGGCTGCTGCCGGGGAGGCCCCGGATGGAGAGGGTGGCTCGCCTGGCGGCTGGGATGATTAGGTGGATGACAGCTCTTCAGAGGGAGGCGAGAGGATGCCAGGACATGAGTTGAGGAACTGAGGGTGACACCCTGTGGGTGCGACTTCCTGCTGGATCTGATCCCAGCCAGAAAGCAAGCTGGAGTTGACTCCTATTTCCTGTTCCCAAATGACAGGTGGGGATTAAGAGTGTGACTCTGGGCACCAAGCAGGATTTCTCAAGATGTGTCAGTACCTCCTGCTTGCATCTCATTCTGGAACAAAACTCCAGCCCACCAAACCCAAGAGGGTACAGGTGGTGCAGCGGAAAGCCTTGCATCCTGGCCGAGCCAAGAGAAGGCCAAAGCATTTGGTAGCCAGCACCAGGCATTTTCTTGCCTATGAGCTGTTTGTTCCTACCTGGGGTGACTCCAGGCCCACTGAGAAGCCTTGTCACTCTTCACGCACTACCCCAGTTCTGGGGTGGATGCCTGGCACGCTGCTGCCAGAGTCACCCTTTACTTTAAGACTGCCGTTCACACCAGCTGTTCACACCTGTGAACATAGCCACACCGACTGGGGCCAGGGCCAGTGGGAGGGAGAAGGCTCTGGGGCTTCTAAAGGGGCTTCTACAGGGGCTACTAAAAATTGGGGGAGACTAGAGATACGTAACAACCCACTTGGCAACTATCCCGGAGTGTGCCCCCAAGAGGAGAAAAGTTCCAGGGAACAGCCAGGTTTGGAGGGAGCCAGGGGGCTGGACTGTAACCACAGGTGGTGGAGCCTCCTGGGGGAGCCAGTTGGTGTCTGTGGTCAGATCTGACACCAAAACCAGGGGATCCTCCAAGCCACAAGTCCCCAGCCTATACCATCACTGGGGAAAGGGTGCAGGGGCTCCCCAACTGGTGGTAGAAAGAAACCCAGGTCCCAGCCAGAGACTCCTATTCTCAGGTGAGGAGAAGCCTATTTGTAGGTGAAGCCTCCACGCCCCAGAGACACCTCTAGGTGTCAGCCTTTGGGGCAGTTGGGCTCAGTTTCCACAGCTGAGTGAATGTGGGCGATGGGGCAGCTGTCAGAGGAGAGTCAGAGGAGGAGGAGTCTAGCCGCAGCGGCCAGGTGAGAGGAGGCAGTGGGTGGGTTGACCACGGCCAGGACACAGCTCAGGGCTCCCCCGAACAGCTGCTAGTGGTCTGAGCACCGCGCTAGGCCTCCGTGTGACTTGCTCCTTCGGTCCTCACAATAAAACATGGAGGTAGCCTCCAGGATCAGCCCCTTTTACAGATGATAAGACTGAGGCCCTGCAGGTTCCCAGCGCTCTGGTTATAAGGGTCAGGAATCAGCATTTAAATCCTCTTTGTGGATCAGTAAACCAAGACTCAGAGAGGGGAACTTAGTTCCCAGCCTACACAGGGCGGGGAGGTGGCAGGATGGGGATCTTGGCCTGGGATTATTGCCTCCGGAGCCCAAGTCCTCTCTGTCCTGCACTCCAGCTCTGCACGCCTCTTGCTGGTAGAGAGAGGACCCGGGAGAAAGCAGAATCAAGACACAGGGGAACCTTGAGAGAGCAGGAAGCAATTTTGAAGGCAAAACAAAAGGTGAACATATCCTAGGGAAAACCTCATTCAAGCCCCTAGTCTCACTCCTGAATTGTTCTTATAACTACAGACGTAAAACATCCACCTCAGGTGGCTTATAATAGTGAATATTTGGAAACTCGAAGGCGGGGTCAGAGTTTTCCATACAACTATGAGGGAGTATGTCACAACTGCCCCCAAGGACAGTTACAAAAACCATATGGCCGCCAGGAAATAAACACAGGATATACTTTAGGGAAATGCCTTTGACCCAGGACTTCCTTTTTGTGGAAATATGTGGAATTACTTGCATAGACAGAAGAGCATTTTTCTTCTCTTTTAACGAACATGTTGTCATTGACCTTCATGGAGTTAGGTGACTCGTGTGAGGGAAACGTCATGTCCTTGGCTTCTGCCTCTCCCCCCGGAGACGCACAGAGTCTGCCTGGTGTGGGGCCACGATTTCCCAGCCCACTAAGTGCCAGGAGTCCTCCCCCTCATTGCTGTTCAACATGGTTTACACAGATTCAGAGTACAGACTGCTCAACCTAGCGCTACACTCACAATATGGCTTGCCTGGAAAGAGAATCGAACAGAAGAGAACAGGAGGCATGGAATTGGAGATGTCATAGGCGGTTTCTAAATACAGCTTTTAAATCCAGAATATATTTGCATAAAAACCCTAGACACTGGCCCATCAGTCATCCCGAAAGCCCCCTCGCCATGGAGATCCTAATTTCCAGTCACAGTGGTCTGGGCCAGGTAACGCAAGCTGGCGGGTCCTACCCTGTTTCTGGCTCTCCTGAGTGACGGTGAACTCCAGCTCACAAATTTTGGGGGGATGCTCTTCTCAGTCCTTCTACTTCCGGTTTTTACCGCCCGCCCCCCACCTCCAATCCTCCCCTTTCTTGGGCTCCACACAGTACTTACTCAGCCGCCTCAAGTACAAAACAGCATCCTCATACCCTCGGTAGTAGTAATTGTGCAGGATCTGCAAGAGGGGGACACCAAGAAAATCTCTAAGGCTGGGCCCTCCCTGGTGGCGCAGTGGGTTAAGCAACACACTATGAAGCAAACAGCAGCCACTGCAGCACGAGTTCCATCTCCGCCAGGGAGCCGACCCACATGGCCCAGCAGACCTCTCCTGCCTCATCCACTGTTCCCCTCAGCAGTGTGTTTCAGTCCGTCTACCTGTTCTGTTCCCCGCTCTGTCTCTGGTGAATCCTCGCACTCCCCGCACCTCTGGCCTGTACCCCAGTGCTTGTATGCATAAATAAATAAATCTTAAAAAAAAAAAAAAGAAAGAAAATCTCTTAGGCTGCAGCAGCAGAGAGCATGCAACCCCTCACCCAGAGCAGCTGTTCATTGCTCTTGAGATTTGTTTGGTGAGCTTTTTGAAATGTACCCTTCCTGTGTCCCATGCCTCACTATTGCTAAGGAAGGGGGAGAATTTCTGCTCAGGGGTCCTTAGGGATGCTGCGTTAATGTGTGAAACTGTTCACAGTGGTCTCCCCTCCCTTGGGCAGGAGAGGGTGAGAGGGTTAGAGCAGACCCAGACGTGCATTTGGGCCATCTGAAGAACAGTCTGGAGACTGGCTCAGACCCCAGTGGCTGTGGCTGTGGCTGTGTGCATGTAGCCTCTCCACTCATGCATCTATAAAGTGGGGTAACAGTATTTACTGCAGAGGATGCTAGAGCATTACATGAGATACACTACCCACAAAGCCTTTTCTGCAAAGGGCCAGTTAAGAAATCATTTGCGGGGCTTCCCTGGTGGCCTGGAGGTTAAATCTCAGCGCTATCACTGCTAGGGTCTGAGTTCCATCCTGGCCAGGGAGGGGACCCACATGGCGCAGCTGACCTCTCCTGCCTCGCCCGCTGCTCCCCTCGGCAGTGTGCTTCAGTCAGTCTGCCTGTTCTGCTCCCCGCTCTGTCTCTGGTGAATCCTCTTACTCCCCACCTTTGGCCTCTACCCCAGTTCTACACAAAAAAATAAATAAATAAAAATTTAAAAAAGGAAAAAAATTGGGTTTTATAGGTCACATGTAGCGTCTGTCCCTTCTCCTTTCTCTTTATTCCCTCTTTTTTTTTTTTTTGTTTTATAGTTCTTTAAAAGTAAAAAGCCAATCCTTAGCTCACAGGCTGTACACAAACAAATGCCAGGCTGGCTCTGGCGCTTGGCCACATTTCGCTGGCCTCCACATTGCAGGGCAAAGAGAGCGAGTTCCGGGAACTCTCCTAGCTGCGTTCCTGTTCCTGGCATGCTTTCGTTTACAGGGCGGGGAACTGAGGCTGGGAGGACACAGGGGGTGTGTTCAAGGTCACGTAGTTACTTGTGGCAAAGCCAGGACATGGTCTAAGAGAAGGTTTAAAGGGTCATTTGTAGGGAGGAGACACAGTGGAACTGAGGACCCCACTGACTTCCCAGGCCGCCCAGGCCCTGCCCCCAGCGGGTCCCCCTGTGTCTCACCAGCAGGTCCGGGGGGAACAGGGCGTGGGTCATCCTGGTGATGTTCTCCAGGGAGAACTGGAAGGAGCAGTTGAACATGCGGAAGTCGTGGAAGATGGCGGGGCAGTCACGGGGGCAGATGTCCTGCTGCCCGCTGAAGGTGGAGATGGTGATGCAGTCGGTCCAGAAGGAGCAGGGCTGCATGCCTGTGAAGCCGCCGTCGATGTACCTCTGGGGGAAGCAGAGTGAGAGGTGCTCCTCGAGTCAGGCGCCCTCATTCATTCCGGGAGAGCCGAGGACAGGGGTCCCGGGGTACGAGCCTTGAGACTGTGGTCTGGGCGAGTAAATGGTGTGCCCAAGTCACTCAGTGAGTCCTCAGGGGCCTCCGGGCCCCCAGCCCAGGGCTCTGTCCCTGCGCCAATCCCCCTCCGCCATCTTAATGGTACTGAGGGCGGGGATCCCAGGCCTCAGTGAGGCGGGGCCCCCAGACCCTGGATAAAGCAGGAACACATGCTCCCCCTTACAACCTCCCAGGCCATCTCTCCTGGGGCCACTCCACTGCTGAGGGCAGGTGGGAGGTGATGGAGCGCAACCCCGTGGCCTTTCGGAAAGGCCTACTCATCGTGGGTCCCGGCAAAATGTGAAATATCCCCATTTTCTCCCCCCAGACTGACATGGGTCCAGACAGCCACAGGTCCAAACAGCTTTCTTCCATCAAGATCAGGCACCCCTACCACTCTCCAGAGCCCCCCTTTGCCACAGCCTTGCCACTGGCTACCATGTGTCCACCCTCAATTCCCTCCTCATAGGCTTCTGCTTCCTAAGCTGTAAATGAAGAACAGATGCCGAGGTTCTAACTATCGGGGTGACTGGCTGCTGTACAACTGAAACACGGCACGGGCTCTAGCAACTACGTGGCCCCAATCTCTGGATGTCATTTTCTCTATACATAAAATGAGGAGGGGGTGCGGGTTAGGCCCTCCTATGCAGAGTGGCCTCACCTGAAGCAGGTTAGAGGTGCAGATCTTGGGGCCCTCCCTAAAGACCTACTGGCTCAGAATTCGCATTATTTATAAGACCTGCAAGGGATCCACGGGCATCATAAGGCTTCAGAGGCATGAACCCAGGAAGCCTAGAAGCTCCCCATCATTGAAGGTTCCAGGCCCCAATATTCTAGGACCCTTATTCTAACTGCCAATTCTGTGGAGTCTGGATTTGCTGGGTTCAATGATAGGTCATTGGGTCCAGAGAGAAACCAACGCAGCTGGGGAAGTCCCCAAAATTCACCTTAAAAGTCTCAGAAATCCACCTGTTGGGAATTCTGAGTAGAAAAATATCAGAAGCCTTCCAACTTGCAGTTCTCCCACTAAGCTCTGAGACCACCCTCTGATCTCCTGGAATAGGCACCCCCAGATCCCAGCTCACCACCCCCTCCAAATGCGGAAGCACTTACCACACCACGGTAAGTGGGGGGAATGAGGCCACAGTAGACGGGGACAAAGCAGCTGCAGTAGAGGGCCTGTGGAGAGAGAGCAGGACCGAGGCACTGAGGCCTGGTGACTGGGTTGGGAGGGGTCGAATGCAGGTCACTGGCCACCACCAGTCTGGTCTTCCTTAAGCCCAAGGTGGAGGCACTGCCCAGGGAAGCAGATTCTCAAGTTCAGTTCCTGCCCTGACTCTCATTAGCTGGGTCCTCGGTGACCTCCTTGGTCAGTTTGAGCATGATGTCCCAACTTTAAAAGGAGGTGGTGGCCGAACTATCTCCAGGGTCCCTTCGAGCCCCATGTTTCCACAAATCTAACAAGACTCAGCAGCCCTGTGTCTCTCCACGGCCAGGCCTTAGAATCAAAGGAGGGCAAGATGCGCACTGTTGGGCCTGTGCAAAGAGGGGCAGTGAGCAAGCAGGTGACACCCGGTGACAGGTGCTGTGTTGAAGGTGAGCATGCTCACTGTTGCCCCAAAGGAGGAGAACCCAACCCAGGGGGCTGTGGGCACAGCAGGCGGGTGATGGAGCTTTCCCTGGAAGGAGTGGCTGTAGTCTCATCAGACAGCTAAAGTGGGGTGGGAAGGAGAGAAGGGTATTCCAGGCATAAGGCACAGCTGGTGCAAAGGCACTGAGGTCAGGCTTGTGTGTGATTTGCTCTGGTTGGTGTGGGTAGGGGTGGGAGGTGGTGGGAGAGAGCTGGGGAGAGAAAAGTCCTGAAGAACTGGGTGTTGATAAACCCAGAGAACATGAGGTGGATCCAGAACTTGTTCATGCTCACTATTCATCCCTCACCCTCAGAAACATGGCCAGCCCAGTGGGGATGTGAGGATGGGGTGGAAGGGCCTTGTATGCAGAAATGGGGGTAGAAAGGGGGGTTGGTGCATCATGCAGCTTAAGCCCTTTGTCTTGAAAGAAAATTGGGTACTTCTACGGCATTCTCCAGTAATAATAATTCACAGTTAAAATGTATATTAATGACCAGAGAAGAGTTTGAGTACACATCACTGAGTGGTAATCCATTTAGTGATAATTCAATCCTTTTATCAATACCACTGGAAATGATGGGGAAAGAAGAGAGGCCATTCCCACAAAATGGGAGTAAGTCAGAGGGGAGACATTGCAACAGGCTGGGCGGCCCTCAAGGAGCCTTGGACCTCTGTTGGTCAAGCTTGGGAGTGTAAGAAGCTCCAGGAGCAGCGCAGAGCACAGGCCAGAACGGAGAGGTGAGGCTGAGCCCTGGAAACTCTGGGTGTTGACATATAGAGGACGGTGATGAGTCTTGGTCATCTAGGGCTTCTCTGAGTTCTCACCTAGCACTGTGACTGGCACAGAGATGCCAGGAGGGTGAAGGCAGGGAAGGACTAGGAAGGCAGAAAACAAAAGGAAGAAAGTGAGGCAGAGAGGTGGACCATCGGGATCCTGTCGAGAAATGGAGGAAGCGGGCCCTCCCTGGTGGTGCAGTGGGTTAAGCAACACACTATGAAGCAAATCACAGACACTGCAGCGCGAGTTCGATCCCTGCCACCACCAGGAAGGGGACCCACATGGCACAGGAGGTGTATTTCAGTTAATCTGCCTGTTATATTCCCCACTCTGTCTCTGGTGGATTCTCTCACCGCCCCCCCCCACCAACTCTGGCCTGCACCCAGTTACTGTATGCATAAATAAATAAATCTTAAAAAAAAAAAGAAACGCAGGAAGCTCACCGGCCCTCCAGCCTCTCATCCNCCCCGCCCCAGTGCTGGGCCCCACCCCCCCAGACCCCGCCCCAGTGCTGGGCCCCGCCCCCCCTCCCTGGCTGGCTCTTGCCTCTATGAGCTCTTCCTTGGACGTGTACTCCGAAACCACCACGCTCTCTCCGTCCGTGAACCTGGTGAGGGTCACGTGGAGCTTCCCGTTGGCGGCCTTGTAGGAGTCTTCAGGCAGGACCTGGTACAGAAACCGCCTCATCATTTGCACCATCTTGCAGGACGGGGACAGGGGTCCCAGGAAGGACTTCTTCACCTCAGCCACGCCCACGTTGAGGACTCTGAGGTACTCGTCTGTGGAGAAGCAGAGAGGAGCGGGTGGTCAGCGCCACACCTTCGCCTGCGGCCAAGAGAGGTCCAGGGTGTTGATTTTATCCTGTATCCAACAAATGGGAAACCTAGAACTCCGAGGGGAGGGAAGGTCCCAGGAAGCCAGCATTTGGTCATTTTGCACATAAGGAAAGTAAGGCACAGGAGAATTAAGTCACTGGCTCCAGAGACCAGCTGTGGAACCAGTCAAAGGTGGAACCAGACCAGGGGGTCAGCCTCCTCCATCGTGAGGGCCAAAGGCTGAATGACTTTCCCCTGCTTCCTGCCACGATGCCTGGAAGTCCACCACAGACTACATTTTCTTGGGGCCCTAGAGGTTTTTTGCCCTGAGGTCACCGATAGTCCCGAAAGTCCTCACTAAGTGACACCCTGAGACACTTGTGTGGGGCAGGGGGTCGGGGTAGGGATGCCAGCTTTGAGTAGGTGAATTTCCAGGAGAGGTGAAGTTTGTTCCACCTCATCATCTTCCCTTTACGGCCTCTGACACAGGCCTGGGAGGAGAAGGTCCTGACATACTGGACACACGGGCTGGGGTGGACTGCAGGCTGTTGGGGGAGGGGCTGATGGGCCTTCTCCCTCCTTTGGAGAGGAACACAGGCAGAGCACCCAGGGCCCACATGGAGGGCAGAGGTGTTGTTCAAGGGGAATATAAGCACTCCCTCTCTCTTCTGCCAATCCCCAAAGTTCCACCAGAGAAGTCTGGTTTGTAAGCTTAGTAGGTAGTGCTACACGCTTCAGTCTCACGATGGAACTAGCACACTGTGCGAAGGCATTTCTGTGAGGTAGGTATTCCTATTCTCATCTTATTAATCAGGAAACTGAGGCTCAGAGAGGCAACACAATTTGCTCAAGGTCAACCATCTAGTGTAAGTGGACCAAGTGGGATTTTAACCTGGAGCATGTGATCCTAAAACCCACACCCCTGCTACACTAAGCTGCAAGTTTCCAGAGCCAGGCCTGTCCCTGCTTCTTGCTGACTGCTGCTACTTTCCACCCTGGATGCACCTTCTAAGAAAACCAGGAGCAGAAATAAAGCTGAAAAGGACTGTTGATTTTTAAAAACAAATATTTAATTCTAAAACATCCTATACAGAAGAACTTCCTGTTTCATTGTCCTGTAGCAGTGGCTTCTTGGAAGTGGTGTCTCAGGAGCTCTCTGCACTGAAGGTAACAAGCAGCAGTGGACTGAGTACTCCAGAGAACCTTTCAAAGGGATTCCTGCACTGGGTGCTAAGAGCTGAGATTCCATCCAACTTTGAGATTCTGGAATTTTCTGGGGCACCTTACAATACATCTGTATTGGCAGCCTGCGGCCCTGGAGGGAACTGGAGTTTTCTGAGAGCACTGTCCACTCTGCACACGGGGTCCAGGAGGTTAGAAGTTCTGCAAACAGAACTTCTTCCCAGAATTGACTCCTGCTCTCTGAGGAAGTACTGGCTTGTGCGCATGACCCCTACTAACTAGGAAAACTTGTTCCAGCAGTAACTTATTCATTTGCATAAGCATAAACACAATTGCATGCTATTTTCTTGTGCCTTTGTTCGTATCTTTTTTTATTTAAAGATTTATTTATTTATGCATATAAGCCCTGGGGTACAGGCCAGAGGTGTGGGGGGTGAGAGGATTCACCACAGAGAGTGGGGAGCAGAACAGGCAGATCAACAGAAGCACATTGCTGAGGGGAGCAGCGGGCACAGCAGGAGAGGTCTCCTGCGCCATGTGGGTCCCCTCCCTGGCCAGCAGCAGGGATTGAACTCGTGCTGCAGTGGCTGCGGTTTGCTTCATAGTGCGTTGCTTAACCCACTGCGCCACTAGGGAGGCCCTTGTTCATATCTTTAATAAAAGCTTGGGCTGGGAGAGTGAGAGGCAGAGCAGCTTTCCAGGACGCTCTCCCCAGCCTCCCCCTGCTGCAAATTCATTTATACTCGGAGTCTTCAATAACAGCTGAGAACTTTTTATGAGTTGTCTGGCTGTCCACGGCACATCTGGGAAGTTATCACCATGCACTTTCCTATTTATAGAAAGAGCAGCTGAGGCACAGAGCGGTTAAATTATTTGCCTAAAATCACACACGGCAAAGCTCATGTTTTACAGTTCACATTATTCCTTGTCAGTCTTGGAAGCGGATGGAATAAGGGGTTTCAGCATCGTTTCACAGATGTAGAAACTGAGGCAGAGAAAAGCTAAGTGTCTTGCCTCACATCAGACACCAAGCAGTGCTTGTTCTGACTCAAAACCTCACCTGCGTTCTCTGGCTGTTGGTGATGCAGAGACTGAGGGAGCCTGGGTTGCCATGGTAACATCCTTTTCTCCCAACACTCAGCATCACAGCTGCATATGTGCGCTAGGCACCGACTGGAGCCACAGAGCATCCCCGTTGTCACCCCCTTACAGGGGAGGGTGATGGAGGAGCCTCCGTGGCTTTAGAGAAGTTAGCTTAACCATGTGCCAACTCCCCTAAACAGTGCTTTCCTGCAAGAGAGGGCAGGGGCCAACCCACCAGCAGGTTATGACCCAACCAAGAATGTGGATGCTGAGGTGATGGGTCACTGAGGTCTCACCCACAAGACCAGTTAGAGCAGGGTGGGGACATGATGTTTTTGGAACTCTTAATGAGCAGAGGGTCGATGACCTTTCCCACAATGCCTTGGAGCCAGGAGCGCCTGTGTCAACTTACCATACCCTCCTGGACCCCAGCAGGAGGTGCTCACTGGACCAAGGAGGGAAATTTGTTCACACCACACAAGAAGAACTTGTTCGTGTAGAAAAATAATTTTTAAGAGAGCAGATAAGGAAAAAGAAAAACATTTCAATCTCTTAGAATCCCTTTACCCAGAGATTAATGGTTGGTTTATGTCTTCCTAGATAAAATTATTTACAAAATTACATATATAAAAATACATATGAATAAAATTTTGTATTTGTTTCTATATATGTGAATCTTATATGAAATATACTACATATTACTATACACACCATTTTGGTAACTTGTCTTTTTCACCTAATATACTGTGTCTTTCCGCATCAATAAATTTCCATTGATGACCTAATTTAAAAGCAGCATGGGATGGTATTGTATACCATATTTATTGAACAGGTCCCCAACAGGAGGTGGCTTTTTCTTTTGTTTCCTTGCCTTTTTAAACAATGCTGCGATGAATAGCCTTATGTTATATTCATTGACTGTCCTTAGTTATTTTCCTTAGGATAAATCCCTAGAGGAGGGAAGGCTGGGTCAATCAAAGGCATGGATATTTGAAGTTGCAGTGCTTCAAGGGACTGTGGTGATAGTGCACGGGTGAATTGGTGGTGGAAATTTTACAGGGACTACATCTGAGAGGAAAAAGCACACATTATACAAAAATGAAGAATGATGTAAAATATATACATAAGGGCCTCCCTGGTGGCGCAGTGGGTTGAGTGGGTGAAGCATCTGCAGCACAGCAGCGGGAGTTTGATCCCTGGCCAGGGAGGGGACCCACATGGTGCAGCAGACCTCTCCTGCCTCGCCTGCTGCTCCCCTCAGCAGTGTATTTCAGTCCTTCTGCCTGTTCTGCTCCCCACTCTGTCTCTGGTGAATGCTCTCACCTCCTGTGACTCTGACCTGTACCCCAGCTCTTGTGTGCATAGATAAATAAATATTTAAATATATATTAAATAAATGAATATAAAAAAAATAAAATTGCAGTGCTCATTGTAATCATGGCTTTTGTATATGATCCTTTTACAGTCGAAACTCACCTATGGGGGGGGAGGAGTGGCAGGGAAAAAACAGTGCCCACAATAATAGTATAGACATTGCCAGTGTACTTACATCAGCAAATGGCATTATCTGAAAAGTAGCAATGCCTTAGCCAGGATCATGTAGCCAGGGAGAGAGGAAACAGGAGGTGGTCTGACTTTTCCTGTTCGGATGCCCAATTTGAAATTCCTCCAACTGCTGATTGGAGCTGTGTACCAAGGGAATCCTGCCTCTTATTGCTCCTGTCCAGGTCTCTATCTTCAGAGTCTCTGAACTCTCTGAAGAGAGTTCTCTGCCTCTCTTCCCTCTCTCTCTCTTACCATCTGAAGGAGAAGCAACTGATCTAGTTTAAAATCCTCCATTGGTAGAAAGTTAAGTGTTAAGGATAGCAATTACTGGGTGCTGGGAGGAAAGATAAATTTAGCTTGCTTCTTTGGGCATCTCTGCACTTTCTAGCACTTTCTCCCATTTCAAGTTCTCCTTCCAGAGTTCAGGCTTCTATGCTCTGGGACAAAGTGTTCCACACTGACCACAGAAGATGGGATTGAAAAGCAGCACCAGGGGCCTCCCTGGTGGTACAAGAGGTCAAGCACCGCACTATGAAGCATCCGCAGCCACTGCAACACGAGTTCGATCCCTGGCCAGGAAGCTGACCCACATGGCACAGCAGACCTCTCCTGCCTCACCTGCTGCTCCCCTCAGCAGTGTATTTCAGTAGATCATTCTGTTCTGCTCCCCACTCTCTGGTGAAACCTCTCACCCCCAGAGTACCTCTGGCCTGTACCCAATTTTTGTATGCATAAATAAATAAATCTGAAACAAAAATGGTTTGCTCTAATTTAAAAATAAACAAACAAATAAATAAAAGCAGCACCACTGGCACATGTGTGATCAGAAAACTTGGGGTTGGCTTGCCACCCCCAGTCCACACGGGGCACATTCATTTCTGATCCCACCTGTCTCCTTTCACAACTCAGGATTATCTAAGTGTGACTCTGTCTCCGAAGTCAAGTTGGAGGTTGTCCTGTCCTCCTCCCCTTCTCCAGTCTATCACTGTGCTCTGCCTACAGAAGGCCCTTCGGGGAACTTGGCGGTAGGCTGGGAAGCCCTCCAGGCCAGGGCTGGGCTATGTTAACCTATACCACCAAGCCGCCCACACTTGGTGGGTGATCCATGATTGTTCAGTGTATGAACAAAGGAAAATAAAAACCTGAGTGGGCGGAAAAGCAAGCAATGGGGTTGCTCAAAGGAAAGAACTACTGAGCTTCATTGCCCAATAAAAGCTTAAAGGCAAGATCATGCCAGACAGAAAAATAACAGAGTTAAGCTCTGTGTCCCGGTCACACATCTCAGGAGTCAACCAACCTCAAAAATAAAAAATACACAGGGCTACTATTTAATAGTTGCATCTCTACTGAACACATACAAACTCTTGTCATTATTTCCTGAACAATACTGTATAGCAGTTATGTAGCATTTACATTCCTTTAAGTATTAAAAGGGGGGACTCCCTGGTGGCTGAACAGGTTAAACACAGTACTATGAAGCATCCGCAGCCACTACAGCACAAGTTAGATCCCTGGCCAGGGAGGGACCCACATGGCACAGCAGACCTCTCCTGCCTTGCCGGGTGCTCCCCTCAGCAGTGTATTTCAGTCGATCTGCCTGTTCTCTCCCTTCTCTGTCTCTGGTGAATCTTCTCACCTCCTGTGCCTCTGGCCTGTACCCCAGTTCTTGTATGCATAAGTAAGTAAATATTTTTTAAAAAATAAATTTTAAAAGGAATCTGGAGATGATTCAAAATGTATGGGAGGATGTGCAGATATGTAAATATTAGGCCACTTAATAGTGGGGACTTAGGCACCCTTGGATTTTCATATTTGCAGGTCCATGAATACTGAAAAATGACTAGATATTGGCAAGTGCGGCCAATTCGCCAACCTAATGCACACAACGTCAGTAGAAAAATATATAAATAAGATTTTGAGATGGAGAGAGGTTAAAGGGCACTTGGGAGCCATTCCCAGTCTCAGCCCCTCCTGGAGGCCCGGGCTCTTTTCTGTGACCAGATCCTTTTCTGGAAGTTCAGACTTTGGAATTGAAGAAATCTGATTCAAAACCCAGTTTTACCACATACTATGTGGGTCATCACTGGGAAGTCAAAACACTTCTTTTAGCCCCAATTTTGTCACCTACAAAATGGGTATTATAATACAGCAGCTAGGCTTAAAGTGCCTGACATAGCTGCCTTGTAAGTGCTGGGTATCGGTGATGTTAATAATTCTCCCATGGAACCATGAGATGTTTCTGGCTCTTGGTTCTGTCATTGTAACCCCCACCTCACACATCTTAGTTGGGGTGTGATCAGGCTCATGTGTGGGTGCCGAAGAGCAAAGCAAGGCACAGAGGAGCCGGAGGAGCCGAGAGGGCACAGTGGGGCTGTCTCAGGGCAGAGTGTGTGACCCAGTACAGGAGTGGCTCTCCCTCCCCTTCAGTCTGGGGGACCCTACAAATATAGAGGGGAAAAGGGGGCTTAGAAAAACCATCAGATGGGCCTCCCTGGTGGCGCAGTGGGTTAAGCACAGCACTATGAAGCAAACCGCAGCCACTGCAGCACGAGTTCGATCCCTGCTGCCGGTCAGGGAGGGGACCCACATGGCGTGGCAGACCTCTCCTGCTGTGCCCACTGCTCCCCTCAGCAGTGTACTTCTGTTGATCTGCCTGTTCTGCTCCCTGCTTTCTGGTGAATCCTCTCACCTTCCCCCCACATCTCTGGCCTGTACCCCAGTGCTTATATGCATAAATAAATAAAAAATCTTTAAAAAAAAAAAAGAAAAACCATCAGAGGGGGAGGAATAATTAGGGATATTAATTAGGATATTATAATTAGGGGGGGAACTGAGGGATAATTAGATGTGTGTTTATCTTATTTATCCGCTTCAGTACCTAATATTTCCCCCTTTGTGAGGCCTAGGACGGTTACTGTCTGGTTCATCGCTGTCTCTGGCACCTGCTGACAGGGTCGGCGCTCAATGACCGTGAATGCTTGCATGAGTAATGGAGAAAGGGACGAACCTAGAAACAGCTGGAGGACACTGAGGTCCAGCGAGAGAAGCAGCTGTTCAAAGTGACTCAGAATAAAACCAGGGCTTCCCCTCCTCCACACGGCCTCTCACTCTGTGAGAATTCCTAGAAAGATGGGCACTTGGCAGCTGACAATTTTAATTGCTGGGGATCCCGCTCACAAGGTGCCAGAAATAGGTCTGGACTGTCTGAGGTGGAGGATGGGGCTGCCTGGCCGGGTCTCCCGCCGACTGGTAGCCTAGCAACAGCCTTGGGCTCAGCCAATCGCTGCGAGCCTCTCCCAACCCCCAACCACCCTCCCCCAGCCGCGTGCAGGGTGGGCACGCTGTGGGTAGCTGGCTGTACCTCAGCCTCCGGGGAGGCGCCTAGAGCAGTGATAGGTTCCCAGGAAAGCGCTGGCAAGTCTCCAAGTCCCTGTGAGCAGCACCTGTCTCTGCTCCTACCTGGTCCCTAATTGTAGACTGAGTTTTAGACTGCATCTCCCTGGGCATATCTCTTGACTGCCCTCGGCCATTATCATAATAATTATTATCATTATCTTAACAACAGTCGTTTACCCAGGCAAGTTTTCACACTTAGAGCTTCAGTTTGCCTTCACAGTCACAACGCGTAGTGTAGCTGAGGGCCAGCCACTCTGGCGCGTTCGCCATTTTGTTTCTATATTCTCGCTGCTGGGCGCTGAATGAAGCAGCAAGGCCTGAGGTTTCGCATGGCCATAGGGAGAGCCATGGACACCCTCTGGGGCAGCAAGTTTCCAGGCAGGGAATCTTTGTTTAAAAGAGTCTCCCTGGTGGCGCAAGCGGTTAAGCATCTCACCATGAAGTATCTGCAGCCACTGCAACACAAGTTCGATCCCCGGCCAGGGATGGGGGCCTACAGGGTGCAGCCTCACGCGTTGCTCCCCTCAGCAGTCTTTCAGTCAGTCTGCCTGTTCTGTTCCCCACTCTGTCACTGGGGATTCCTCTCACGCCCCACACCTGTGGCCTGTACCCCAGTTCTTGTATGCATAATAAATAAAAAAGAAATTAAAAAAAAAAAAGAAATCTCCTGTGGAAAACTTGGGGATTTAGCTCAGGGGTAGAGCGTTGGATTGCAGATTCAAAGATTCTCAAGTAGAAACCATGGATTGAAGCCTAGAGGGGCTCAGGCTCTGCCTTTGGACCCAGCCCACTGTAGGAAGGAAGCCCCTGAAAGCACCATTCTGAAACTCTTAAGGTTCTAGAAGCCTAGGTCAAAATGCTGACCCAGACCCACCCTGTCATGTTATAGGAGAGAAACCTGGTCAAAGGACAAAGGTGAAGCCGAATGAAAATGGCTGAATGGATGGCTGGCCAGTGGCTGGTTAAATGAGTAAAGGAAGCATATACCCTAAGGCAGAAACCAGAGCTAGGATAGATGAGAAAAGTCACATTTTTCTACTCTGTTCTGAATGCATTATAGACTTTAGCCAAAAGCAAACCGAGTCTACTCTAGTAAGCATTAAAAGCAACAACACTCTAAAAATGGATAATGACACTCTTCTATACAGACCTTTATCTACCCTTGAGAGAACTGGCTTTAAAAGTTTAGATGCTCTTGTGTCAGGTTGCTATGGAAACAGCAGTGCCTCCCACTGGCTCAGCACCTGGATTCCAAGAAGGTGTCCTGAGTCTCTTTCTTAGTGCCTAGGGGCCTCATCCTGCCCCTGTGTGCTTCTCCCCAGTATCCAGGCACAATCTCCCCAAATTTCCACTGCAGGATCACTGGTTACCTTGAGATGACACAGACATAGAGGGAGTGTGTTTAGAAAGTTCTTTGGAACCTCATGATATTCTTAGGACATTACTCCTGCTCTTTTCTCTCTGACTGTTTTCTTTGGTGGACCTAAAAGTCCCTTGGGGATCTTGCTCCAAAGTAGAAATGGGCCTCCCCCACTTCCAGACTGTGAGTGTCCTACCCTGCAGATTGTCCTTGAGCACTAAGGAGATGCTTGGACACTGCAAAAGCAGGGAATAGTCACACACACTCTTGTTCTCAGAGTTGGGGTGTGTGTGTGTGTGTGTGTGTGTGTAGCCAGGGAATTCCAGGTACACCTCTGTTACACAGAGAAAAGATCATCTCAGAGGATCGCCTCATTGGGGATTTTCTCAAATTAGGGCACCAGTGCAAAGGAACGCCCAAACCTCCCCTCTTTCAAACCCATAATTAAAGTTCATTTCTGCTGACTGGAACTGTGCACTGCCCCAGCTGTCCCAGGCTCCAGATGGGTCTGTCACCTGTGTCTCTGATTTTGTTCCTGAGTCTGGAATTCTCAGGAAAGCACAGGGTCTGAGAGCACTCTGGCTGTTTACTGCTCTTAGCAGCTGCCATTTCTCAGTACTTCCCCAGTGCCGGGCTCTCTGCTGCACTGTCTCATTTCATCTTCAGGACATTCCTGGCAAGTACTCCAGGTATCTCATCTGTGCAGCGAGGAAATGGAGGTTCAGTAACTCGCTCAAGGTTATGCCATTGGAAAACCTGACCTTCAGGTCCTGAGGCCCCCAAAGCCAGTTCTCTCTGTGAGAACCAGCTCTTGGAGATCTGCCTGTCTAAAGTAACATTTAGTCTTAGTCCTCAGGGCTCAGATAACCCTGGGAGATAGGAAGACCCACATTAGAGCGACAGAACCCAAACCACATCTTCAAGTATAAATTCCCTTTCCCAGACTTAAAGCCCCTCCTCGGGCCAGGTCAATCTCTTCTTTCCCCAGGAAATACAAAATATGCAATCATGATTTTCTCCCTCAACACACACTTTTATTTCTCTTTTGCCATCTACGCAGACCTTACCCTAAGGTCTGGCTTAAGATCTGACTCCCTGGAGGCCTCCCTGGTGGCGCAGTGGGTTAAGCAAAACACTAGGAAGCAAACCGCAACCACTGCAGCACGAGTTCGATCCCTGCCACCAGCTGGGGAGGGGACCCACATGGCCCAGCAGACCTCTCCTGCCTCGCCCACTGCTCCCCTAGGCGGTGATTTTCAGTCAATCTGCCTCTTCTGTTCCCCACTCTGTCTCAGGTGAATCATCTTACCCCCCACACCTCTAGCTTGTACCCCAGTGCTTGTATGAACAAATAAATAAATTTTAAAAAGTCTGACTTCCTGATCACCCCGACACTTAGTGCTCTCTTCCTCCTCACTGTCTGCACCATTTATCCCAAGCTGTCGCCAGTGGCCTGGCCTGTCTAGCCCATCCGTGAGGACAAGGCCTGCACCCAGAATACCCTTCTCGCCCTTATTGCCTGTTTACATGTTAGGTCATGTTAATGCTGAGCCCTTAAGTATTTAAGAATGAGAACTTCTTCATATTCTATCAACAGGGATTTTTCTGTTTTGTTGCCCATTATATCCCCAGTCCTTAATCAATACTGTAGGGACTTAATAAAGCTTGTTGAATAAATTAGTAATGAGTGGTTTCAAAAAATGGATGAATGAACTGAAGGCGAAGTGCAAAGAGTGTCTTCTTTCCTGGGCTCATCGGCATCCTTCCAAGTGGTGGTCAGGAAGGTAGATTTTTCCAGTGACTCACCAGACGTGGGTTTGCGTGGTGAACCACAGAGCAGTTTGCTCAGTCCAGCTTGGCCCCGGCTCTTGCTCAATGCACATAAAACCCCACGCTAGAGCACATTCTTTCTTATGTGGTGATCACGTGAGGACAGAGTTGGGTGACCGTAAAGGTCAATGGGTCAGCTGCTAACGTGAATGGGAGCCAGGTTAGTCTGGAGGTCTGCTTATCGTTTTTTTGCCTGTTTTTCCTCTAGAATCAGAAATGGAGCTCAGCTGCCTTTGCTGAATTTGATCCCAAAGTAAAGTAAACAACACTTTTTTAATACTCTTTAAATGAACTGGTTTAAAAATAGATCTCTCAAATGCAGTGTGGGATTCTGGATTGGGTCCTGGGACAGAAAAAGGACATTAGCAAAAAAAAAAAAAAAAAATTGGGGAAATCTATAGTAATTGGAATTAATGCCATAGTTATGTGAGAGGCTGAAGTTGGAGAAACCAAGTAAAGGGTATATGGAGCTATCTGTGCTACCTCAGCAACTTTTCTATAAATCGATATTATTCCAGAATGACAAATTCATATTATTAAAGTAAAAAAAACCAGCTCAGCCAAGGCTGGCAGACACACAGTCCTTGCCACTCAGCAGGGGTTCAGTTAAAGCCTACAGACAGGGCCTTCCTAGGTGGTGCAGTGGGTTAAGCAACGCACTATAAGCAAACCGCAGCCACTGCAGCACAAGTTCGAGCCCTGCCCCCTGCCCGGGGAGTGACCCACATGGTGCAGCAAATCACTCCTGCTGCTCCCCTCAGCAGTGTGTTTCAATCGATCTGCCTGTTCTGTTCCCTGCTCTGTCTCTGCTGAATCCTCTCAACCCCCGCACCTCTGGCCTGTACTCCAGCTCTTGTATGCATAAATAAATCTTAAAAAAAAAAAAAAAAAAGCCTATGGACATTGTGGAGAATGTCACCCATATGAACTTCTTTCAAAAAAGGGTTTAGACTGTGTAACTAACACATTTAAGTTTTACAGGATCTTCCATCTAAGCATCTTCCACTTAATAGTCCAAAGGATGGTTTGGGGGAAATAAATCTTTACCCATTGGTTGGAGAAGCTAAATATGTGAAACCCAAGTTTCTTTGACTAACTTGAAAGATACTGATTCCCACATGGTACTGGGAGTGGTGACCACCACCTCGTGGTGAGATCATTTCCACAGCATCCGATACAAGTCTTTTTTGCATCTGTTATTTCACTTGATCTCACCTTCTTAGTCCACATGCAAATAACTGCTCACCCCATGGATCGTGGCAGGAAAGTTGTATTGCTTGCAAAACAACTTCTGAAATCATAATTGGAGAGACACAAAATGTAGAAATTAAGAGAGATTCCGGTCTTGACTCTACTGTATAAACCTGGGCAAAATGGCTGTTCCACTCCTAGGTATGAATGGATATTAATATAGCCTCTGCTTGATAAGGCTGTGAGAGGATTAAAGCAAATGATTTATGTAAAGCATTGAGCACAGCGTCTGGCATATTCTAAGTGCTTGATAAATGGCCTTTAGCTATTAGCATGACACTGAAATGTGAATCTACTACCTTTTTACAGAAACACTGCCATATTAAGTAGATAACTCTGTATCTTTTTTTTTTTAAAGATTTATTTATTTATGCATGCAAGAGCTGGGGTATAGGCCAGAGGCGCGGGGGGAAGGGGGTGAGAAGTTCACCAGAGACAGAGTGGGGAGCAGAATAGGCAGATCACTGAAACACACTGCTGAGGGGAGCAGCAGGGGAGACAGGAGAGGTCTGCTGCGCCATGTGGGTCAGCTCCCTGGCCAGGGATCGAACTCATGCTGCAGTGGCTGCAGATGTTTCAAAGTGCAGTGTTTAACCTATTGCACTAACAGGGAGGCCCCTGTGTATCATTTTTGATGAAGACATTTGATTCTCAAGTACACCCAGCAGCTAGGACTGAACTTCAGGTTACACCAAAGGCTACACACGAGCGTGCGCACACACACACCTACAACAAGGGAAAAAACAGAAGTTCTTTTTCATCTTATTCATATCTTTAGAGAACTTCGGAGACACTTCCAGCTCTAGTGGACTGACTGAAAAGGAGTCTCTCCAGCTTCAAGAACAACAACAAAAAGTTTGGCTGTAAATTGAAACTAAGCTGTGAGATATGGTTGAACTCACAGGAAAAAAGAGATGAAGCAAAAAGGAACTGAAAACCAGTGGCTTGAGAGAGAACGCTGAGGATGCTGTGGCTCCAAAGGCTCTTCTCAAACCACAGTGTGACAGACACAGGGGCTGTGGTGCAGGGTTGTGTGACGGGGATTTGAGCTGAGACCCTGCTGAAAAACAGGACCCCTGACAGCTGCTGGGCCAGAGAAACCAGCCAGCAGCTCGTCTCCGCCCTGGGCTCTGGGTAGAAGAGTGCAAGTGTCCTAAGTCCCTTACACACTCAAAGCCCCAAACCTGCCTTATGTGTGGTTTAGAGCTCGAATTGACATCACCCTCGGGGTCATTAATATCAGAATTGGTCTTGTAGATAAGCCTGGGGTACCTGGCCAGGACCAAGGGAAACCAGTTCAGAGTGGTCCTTCCACCACCCAGGCCGCACGGAATTCCCATGGAAAACCCAAGTCTGTGCAGATGAACTCACAAGTAGATATTAAATATTTCAATCATGGGCCTCCCTAGTGGCGCTCACTGTGAGGCATCTGTGGCATAGCAGCATTTCGATCCCCAGCCAGGGAGGAGACACACATGGCACAGCAGACCTCGCCTGCCTTGCCTACTGCTCCCCTCACAGTGTGTTTCAGTCCATCTGCCTGTTCTGCTCCCCACTCTGTCTCTGGTGACTCCTCTCACCTCCTGCAACCTGGCCTGTACCCCAGCTCTTGTGTGCATAAATAAGTAAATCTTTAAATAAATAAATAGATAAAAATTTCAATCAGGTAGGTCGGTGTCCAGTCATTCTTGCTTTAATATACTTAATAAGTTCTCAAGAACACGCTTGGTTGGGTTTCAAAAATACTGCTTTACCTATTTTTCTATTTTAAGGTACTTTCCTTTTTGTGTGTTTTTCATGGCACTCAACACTCACTGATCACAGACTAGTCATGGGGACTGCCAGGGACAAAGCCACGGCCTTTCATCCCTGCAAGTGGGATGTCTTCCCATGCCCAGTTTACAGACAGGAAAAGCAAGGGTGAGGCAGGTCACTGGCTGGTCAGAGACCCACAGATGGGACTCCTCCCAGTGCTCTTCCTTCCTGGAACCTCTGTTCTTCGCCATCTCTGGGCGCCTTGCTCCTCCGCTGGTGACCAAAGAAAGGAGTTACCAGAGCCAGGCTTCTCATAGTGGTCATCCTGTCTGCCCAGCCCCCGTCAGGAAGAGCCCATTGAACCACCTGCCATGACAACAACTTCAGTCGCCCTGGATTCCAGGGCCCTAGAAACCCTTCAGTCATTGGGATGGCAGGAGCTGTCTTAAGCAGCACTGGAACACTTGGGGGTAGGTTGCAGGGGGCAGAACACATGCCTGTATTGTCCTCTGTCCCCAGTGAGGTGCCATCCTGAGCCCTACTGTGTCTGTGTTTGTGAGACCAACACCCCACTACTCCTCTGCCTTTGCGTGAGCTTTGTGAGGTCCTGTGGAAGCTTATTTGCTGTCCAGGAGGGCGCTGCCTCCATCTTGGAGAATGGGTGGTGATGCAAGTGCATCTCCAAAGGGCTGTCCCCCAAGGACCTGCCAGTCCAGAACACTTTGGGAGCCCACAGGTTCTCTCCCTCCCCTCGCTCCCCTTGGAAGTTTGTCTCGCTTGAAACGACACCCCCAAATCATTCACCAACAACACCCTCAAATCAATCCCTCCTGCTTTTTTTTTTTCTCCTTTAAGCACACATGCTGCTAATTTCCTGTATTTTTAGTTACTTATGATTTGATTTTACCAAAAGAAATGTTGGCTCCACGAGGGCAGATACCCACTGCGTTCACTACCGGATCTCTAAGACAGAGAATGAAGGAATGAATGAGTGGCTTATTTTATCACTGTAATTCAGCCAGAATCTGGTCCTCAATTTCTTTGTACATTGAGAGGATTTGGCTCAAATGACAGCTTTCAAACTTAAAAAAAAATGTCATTGGAACATTTTTTTAAAATGAAATTTTAGGAAGAACTACCATGTATAAGACAGAGAAAAGTAGGGCTGTACTTGTTGACTCAGCGTATATAATTTTCCTGCCTCCTGCAGCACCCTGGGGTTCCATGGAACACAGTTTACAAACCACTGACCTAAGTGAAGTTCACCTTCAACTGGTCACTTCTTCCAAGATCTAAGTATAATACAATCATCTGTAAAATGGAGGAGTTGGATTTGCTGACTTTCAGACTGTAACATTCTAGTATTTTAAGTCATATCTAAGAGGCAGAAAATTACCTAAGAACCAATAAACCCCAAAATAGAAATCTCAAAGACTCCTCCAGTGCCATGCTTGCCAACAGCCAGAAATCACCAAGAATTTACCGAGCAACTTTTGTTTGATAAGCAATTTGTGGGAGCCATGGGACCTGTAAGATCTCAATTGCTCATCCAATGTAACTGATGAAATGAGACACATCTGGAGCAATTAAGAGCGTGCACCACCAAATGCCACATGTGGGGGGCAGATTCTGTGGGCAAACTAGAGATCAGACCAGGAGATCAAGCAGGATAAGGTGAAAGGGTGTTTTGGAAGAGGCGATATCTCTGGGAAGGAAAACTGGTGATTCTAAGTGATGCCCAGCGCCCCATCTTCAGCAGGAACAAGGCACTCATGCCTCCAGCTACCAAGAGGACACAAGCCCCCTGAAGGCTCAGAGCTGAGCTCCTCCCCAGCCAACAGCCTGGACTTGAACTTATGGACTCTTGGTCTTGATCACAGACAAGAACAGTTTCCCCATCATCATCATCGTCATCATCATATCACCACTTATGGCTCTTGGGTCAGAATCACAATATTGTCTCCAATATCACCCTGTTCTTCCTTGGTAACTGAGTTTCCAATCTTCAGCTGAACACCTGACCTCCTAGAATAGTCTACATTCCCAGCCCTCCTTACCACCAGGTGTGGCCATGTGACTAAGTTCTGATCCATGGGAGGTAAGGTGACAAGATGTGTGTCACTTCCCTAACCTGTTCTTTTTTTTTTTTTTTTAAAGATTTATTTATTTATGCACACAAGCACTGGGGTACAGACGGGAGGTGTGGGGGGGTGAGAGGATTCACCACAGAAAGCGGGGAGCAGAA
>JAGFMF010011803.1:13941022-13953946 GCA_019455555.1 Galemys pyrenaicus
TCCCCCCCTGGCCGGCAGCAGGGATCGAACTCGTGCTGCAGTGGCTGCGATTTGCTTCATAGTGCGTTGCTTAACCCACTGCGCCACCAGGGAGGCCCCCCAAACCTGTTCTTAAAAGGAAAGGGTGTGCTTCCCCTTTTCCCTCTCTGACTGGCTGGAATGCAGATGTGGCAGGCAGCCCTCTGGGACCACAGTGGAAGGAGACTGGGTCCCCACTCCAGAGCCATCTCTCCAGCTTTGGGGGGGTATGACATGCAAAGGCCAGTGGTCGACAGTGTTCTGTCTGGGGGAAGCCTCTCTGCTCTCCTGCCCCACACAGCTACAACAACCCTTAGCTTGCAAAGCTCCTTCATGGGATCACTGGTGATCCCCAGGCCAGCTGTGGGGAGCAGGAAGTAGGTATCAGCTTCTTCCAATACACAGTCGCTGAGCAGACTTGGCCAAGGTCACTCACTGCTGAGTGGTTTCCCAGGACCTGAGGGGAGGAAGAGCTGGAGAGAGATTGGGCTTTGGGACCAAGCCAGTGTTGGTTTGAATCCCATTAAACCCCTCACTGTAAGACTATGTGAAGAAATGGTGCATGTAAGGCGGGTTCTCGCCTGACTGCAGGACACTTGGTTCTCAGAATTCAGGGCATCTGCTTCCGTGCCAAGTGCACTTTGCTATGAGTGTGTGGGTCTCTGAGGCTGGGGCTACCCCAGAGCTGCCCGTGGGGGTTGTTACATTATCCCCTCCATTCTGTTTAAATTCATCCCATTAGAGAAAGCTGTACCCGCAACAAGAAGTGCTAGAGAGGATGCAGGGAAAGAGAAACTACTACACTGCTGGCGGGAATGTGAACTGGGGCAGTCACCATGGAAAGCAATCTGGATTTTCCTTAAAAAACTAAAATGGGGCTTCCCTGGTGGTGCAAGGGGTAAAGTTGCAGCACTATGAAGCTATCCCCAGCCACTGCACACTGCAGCACGAGTTCGATCCCTGACCAGGGAGGGGACCCACATGGCGCAGAAGACCTCTCCTGCCTCACCTGCTGCTCCCCTCAGCAGTGTATTTCAGTCCCTCTGCCTGTTCTGCTCCCCACTCTGTCTCTGGTGAATCCTTTCACACACACACACCCCCCCACACACACACACACATTTCTGGCCTGTACCCTGGTTCTTGTATGCTTAAATAAATAAATCTTTAAAAAAAAAGCTAAAATGGCCAGAGGTGTGGGGGGCATGGGGTGATGGTGAATAGGATTCACCAGAGACAGAGTGGGAAGCTGTACAGGTGGCCCAGTTCTTCTATGCCTAAATAAATAAATCTTTAAAAAAAACACAAAAACTAAATTGGGAATCCCATACCACCCAGCAATCCCACTCTTGGGCATCTATCCAAAGGACGCAGGGCCAAAAGTCTCGATGCCCTGCAGCATTAGTTGCGGCACTACTTCGACAACCAGCACATGGAGGCATCCTAGATGCCCGGTGATTGAGGACTGAATCAAGAAGATGTGCTCTCTCCAGCACAGTGGCACACTAGTCGGCCACGGCAAAGACAAAATGCTGCCACTTACAGCAAAATGGAAGGAGTTGTAGTGAAGCAAGTCAGGATGACAAAGACAAATGATCGACATTTATACAGTAGATTCAACAAATACTTATGAACACTACTGGCACTACTGGACATTACTGAGTGAAGTGAGGTTCCTGAGAGCTAGCGGGTGTGAAGAGGGAGAAAGGATCAAGGATGAGGTGGGGGGAATTAAAAAATGTAGAAGTCACTTGAAAAGTTTAAAGGATGCACATATTCTATCATGAAACCTTCCTTTCAGACTCATGTAACAATATAAGCAAATGTCTCCCCCTGGGATTTTGGCTGGGAATCTGGAGACCCCAGGTTTACAGGTCCACTAAACAATGGGACCCCCAGCAACAGGCAGAGGGTCCTCCAACCTCCGTGAGGGCCCCTTCATTGGAAAGGGCCTTTTCCCACTTTGGGCAACTCTCGCTGAGCCAACTCTCTGAGAGTTGGCTGAAACCCACCATGACCCTGACAACAGCCCACCTGCTCTGCTTGCGCCCCCCAGGCAGCGTGTCCCTGCCTGGTGATTTGTCCTGCGTTTTACCCTCTCCAGAAGTCTCACCTCTTGTCCGACCTATGGGACTTCCACTCACCTTTCAAGCAATGACTCAAATGCCACCGCCCCAAGGACTGCCATCACCGGAGTGTTTGCAACCCCCCTCTGAATGCCTGCGCTTTTAAACTTTCTGACATTCAATTGCAACTGTCTTGCATTATAACAACCTGGTTGCCTTCACGTCTGAGGTGACTGTAAGCTCCATGAGGGCAGGGGCAGAGTTTTGTTTTGCATTACATCTTTGTATCCTCTGCAGGGCTGAGTCTATGCTCAATAAACACTGGTTGAATGAATGAATGAATAATTGGGTTGCCATGCAGTTTTTATAGGGGAAAAGTGATCAAGTAGTAGCTTAAGAAGGGTTGGAGTTTCAAGATCCCCAAATTCCTATTCTTTGATAAGGACATTTTTTTAATTATGCAAATACAGCTTTGAGGCAAATTCCCAACCTTACTTCTGACCAGATTGGAAATTCTGAATTCCCCACTAGTTGTCATAGAGACCATCTCTCCTCAGATGAATGAATGAATGTTTACTGTGTTTTGAATTAAAAATTCATGTGCATCCAAACTGGCCCTATCACAGATGGAAGCATGCATTTCCAGAAGATGGCCCTACTGCTGCCTCAGTTTTCACATGATCTCTGCACAGATAGCCCAAGTCTGGAGAAGAAGGGGCAGGATGGTGACATGTGTTAAAAGGAGTCAATGTCTGTTAATACTCATATAGTGTAATTGTTTACACATAAGTATGAGATCACCTACCAGTATAATTGTCTACACATAAGTATGAGATCATCTACCAGTGTAATTATTTACATATAAGTATGAGATCGTCTACCAGCAAATGCACATGAATTGTCAAGGTTTAACAAGGTTGCTCAAAACAGGGTCACTGTACAAAACCATCAACGATAGTTTATAGCGGCAAAAATCACTTAGAAAATGCCATGGGGAAATAAGATCCCATCCCTCATAGCAACAAAAACTAACAAATTTAATAAAAGATACACAAAATCTTTATTTGAAGGAAGAAAAGAACAGAAAAAACAAAGAGAGACTGTATTTATAAATGGGAATGTCATTTCAATCAAAATCCCAACTGAGTTTTTCATGTGGAAAGGAAAGGGTTAAGAGTAGCGGAGGCAATATTTGGAGAAGAATTTGGAAGGGGAAAAGGAGAAAAAGGGGCCTCCCTGGTGGCGCAGTGGGTTAAGCACAACACTATGAAGCAAACCACAAACACTGCAGCAGGAGATCGATCCCTGGTGCCAGCCAGGGAGGGAACCCACATGGCACAGCAGACCTCTCTTGCCTCACCTCATTTCAGTCCATTGCCTGTTCTGCTCCCCACTCTGTCTCTGGTGAGTCCTCTCATCTCCCGCGACTCTGGCCTGTGCCCCAGTTCTTGTATGCATAAATAAATAAATCTTAAAAACAAAAAAACCTATGTGATTAGGTACAAAAACAGACAAATTAGTCAATGGAAGAAAAGGGAGAATCCAGGAACTTGAATAAGCCAGAAGCAACACTTCAGACAAAAGTGTCAAGGACTGCTTCTAAGTGGATGGGATAATTTGTTATCACATGGGCATACTATTAAAAACTTAGACTGCGACTTCAAACTCTCCACAAAATAAATTCTAAAGGGATTAACCTAAACTTGAAAGAATGAAACTTAAAAACATTGAGGAGATCATTATGACAAAGATACTGGAAACTACAACTTGTAAAGAGGAAAGCATTGAGCCATTTGACTTGCTTAGAAGCTGGAATTTTCTAAATGACAAAAGACATCAATAAAACAAAAGAGAGGCCGCTGTAGAGTGGATAAGAGAGCTGCAATGTCTATAACTGACAATGACTGGTGTATAAACGGTAACTACAAATGAGAGAGAAAATGACAACTCAGTAGAGAAAATAGAACCAGGTCACGAGCCGATGAGGGAGGAGGAAACATAAGTGTCCAATAAACACACAGGTGTTTCACATCCCTAGCAGTCGGGAAAGGCGCATTAAATAGACACAATGAAACGAGATAGAGTTTCACATCCATTAGACTCCTGAAAACTTGGAAGTCTGAGAGCGAAAGGGCTGATGACATTGTAGACACGGCTGGGGTCCAGCTGGCAGAAGCAACGTGAGAGGAAGACAGCAGAGTCTCACCAAGTTAACGAGGGTCCTGGGGACACCCCATCTGACCACTGGAGACACGACAGGATGCAGGCTGTGGAGTGCTTATGACCACAGCTTGGCTGTGTCCGTCCCTGCACTTGTTACAGGGCAACCCTAACATAAAAAGGATTTCCTTGACTGGGTCTTTACCCGCGCACTTGAAAGGCACTTATAATAAGCATTAACTGTAGGTATAGATGACAAAAGTTAATAAAGGGTTTTATTTACAAGAGAAGGGGAAATAGCGTAATGAATAACATAAGGAGAAGAGAGGGGTATAGATTTGTAAGTGTCCTACCAGTTCCGCGAAGCTGGAACACAGCGGAGTGAGCACTGAGAGCTGGCTTTGAAGGAAAAAGGGGACCCCAAGGCCTACATGTTTGCTTTTATACTTGGCTGCTTAACTCCACCCTCAGGTCCCAGTGATTTGCTCTTTGATAATGACTTTATGGGATTTGTAGTTTTTGGATATTGTAGGTTTGGAATGGGGGTTGGAGTTTATAACCTATTTGTGTAAATTATTTAGGAGGACTTTTCCCCCCAACACACTGAGTGAATCATGATCGCCAATACACTGACGGAGGGAAAGGACCTTGAAGAAAGCTGGGGGATCGTGAAGAAAGTCGGAGACTGAGTATGGGTTTCCCTGCTTCTGATGAATGGCAGGACATGGTGCAAATCACTGTCCTCTGCGTGGAATGTTCCAGATACACTTGCGGCACCCTCCCTCACCTCCTTCATGTCTGTGTTCAAATGCTACCTGCCCAAAGAGATTCCCTCACCCCACTCACTCTGCAGCCAGCATCCCACCCCTGACACTGCCCTGACACGACCAGAGGGGTCGAAAGGGTGAGAATGTCGGCTCTGCTGCCAGCCTGGGTTCAAACCTCATCTTCACTGTGTGTATTGTGTGTATGACCTGAGGCAAATCATTTAAGCTTTCTGTGACTCAGTTTCCTTCTCTGTAATATGGAGAAAATAATAGTTTTCACATCAGAGGGTTGTGAGGGCTGCATGAGTTAATGTGTCAAAGACAGGACAGGGCTGAGTATAAAGGGAGTGCTTTCTTAAAAAATTTATTCATTTGTGCATACAAATGCATACAGGCCAGAGGTGCGGGAGGTGAGAGCATCCACCAGAGACAGAGTGGGGAGCAGAACAGGCAGATCCACCGAAACACACTACTGAGGGGAGCAGCTGGCGGGGCAGGAGAGAGAGGTCTGCTGTGCCATGTGGGTCCCCTCCCTAGCCAGGGATCCAACTCGAGCTGCTGTGCCGCAGATGCTTCACAGTGCAGCGCTCAACCTGCTGTGCTACCAGGGAGGCCCTCAAGGGAGTGCTTTTAATAAAAAGTTGCTGGCAGATAACATGAATGAAGTAGGCAGGCGCAATGTGGCTGGATCTCATCAGCATACTGCAGTCTCGTGCTCCGTCCTTACAGCAGCACACAGTCAGCTCTTGGTTACCCCTACAGTTAGGGGTCCTTCTCAGGTTCAGTTCCTCTCCCTGCTGCCTCATCCCCTCTCTGCCTGGCCGAGTCATGTTCGGCCAGTATTTATTGGCTTGTTTGAACTGAATTAATTAGAAAATTCCTTGAATGCCAGAGAATGGCTCTTAGTGAACTGTGGGAAGTTGAATAAAGACACGAAGATGGGGGGGTCCCTCCCTGGTGGCACAGTGGGTTAGGCAACGCACTATGAAGCAAAAGGCAGCCACTGCAGCACTTCAATTCCTGCCCCCAGCCAGGGAGGGGACCCACATGGTGCAGCAGACCTCTCCTGCCTCACCCGCAGCTCCCCTCAGCAGTGTGTTTCAGTCATTCTGCCTGTTCTGCTCCCCACTCTGTCTCTGGTGGATCCTCTCACCGCCTGCTCCTCTGGCCTGTACCCCAGCTCTTGTATACATAAATAAATAAATTTTTAAAAAAAAAGACATGAAGACGTTGGCATCAGTGGAGCAGATGAGCGTCACAGAGACAAGGTGTTGCCAACGTCAGTTCTATGACTCCAGGATGAAGGAGTGGGGCCCCTACCCAGCCCCAACCCGCAAGCCTGTCCTAGAGTCCATTGGGTGACATTGCTGCTACAGTCACAGCGGACTCTGTGCATAAAAAAAGATCTGGGGCTTCCCTGGTAGCGCAAGGGGTTGAGGGCCACACTGTGAAGCATCCGCGGCACAGCAGCGCGAATTCGATTCCCCGGCCAGGGAGGGGACCCACATGGCACAGCAGACCTCTCCTGCCTCGCCTGCTGCTCCCCTCAGCAGTGTGTTTCAGTAGATCTGCTTGTTCGGCTCCGCATTCTGTCTCTGGTGAATCCTCTCAACTCCCACGCCAATGGCCTATACCCCAGCTCTTGTATGCATTAATAAATACATCTTTAAAAAAAAAAAAAAGCTCTGGAAGGTTCCACGTGGATCTCTGAGCACTGGCTGCAGGAAAGGAATGAATGGAAGCTCTTTTTAAATTCTGTATGCTTTTACTTCGTGTGACTTGTCATTGTTTGAATTTTGTACAGTGAGAAGGAATTTATTTCTTGTAAAATATTGAAAAGAAAGTAATGATCTTGCACATAAGAGAATGGGCATTGCTATTATTCTTTCAAACAAAGACAAAGACTTCCTACCCAGTATAGGGTCGAGGGTGGAGGGGCCCTGCTTGTTCACATCCTCACACACCACACCTGGTTCTCAGCGGGTCTCCTTCACTCCACCTTCAAAGCATATATGGAAACTAACTGCTTCTCACCAACCTCACCGCCCAGCCACATCCCTCGCCTAAACGTACAGTATTCGCCCACCAGCCATATTTCTACCGTGCTCCCTGCTCACTCAACCCAGCAGTACGGGTTCCTTAAAAACACTGTGAAGAGAGCTGGCCCTGCACCAGGCACTGTGATAAGCAATTTATCATCTCCGCCACAGATGATTGCCTGGGGATGCATTGGGGAATGAAGCCAGGCCTTCTGGATAGTAGGAAAATAAGACATGGGTTGAATGGAACACCAGGCGCTAATTGATTAGTTGTTAATCTTTTAACAGCCCTGGGAATTAGGTGTGAGTGGAATTTCCAGTTTATGAATGCGGAAACTGAGGCACAAAGAGTTCAATAACTTGCGCTAGGTCCACTCTGTGAAACGGCTGAACTGGGATATATAGCTCACGTGGCATCACCTCCCACGTCACCTCCCTTGTGCCCGTGTTCCCCATCTCTCTGACTACAAGGTTCCCCGTGAGCCGGCCCCTGCCTGCCTCTCCAGCCATATCCACCACCCCTCCTCCTCTCCCACTGCTCCCCAGCCCCAGCAGCTCCCTGACTCTCCTCCACCTGGTTTGTCACTCCCTCCACTTGGTCTCTGTTTCCCCGACTACCCCTTTCCAAGACACACGATGCTTTATTCTCTGAGCCTTTCCTGCTGTAATTTTCATGTCACTTATTGACATGAACAGGTTATTTGTTTGGATGTTAACTGTCCCCCCTAGAATTTCTACTCCATGGGGGCAGGGACTTTGTCCCAGTGCCTGAAACAGAGCCTGACACAGAACAGTAGTGCAGTAAATGAATGAATGTACCCCTACCCCTAAAGTTCAAAAACACGAATTCAAAAGTATACCTGCCCTCGCATGTTGATGACAGTGCCGTTTGCAATAGCCGAACTCTGGAAACAACCTAAGTGCCCCAAACAGATGAGAGGATCAGGCTGTGGTATAGATCCACAGTGGAATACTACTCGACAATCAAAAAGGATAAATGCATGCTGTTTGGAGCAACATGGATGAGACTAGAAGGGATTATGCGAAGCTAAATAAGCCAGAAGGGAAAGGTAAGTACAGGATGGTGTCACTTACATGTGGCATATAGAGAAACCAAACAAAGAGTCAGACAAAGACAAACTTTAAAACCAATCTTTGAAAGCTGACCATAGATATATATTATATGGGTATATATACATCATATATGTTATTATCTATTGTCAATACACTAGTAAGGATATAAAATAATTTAAAAAATAAATAAAAATCATAATCAAGACAAAATAAATGTACCCCAAGGACAAAGGGTCTCTCTATGTACTAGGTCTGGGCCTGCCTTCTGGGGCTGCTAAGAAAGAGCCTGCAGGCACTGGCTCTTCAGCTCGTGGGTCGGTGGTGTGACCTTCAGTGTCCTCCATGGGTCCCCGGACATGCAGGACAGGAGGTGAAGTGTGATCATCCACATTCCTTCCCAGTTTCTCCCCGTTTAGTCCCAGGGCTCCCACTTCTCCAGCCTTCCGGGAGCTGCTCTCACAAGTCCCTCTTCACGAAGATGCAAAGGGTTGTCCTTCCCGGGAGTATTTGTATTTGAAAAGAGGCCAGACAGGAACAACACTTTACCCCAAACTATGACCGTGTCCTGGTGTAACATCTGACACCAGGATGCTTGAGGGAGATACCACCTTCCCTCACCAGGCCCTGGAAGGCTGGGCATCTCACAGGTAAAGTCGAGGAAGGGGGGTGAGTCCAAGCTCCACGGGTGGGTCAGACAGAGCTGTCAAATGTTGCACACACTGCTCACTGTCCCACTCAACCCACCTCTTCCTGTTCTGCCACCCAGAAAGCTTAGCTTTGGTGCCCAAAGCATCTCTAGGCAATCACCGGCTCCCTTTTGGAGAATCCCTCCAGCAGTCCCCTAGAGCGCCCCCAACAAAGGCCTTACCCATTTCGATGCCACAGATGACCAGTGCCGCAATCACTGCCCCTGCCGACGTGCCTGCGAAGCGATGGGCCGTGTCCAGCATCCGGGGGGCCAGGTCCCGCAGGGCGTCCACGGCCCCAGCCTGGTAGAAGGAGAGGAACCCACTGCCCGAGAAGGAGATGGAATGAGGCGTGTCTGGGTCCCCCTTGAACACCTGTTCCTCCATGTCCTCAGCCCCGGGGCCTCCCGCGGTGGGGAGGAGCCGCCCCTCAGCGCTGTCTGCCCGAGCTCCGGCCTTCCTGCCGGTCGCAGCTCACTGCCAAGCTTCGCTGCCAGCCTGGAGCCTGGAATGTGGCGGCGGTCTCTCCCTGGAGGCTGGCGCACCCACAGGTGGCTCAGGCAGCTGCCACCTGGGCCTGTTAAACTCAGTCAAGGGCTGCAGACCCGGGAGAGGCAGAGTCGCTGGGTTGTGTGAGCAACACCCTAGTCCTGGGAGTGGCCCACTGGCTCCACAGCGTGGGTACATTCAGCTCTGGCACAGGCTGGAGCATTCTTGGCTGCCGCCCGGGGCCATGCCCACAGGGGCGGGCTCTGCTCTGGCCTCAGCCGGCAGAGGAGGCTTCACAGGAGGAGTTGCAAAACCTCCACCGATGGTTAGATGGTTATCGGATGGCACCTCCCTCCCTGATTGTGCTGTGGCAGCAAAGAAATGAAGCGCTGGCCTCTCTCCGGCAGGCAGCGTCCCCTCTCTGCAGGGCCAAGCCTGCCAACGGGACTCTGGTTTTAGGGGACACACGCCACCCGTGCCCCTCACGGTGACACCGGTCCCCGCACCCCTTCTCTGGTCTCTGTGTGGAGTGTGTGATGTGTTACACAATTATTTTTATTTGTTTTTCTTACATAAGCACACCTCTGCTTACCCCCTTGTTTGTTTATTCATTTGTTAGGATGCGCCATGGGCAAAATTGTAAAGGAAGAGAAGATGGTTCCAGAGACCCTACCACGGCTGTCTCTCACCATCTTTTCTTTTCTTTTTTAAAGATTTATTTATTTATGCACACAAGAGCTGGGGTACAGGCCAGAGTCCAGGGCAGTGAGAGGATTCACCAGAGGCAGAATGGGGAGCAGAACAGGCAGATGAACTGAAACACACTGCTGAGGGGAGCAGCAGGTGTGGGTCCCTCCGTGGTCAGGGATCGAACTCATGCTGCTGTGCAGCGGTTGCTTCATAGTGCGGCGCTCAACCCGCTGCGCCACCAGGGAGGCCCTCACTATCTTTTCTCCGCTGCCCTTCATTAAATCATTAGCCCTTAGTCAGCACCTTCTCACCAAACCCCAACCTTCTTTCAAGTGTTGGAAGAAAAAGATCTGAAATCTATTGTATGCGCCTTTCCCCATTTTGAAGTGGCACTAGTTAATTACCTCTCCTCTTGGGAGGCCAGAAATGGCCACATCCCTTCAGCACAGAGAGAGGCTTTGAAGTCCAGAGGGTGGGGCCGTGGCTGGGGGCCTGATGGGTGGGAGGGGGTAGGGTTGGTGTAGGGTTCACGGTGATGGTCGCTCAGGAGTCCAGAGATGTGGCTCCAGAGAGGAGGGTCTTCCTCACAGCCCGCAAGTTACACTGCCGAGGATGTCCCAAAGCAGTGAGGTGACAAGATCGCGTCTCCCCCTCGCCCCAAGACCGCACTCCAGGTGACCTCACACCAGGTCCCCGCCCAAGGTCCATCCTCTGCAGAGCAGAGCTTAACACACACACACACACACACACACACACACACACACACACACGGGCTTCAGCAATGCTGTGGCCACACTGGAATTCCACAGCACCCAGGGCCCAGTTGGGAGGGAGTTTTCTGTCTTGGGTGGGTAGTGCCAGTTATGTAACTGCTTCTGTTTGGGAAAAGATCCTTTAACTAAATGCGTACGTGACAGTATGTGTGCCCGCATGCGTGTGTGTGCATGTGTGTGTGTGAGTGTGCCTACACACAGAGATAAGAGACTGCTGTGGTGGGGAGTGGGTGACAGGGTGGAGTCCGATCCACTTCCCTGGGGGGACCAGGTCAGCTCCTCAGTATTTGTGCACCCAGTTTTGTGTCCAGGGTTCTGGAAGACAGGAATGAGTGGAAAACCCATTCCCCAACTCAGACACTTACAGGCTTCTTGGGAACAAGACAGGCAAACGTGAAACAATGGGAGAAAAATAGAAGGCAGACTGTAATCAAGTTCAAAATTGTACAGGGCTGACACTCCTGTGAGAGAATTTGAGAGAGGAGGGCTGGAAACTTCAGAGGAGCTGTGGGCTGGGGTTTTTGTTTTTTAAAAAAGATTTATTTATTCATGCATACAAGAACTAGGGTACAGGCCAGAGATGTGGGGGAGTGAGAGGATTCACCAGAGACAGAGTGGGGAGCAGAACAGACAGATCAACCAAAACACACTGCTGAGGGGAGCAGCAGGCGAGGCAGGAGAGGTCTGCGCCATGTGGGTCACCTCCCTGGCCGGGGATCGAACTTAAGCCACAGTGACTGCAGACGCATAATGTGCTGCTTAAGCCAAAGAGGCATGGGCTGGGGGTTTTAAGAAGCTGGAAGGAGGAGGGTGGGTGTTGGTCCAGAACAGCGTGAGCTCTTGCAGAGGCAGGAATGGCATGAGGCGGGCTGCTGCACAGGATGGAGGGCTTTGGATCAGATGGGATGGACTGAATTCCAGTTCTGTTATTTATAGGCAGCATGACCTGGGTAACCTCTCTGAGCCTCAGTTTTCCTCATCTGTTAAAGGGATAATAATACCCATGCTGTGCAGGTAAATATAAGTTTAAGATACGACTATAAAATGCTTGGCACGTGGTATGTCTATTATTATCCAGGGGTGGTAAGAAACAAGGCTTCTGGCAAAGATGGACCAGGAGATAAGGTGCAGTCAAAGGGAGCATCAGAAGAGGAAGGCGAGAGCCATTTGCAACAGGCAGGCAGAGCTGGGAGATTTCCCAGGCAGGAGAGTCTTGGAAGGGCAATGAGGACAGGGAGGAATAATGCTGAGCTGTCTTCCTAGGGAGCTTGGTGGCCAGGAGGATGGTGGCTGCAGGAAGACAAGTTAATAAAGCCATTGCCACAGAAGACTCTCGGGACTTGGGGACTGGTCGGATGGGTAGGATGAGTCACGGCTGATGCTCGTCTTAGCCTGGTTGCTGGGAGGGGTGGGGCTGCCTTTGACCAACTTGGAGAAACTGGGACAGAACCAGGGAAACTGGGTGGAGGATGAGTTTAAGACTTATCTATAATGATAGCAAGATGCTGGATCTGGGGCTGGGAAGGAGAAGGAGGGAAGGCACCACACAGCCAACAGAGAACCCTGCCACTAAGGCAGCAGACAAAGGTGAGCAGCTGGAGGTGGTCTTCAAGGCCCATTACCCTGACAGGTAGTATCCTTCCCATCCTCTCACTTCACTCAGTGAGGCAGGAAGCAAACCCATCTTGTTCTCTTGGGCTTCCAGTGCCTTAAGAAGTCCATTGAGGGCCTCCCTGATGGCTCAGTGGGTTAAGCACCGCACTGTGAAGCAAACCGCAGCCACTGCAGCATGGGTTCGATCCCTGCTGCCCGGGGAGGTGACCCACATGGCACAGCAGACCTCTCCTGCTTCTCCCACTGCTCCCCTTAGCAGTGTATTTCAGTCCATCTGCCTGTTCTGTTCCCTATTCTGTGTCTGGTGGATCCTCTCACCCCCTGCACCTCTGGCCTGTACTCCAGCTCTTGTATGCATAAATAAATAAATATTTTTAAAAGAGCAATTCACGGGCCTCCCTGGTGGCGCAGTGGGTTAAGCAACGCACTATGAAGCAATCCGCAGCCACTGAAGCACGAGTTCGATCCCTGCTGCCAGCCAGGCGGGGGACCCACATGGTGCAGCAGACCTCTCCTGCTGTGCCCGCTGCTCCCCTCAGCAGTGTACTTCC
>JAGFMF010011803.1:13953996-14036757 GCA_019455555.1 Galemys pyrenaicus
TCCCCGCTCTCTGTGGTGAATCCTCTCACCCCCCCATATCTCTGGCCTGTACCCCAGTGCTTGTATGCATAAATAAATAAATCTTTAAAAAAAAAAAAAGCAATTCACTGCCCTTTCAGAGGCAGGTGTCCTGCCTCTGGTGACCCTGCCTCTTCTGGCCTGGAGTAGGCCTTGATCTTCATTGAGTGAACAGATTCTTCAGTTCCATGGAGAAGGGTAAAGAGCACAATTAGTGCACCACAGCCCCTCTGCAGACAAGTCAATTAAAGATTCATAACTGTGCACGAGAAGTCCCCAAAGGAGCACTTAACTGGGTTCACCAAGTGCTGACAAGGTCTGTGCCTCTGAGCAGAGCTGGTGGGTTGCACAGCTCTCACCTGTCCTGTGCCTCAGACACAACCCATGGAGAAAGTTCACTTCATTTCCCCTTGTTCCTGACATTCTACTTTTAAAACCCAAAGAACTCCAAGCAGACAACAAGAAAGGATCACATTCCAGTGTTTCTGCATTTGATTTTCAAAGTCAGTTCATGATTATCTTGAGTGTTTTGAACTGTGTTAACACTGTTTCTATGATTCATCAGACCCTGAGGAAATCACATACAAGAAGCAGAGACTGCTTACCACAAGCAATTCCAACAAGACAGCCAAAATGAACTTAGAGTCTAGAAGAACCTAGAGTTTAGTATAAGTATAAGTAGTATTTAGTATAAGTCAGTATAAGACACAGCTCTTGGGGTAGAATGATGGGATCTAGATTCTGGCTCAGTCCTTCAACAACGGTGCACCAGTCTCTGCTTAGATCTCATAAAATGTTTATTTAATGAAGAACCTGGTTATTTCTCTTATGAGAGTATGAAAGTCACAGCATCATCTATGAATAATTTTGCCAATTATGTTTAATCTGAATCTAATTGACACCTAACTCTAGTTTTCATTGAGTACAGAATATGAAGAAACTGGTTAAATGATTCCAAGTGAGAACAACCAGACAAATTAAACTAGGAAGGGCTGGGAGATGCTGTTGTTGCTGCACAGTAGCCCTCCCTCAGCCTCCTGTTGTTTGCCCACTTCCTTATGGAGCAACTGAAAGATCCAACACTTCATTCCTTGGACTCCCTCGCAGCTGAGGTGATCAAGACATGCACTATGGCCAGTGAGAAGTAAGGGGATGTCTGCTGGGTGGCTTCTAAGAACAATTTTCCTCCATAATAAAAAGAAAAAAGGTACATAAGGAGACCCCCACCCTTGCCCAACCCCCTTTCTTCAAGGCCGAGATGCTCTTCAATGAGAACACGGTATTTGGAGCTGTGGCAGCCATCTTACATTCATCAGGGAAAATGTGGCAGACACACTGGCTGCATTAGTCAACTATTGCTGTGTCAGAAATTACTTCCAAACTTAACACCTTAAAATAACAAACATTTATCATTCCACATGGTTTCTGAGGTATAGAAACCTAAAAATCACTTAGCTGAGTGGTACTAGCTCAGGGTCTCCTCTGAGATTGAATCATAGTCAAGCCGTCAAGGTTATCATCACCTCAGGGGTCACTAGGGTAGGAGAACTCACTTCCAGACACACTCCCTTGGTTGTTGGTAAGGATCATTTCCACCATTGATAGAAAATTAATTAGTAAAAAATAAATTAATTATTTTCAAGACAAATAAGGAAGAGAAAAATAGTCTATCATTCCTAATAAAAGCAATAGTTGGCACATTAATTCTTTTTTAAAATTTTTTAAAATGTTTATTTTATTTATTTATGCATACAAGAGCTGGGGTACAGGCCAGAGTCGTGGGAGGTAAGAGGATCCACCAGAGACAGAGTGGGGAGCAGAACAGGCAGACTGACTGAAACACACTCCTGAGGGGAGCAGCAGGCGAGACAAGAGAGGTCTGCTGTGCCATGTGGGTCCCCTCTCTGGTCAGAGGCAGGGATCGAACTTGTGCTGCAGTGGCTGCATTCTGCTTCATAGTGTGTTGCTGAAACCATTGCCCCACCAGGGAGGCCCCTGGCACACTAATTCTAAAAGGTCTAATAAAGGTTGACTATTGCTAAAAGCTTCAGGGACTCTCCATTGGGCTGCACAAGATGACAGCTTGCCTTTCCCAAAGTGAAAGATGCCAGAGAATGTAAAATGAGAGAGAGAGAGAGAGAGAGAGAGAGAGAGAACCCAAGATGGATTCTGGAGCCTTTTATAATCTAATCTCAGAACAAATACCATCCCTTCTACCATATTCTAGTTGCCACACAGACCAAATCTAAATGTGGTAAAATGTAGAAGGGATGTGAACACTAGAATGTGGGGATTATGAAGGGCCAATTTGGAGACTGGCTACCACATTTAAGACAGCAGGAGAGAAAGAAGGACCCTGGTCCCTGAGGAGATAGTTGAGTGACAGCAGCAACCCCCAAGTCTTTTTCTGAACCCCACCTGTTATGTCAAAAATCAAATGTTTTTATCATTTAATCTATTCATATGTTAAACTATTCATATTGTTTAAGCTATTCATTTGATATTTGATGCTGAAAACCTATAATTAATGCAATAATAATTAATAAATATTTCTAGAAAAATGTAGCCTTTATCTTGAGCAGGACGAATAAAAGATACGCTTTGGTTTTAGTAAAAACAAAAGGAATACTTTAAAGGGCAGAAATTTCATTATTATGGGTATAATAATTCTGTTCCATGAAAATTTTAATTTGAACACTTCAGAAAAATTTTATTAGTCCTTTAGAATTAAAGCTTTTTTTTAGAATTAATTGCTTTTATTGTGAGTGATAGATTATTTTCCTCTTCCTTATTTGTCCTGAAAAATAATTAAGTAATTTTTAGCCAATTAATTAAACAACCTTCTAATATCACACTTCACTTTGAGGTAGGTGGCTTAATTTTTGAACACTTGATCAACACACAGGTATATTTTCTGTGTGTGCCAGTGTTTTCTAAAAGGTCAGCCATTTTGAAAATAAGACTCAAGGAGGGGGGCAGAATCTGATGCGGCTGAGGTGGGGACAGAGCTCACGGGCATCCACCAGGCTGTCTATATATGACCTTGATGTCTTTATGGGTGACCTTGAGGTCATCATGCAGCTTAAATCATATTTGCTTCTCATAAAATAGCTCAAACTTACAGTGAAGTGTCTAAAATAGAATAGCAAACATTCGCAGTCTGAACACGCAGATTGAACAAATCTTAACATTTCCCCACGTCTCAGCTAAGCATTTGTTCGGTTGGAAAGAAACAAAGCATCACCTATAGAGGTGAAACCTCCTTTGAATCTTTTTTTTTTTTTTAAGATTTATTTACTTATTTATGTGTCCAAGAGCTGGGGTACAGACCAGAGGTGTGTGTGGTGGGAGGTGAAAGGATTCGCCAGAGACAGAGTGGGGAACAGAACAGGCTGAAATGACTAAAATAATTGCTGAGGGGTGTTGGAGACCCCTAAGGCGTGGAGAGCTGAGACAAGGAAAATATCTGGGTCACGGCTGGAAGACTGGTTGTGACTGAAAAACTGACCAGCGTGGGTTGGAACACTGGCCCGTGCACAGATCAGGATATTCTTTCTTGTGCCCGTGAAACCATTGCCTGGGGAGTAAACTAGATTAGAAGGGAGAGCAGTGCAGCCTAGTAACACAGAACCTTGACAGTGAATGTGTGCTGGAATAATGCTGAATACCGAGAAATAGAAGAATAAACCATTGTCTTGTAACTAACCTAGGGGGGTGGTTTTTCTCAATAAATATGAGCTGTGCCCGACACTCAGGACACTTGAGCCCAAAGTGAGAGGCTTCTCATCTTGTTTTCCTTAAACTAGTTTTTTTCTGTCATTTCTTTATTTCTTGGTTCACTCAGCATCTCTCCTCAACCCTATTCACCTGAGTCCAGCAGCAGCAGGTGAGGCAGGAGAGGTCTGCTGCGCCATGTGGGTCAGCTCCCTGTCTGGGATCGAACTCGTGCTACAGTGGCTGCTGATAGCTTCATAGTGCTGAGACTTAACCCCTTGTGCCACCAGGAAAGCCCTCTCCGTTGACCCCTTTCCTGCCCTTACTCCTGCTCTCCCTACCAAAGAGACCATGTTCCAGATGGGTGAAAACCGTTCCCTCCCATGTTCTATACTCAGCACATTTTTTGTGTGTATTAGACATTGTTTTAAATTCCAGAAGCAGACACATTGATCTGCCCTGCAATTTGCTGTATTCATTCTGTCTTGCAACACACGGCTCTCACATTTTCTGTCTTACTGACTTGGGCATTAGGAGACCACCGACAATATAGTCCCTGTTTTCTCGTACTGATGGACATTTGGGTTTTTTCCAGTGTTTCACCGCAACCAACAATGCTGCAGTGGGATGCATACATGTCCCCTGTGTGGCCTGGGGCTTTCTCCGGTTGCAATGTAGGGGGAGCCATTGTACCCATAGGACTTTAACTGATAGAGGTGACTGAGTGACAACGTGGAGAGGAGGATGCCACTGAAATGTGTTCCATTTCTGGAGATGATGGGGATTGCCTTGTCATGCCGGGTCACGGGGAAGTGCCGGGTTGGTTACAAGACAGTGGGGTGAGAGGAGAGCATGGCCAGTGTCTTTATTGTGTTTTCTGCAAGTGAAGACCCCCCGGTCTGGAAGTCAGCAGGCTTTGGACCGTGTAGTCCTATGTCGCTTAACAGCAGGGTTATGTTCTGGGAAACAAACATTAGCAATTTCATCAATGTGTAAATGTCAGAGCGTACCTACACAAATTAGACTTATACACACCTTCACAAACGTGGTCCCTTGTGGACAGAAATGTTGTGCGGCACAACAGCCATGGCAACGGCCTCTGGCATCTGGTAGCTGGCCATGGGGGATGAGAGCTGAGGAATATCGCCTCCTGCATTAGAAAAGCCAGAGAGAAGAGGCGGGTCGGATGGTTTGCAAGCGAACAGTGTGCAAGGAGCCTGTGCTATCTCTAAGTAATGGCTGTCCCTGGAGGGGACACTCTCCCCACACTCTCCCGGCTCAGGGAGGTCACAGGGGCTGGGGCGCCAAGACTCCAGAATAGGAAGATAGTCACTGCAGTGGCCCTCCTTCCACTGGACAAAATGTCACCCAATTGCTCCCCAGAGTGTCTGTGCCATTTGCACTTCCGAAGAGAGTTCACTGCCCTGGTATTACCAGGTACAAAAGATGTTGCTGGTCTGAGGGGTATGAAATGCCATCTCGTTGTCGTTTCGTGATATTTTCCTGATTATTTGTGAGGGTCATTTCATATGGTCATGGGTCATTCCAAGTTCTTCTCTGAATTGCTTGTTTTTAGCCTTTTTTCCATTGAGGGGGCGGGGAGGTGTCATTTGCTGATACGATAACTTGGTGTTCATATTAGCTCCACTGAATGTGTTGCAAATATCCCTTCCCAGTTTCGTGGCTTGTCATTAATTTTTTAAGGGTGTCTTCTATGGTACAGAAGTCTAAAATGTTAATGTAATAAAATGTATCATTTTTTTCCTTTATGATGTATGTTTCCGTGTCTTAGATCCATAAAGATGGATGATTATTTTAAATAATTTAACCACCAGGCTTCGGTTATTTGTTCAGTCTCCACTGAAGAGCTCCAGAACTTCAGTCTGGTGGGCCACTTGGCACCATCTACTTAAAAATAAGGAGGAATTTATCCTGCAGAAATACTCACAGGAATCCCCAAAATACATGGACAAGGCTGTTAAAGAAAGAATCAATTGTAATCACAAAAATCTAGAAGTAACCTAAATATCTATCAGTGGAAAACTAGTTAAATAAACTATGGTATAGCATATTATGTAATTCTCTGCAGCTGAAGAAAAGAATAAGGGAGATCTGAATACACTCAGATAGAAAGTTCTCTAAGAAATATCTGTAAGCAGAAAAATTTTTAATTAAAATACAAAACAAGGATCCAAACAGTAAATATGTTGCTGTTTATGTTGAAAAGAGAAAATGTTCCTTGAGTATAAAATTATCCATGTAAAATTTCAATTACAATAGCTACTTCTGAGCAGGGAGGACCAGGGCTTGAGGGTGGGAGAGAAACCCATTTTTCATTCCCAATCTTTTGTGGTGTTTCATCATTACTTCCACTACAGTAAACAAAGAGGGATAGATGTGAACGGTCCCATCTGCCCTAAGTTGCTATTTGTTTTGGCATTTGAAATATTCTGAGGTGAAGAGGGCCTTTTGTTCCAATAGCTGAAAAGAAATTGAATTACTAGAAATAAGGCAGGAGCGTGGGCATCACCGAGACAGTTTCATTACTTGTCTTCTGAGCTCTGTCTGAAGGCATAAAGGGCGCGCTCACACAACATGCTGGTTGATGAGATTCAGGCGGGCTGTCGTCTGGGGAGCAGAGAGCTGTTTGTGAACCAAGGCAGGGCTGGGAGAAGTAGGGGTGAGCGGTGCTGGGGAGGAAGGCTAGAGGGAGAAGGTTGGGGCCGAGGGGATCCTTTCGCCCAAGTCCTTGAGGCCCAAGACAAGTCTGTGAGTCCTGCGTCTGGGCCACCTTAGGGTCTGAGGGTCCTTGTACTCTCTGGCTTGGGGCAGGAAGAAGCCCTGCACCTCAACCTGGCAGGCAGTTCTCTGTAGAAGAAAAAGACTACACTCAGTCACATGCTCATCCAGTCAGTGGAAATTAAAGGCAGCTTGAGTTTACCCTGTGGAGATTTAAGAAGAAAGGAAAGAGATTAGGTTGTCATCCATGGAACAAAGACAAATGTATCCCCAGGGTTAAATTTGGCTGCCTTTTGCAGGACAATACCATGTAGTGGTTAGGGGGCTGGGCTGTCTGAGTTCAAATCACAGCTACTATGCTTAACATTTCTGTGCCTTAATTTTCTTATCTTTAAATAGGAAGATAATACTTACTTGCTAGGGAGTGGTCCTGGCATATGGTAAGTGCTTGAGAAGAATTAAACTTTGTTATCCTTTTTTATTTCCCACTTTTTGTAAATTCACCATCGCTGGAGCCTGAGTAATGGTGTGGTGAGCAGGTGGAGATTGGATCTGTGTCTGAGGCAGATGCATTTAACCAGGCTCCCAAGCCTAATGAATAAGTTGAGATTCATTTATGCCAGTCAGCCAGCCAGCCCTCAGGCCTCCCAGCCAGCCAGCCCCCCAGTCCCCTAGCCATCCAGCATCCCAACCAGCCAGCCCCCCAGCTAGCTTGCATATAGGTGAATCCGTCAGCACCTCTCTTCTCTTTGCCCATGTGGGAGTGCAGACTGCACAGAGGTTCCTCGAGGGAATGGGGACACTTCTGTGCTCTTACTTATTCCTATGGCTGCCCCCACTGCTTGACTGGCACTCCCTAGGAGAAGGACACTTTGGTACACGGGAAGATCACAAGTCGTGGTTGTCAAAATAAAGACTTGCTGAATGAGTGAATGGGCAGCGCGTGTCCCGTCACACAGACAGGAGCAATCTAAATGTTCAACAGGGAGTGATTAAACTGTGGTCCAGTCACCTCACAAAACTGAATAGTTGCTGAAAAGGTTATTATAGTGATTTTATGGAAAGACGGTGAAATGCTAGTGATGTAATCTTAGAAAAACAAAAGAGATAAAAATGATCTGGGCATCATGTGGATTTATCTTAACGACATTTTAGTAAGTGGAAAAGCATCCTCAGAGGATGTATAATATGCTATTTGTGTGACGGGGAGGAGGGCAAAGACTCCAAGTATTCACAAGCAGTTATAAGCAGAAAATACCTCAAATGACACACAAGAGACTGAAAACATCCCGGGCCTCTAGGGAGGGGACTGAGCCGTGGAAAGTCAGTGACAATGTTCATACCATCTGAGAATTGAACCAGCTTAGCGTGTTTTAATTCAAACATGAACAAATCTAAGGCACTTCCTGATACCAGCAAAGTAAAACAGATCAATCTATTATTTTCTAATATATGCCTCAATTCTTTTTTTTTTTTTTTTAATGCATACAAGAGCCAGGGTACAGGCCAGAGGTGTGGGGTTGCGGGGAGGGTGAGAGGATTCACCAGAGACAGAGCAGGGAGCAGAACAGGCAGATGGACTGAAACACACTGCTGAGGGGAACAGCAGGCAAGGCAGGAGAGGTCTGCTGCGCCATGTGGGTCCCCTCTCTGGCTGGGGATCACTGCAGTGGCTGTGAGGCTCCACAGTGCGCTGCTCAAGCCCTTGAGCCACCCTATATGCCTCAATTCTAAGGCATGTATTCTTTCTCTCTCTCTCTCTCTCTCTCTCTCTCTCTCTCTCTCTCTCTCTCTCTCTCTCTCTCTCTGTCTCTGTCTGTCTCTCTCTCTCTGTCTCTCTCTTGCACACATACACTTTAAAGTTTCTAATGTCAGAATATTTTTCACAGTCAGTGCACATTCCTGAGAGCTGGTTTGATGGTTTGAAAGTTCTAGCAGGGGATGGCAGCTATGCATATACCTTTCGCACAGAACGGTCTGTCTCTAGGGGAAGGCCAGCCTCCTGGATCGAGTGCGCAGCTTGGGAGGGACACGTGGAGCAGGGAGGGAGGAAGGGGATACCTAGCTAGACAGCCAGCTAGGGTCAACCCTGGCTAGGATCGATGGAGTGACAAGTGTCACAGCCCCATCACCCTCACGTCCGTCAGTGGCCATCAATGGTGGTTTTTTAGTGGACATCTATGGTATTTTTTTTTTATTCCTAAGAAGCTATTTTCTAAATCAATGCTAAGTCTTAAAATTTGATGGTATCTTAGAATCAAGGAAATACAGTACATAAAAATGTGTGGGCGTGGAGAGGACAGTACAATGCAACCATTGTGTGGTGAGGTTATAGGGATCTTTTGTCTTCAAAATGGCCCTTACTCTTTCTTTTACATCACCTTTGCAGTAGCTTACAGGCATATTTTGAGCTGTTTGCAGGGATCAATAACCAGCAAAGCAGTAAAGTGATGAAAATCACCAGATCCTCAGCTTAGTTTACCTTAAATAATTATTGAAACAAAGCCCTGGCCCCTAATGTGGTTGCAAGGATAAACTCATTCCTCTTGAGCTGTCCACATGCTAGGAACGTGTTTAAAAAACTGAGCCAACAATATTTGCCCGCCACCGGCATCTAGCCCAGCATCAAGTCCAGACCTTGAGTTTTGGTCCAAACCACTGCTGTGATTCACAGAATAGTGGTTGACTTGGAAACACCAGTAAAACCCAGCCTGGTGGCCAGGCTGCCACAGTAATGAAGCACACTGAGTGCTGTGACCAAAAGGTGGCCTGAGGACCTTGCTGCTTTCAGTTCTGGCTGGTGTGCTGCGTGTGCTCCATAGGATCCAGCCCTAACACATGCTCTGTGGGTGGAGAATTTCTTTTCTTTTTTTTAATCTATTTTTTCCCTTTAATTTAGATATATTTGACATCGATTGTAATCCCCATGGATTCCCCATCACCATATCACCAGTGCACCATCACCTCAGTCCCCCGTGCTCCCGTCTGCCCTCAACCCTCCCTCTCCCCCCTCCCAACCAAGCGTCCCCGATTTGTCCTTGTCTTTTCATTTTTGGTTTTTGTGTCTTTATTGTTGTTGTTATTATTATTATTGTTCTTATTCCTTTCCTTGTACTTGGATGGATGGAGAATTTCTTAATCAAATGAATCCTTTTTTAAAATATTGCAGGTGAAGTTAGTATGAGAACTGGGAGCTCCCGCATGCAAAGTTTCATGTTAAAGACACGGAAAGTCCTGTGTGGCATTTTCCTTTGATTTCCAGCTGAATAGTCATTCCTGTCTTCTTCGTGGATGGTCAAACTCAGTTCAGTGTATCTTCTTCAGGGCAACCATGTTCTTCAGGGCAAGCTAATCCCAGATCAAGAGGGATTACGAAAATGCAGGTGAATGCAATGCGCTCACTGAAACAAAGAAATCTTCTGGGAGAACCTGAGATAACTTTTGCTTTTTCCAAAGAGAATAACAAACATTCTGCATCCAGTAATGGCTAAGCAACTACTATTAGACCAAACTCCCCATATGCCAAATTATAAAAAGTCATCATAAAGACACTCAAGAGTGATTGACACAGGTAGATAGTAGGAAGGTGTCAACACTTGAAAGAATGGAATAGAGCTGGATAGTTATTTTGTTTTAAAGACTTATTTATGGGGCCTCCCTGGTGGCGCAGTGGGTTGAGTGCTCTACTGGAAGGCATCTGTGGCACAGTAGCACGAGTTCAATCCCCAGCCAGGGAGGGGACCCACATGGCACAGCAGACCTCTCTTGTCTTGCCCGCTGCTGCCCTCAGCAGTGTGTTTCATTTGATCTGCCTGTTCTGTTCCTCACTCTGTCTCTGGTGGATCCTCTCACCTCCCGTGCCTATGACCTGTACCCCAGCTCTTGTAGGCATAAATAAATAAATCTTTAAAAAATAACAAAATTAAATTTAAAAAAAGAGAAAAGATAACCAGAGATCAACCTTAATATGACCCAGATGTTAGAATTAGCAGACAAGGATTTAAAAAGTTATAACTGTGCTCAGAAACATAAAGGAAAATCATACTCACAATGAATGAAAAGATATGAGGAAATCTTTTATGAAAATGAATGAGGATATCTCAGCAGAAAGACAGAAACAATAAAAAGACCATAATGGAAATTCCAGAACTAAAAAACATAAGATCTGAAAGAAAAAAAATTACAAAGAAGAAATAGCCCTCCCCGCCACCCACCTTTTTTTTTTTTGCTTTTGGCCATCCTGAAAATGTGATGCTCATTTTGCCACCACCATCTTCTGATCATGAGGCCAGCTGGCCTGAGTGAGGATGAGGTCCAGGCACTATATATGGCAGAATAAGAAGATGGAAAGATGGAAAGAACTTGAGTAACTAATGATGTCATGTGGTCGCTGAGTTAACAACCGAGGACTCTGCATGGTGCCAGATTTCCTGTCTTGAAAGAAAAACAAAATATGTCGTTTAAGCAATTTCTATTTGAACTTGATGTTACTTACATGAGAAAGAAAACTTCATAAGTTATAACAGTCTACAAGAAGGAATTTGGCTTACTTTGTTTAACCCAAGCTTCACCAAAGTTATGTGACCACATCTTTAATTAGCATCTATTAAATGTCAAGCACACTTAGGAAAGTTCTGTGTAAACCTGAGTTTCTACCTTTTGAATCTGTGCCTTTCAATTACATCACCTGTGGAATATTAAAGGCCACAGGCTCTTTTGATCATATAATATGTGGGCTACACAAATGACTGTCCAAATTGGTGACTTGAAGTCTACCAGGAGTCTACTATTAGAAAATGTGATGTTTGCAAATTGCTACAAACCCTCCTTACTCAGGTGTGGAGGGTGAACCAGCAGCATCAGCCTCTCTCCCACCTCAGACCTACTGAATCAAAGGTCTGCATTTTAACACAGTTCTCAGGTCATTCATATGCATATTAGAATTTGCAAAGTACTGTAAGCTATAAGCTGCAATGTAGATAGCCACAATAATGTTAGCTGCATTATTATTAACGAAAACGGAAAAACTAATAATATTTCTTAGTCTGCTTTCAAAGACCTTAATCATCTCATTTAGTCTTTACAACAATACTGAAAGTTAGAGATTTTAAATCCCCACTTATAGAACATGAAATGTGATTCAGAAAAGTAAAGTGACACTATATTGTTTTGATCAGTCCTAAAGCTGGGGGAAATGTTGCCAATGCATTGTTCAGCTATGTGATGGCTTTTTTTTTTTAAGATTTATTTATTTATACATACAAGAGCTGGGGTACAGACCAGAGTCATGGGAGGTGAGAGGATTCACGAGACATAGTGGGGAGCAGGACAGACAGATGGACTGAAACACACTGCTGAGGGGAGCAGTGGGCAAGCAGGTGAGGTCTGCTGCGCCATGTGGGTCCCCTCCCCAGCCAGTGGCAGGGATGGAACTCGTGCTGCAGTGGCTGTGGTTTGCTTCATAGTGTGTTGCTTAATTCACTGCGCCACCAGGGAGGCCCTTTTTTTTTTTTAAGATTTATTTATGCATACAAGAACTGGGGTACAGGCAGAGGTGTGGGGAGTAAGGGGATTCACCAGAGACAGAGCGGGGAGCAGAACAAGCAGATCAACAGAAGTACACTGCTGAAGGGAGCAGCGGGCTAGGCAGGAGAGGTCTGCTGGGCCATGTGTGTCCCCTCCCTGGCCAGGGTTTGAACTCGTGCTGCTGTGCCGCAGATGCTTCACTGTGCGGAGCTCAACCCACTGCACCACCAAAGAGTCCCTGCTGTGATGGTTTTTGATGATGCAGGTATTTGCTGTCTGGTTGAACTGGGAGGTAACCCCTTGCCATCTCTTTGAACATCCTCTCCAGTCTCTGCTAGGACTGTGCTCCTCACTCAATGCCCAGGCGCTCCTGTCTCACAGGAGGGGAGAAAGGTCAATCCAGTCCCTCCTGTCTGCTTATCCACTGCCCAGAGTGGTCTCAGCCTCCAGGCAGGGAGAGGGGTGCAGTTCAAGCTTAAGGCTGGGGGTTAAGTAGACATAATAGGAAGGATAATAGATTCCTGGTCTGGGAAGCCAGACAGACAGGTCCTTACACCAGCCCTGCAAGGGCTTTTAAATTGTACTCCAGTTAGAATGACCCGTTTTAATCAGTTAGATTAAGTTATGATTGACGATAATTCAGGATTAGGAAGAAAAGAACAGGAGCCTTTATTTCTCAAGAAACTTAAGTATTATTTAAACCTAAAAGTTGATTATTTAGAAAAATCATTAGCTTGGATACTTAATGGTTACTTTGTTTATTTGCTTGATAAAGGTCTATAAGTTTGTTTTTTTTTTAGAAAGTATTGCTTTTTAGCTCAGTTAACCATATATATAACTTAAGTATCACATTCTGACCATGTGAGCTCAGGAACAGCACAAACTGATTACAAGGAACCTAAAATGGAAATAATAGGCTTGGGGGTTAAACCACAAGGTGACAATGGCCACCTGCATGTTAAATTCTTCCTGGGTAAGGAGACCCCACCTTGCACTTTTAATGTTAAACAAAATTCTTACATGCAATGATAGAACCATTTTGGAAAATAATTTGGCTATTTACCAAAAATTATAAGGGTTATGTCTTGGTGAAGCTTGCCACTTTTGATATTTCTTTGAATTTGTCATTTCATTTCTGGAAATTTATCCTAAGGATAAAATAACTTCAAGCATAGGAAAAACTTTAGCACAAAGATTTCCCCACAGCAATTCAAGGAAGTCCATAGGACCTGAGAGTAAGAGAATAAAAGACCAACAGTACATCCACCTTCTGGTATGTTAAGTAGCCATATGTTAAATAATGCTTACACTTAAAGAGAGCTGATGTCGAACTGAATTGTCCCTCTATTGCCTTTCCAGACAATAGGAAATAGCGGTTGAAACAAAGTTAAAGATGAAAGTTGTAAAGCAAAGATTATTTGTAATGTATTGACTATAAAATATGGGCTTAATTATATTAGTGTTTTGGTGACCACATGATTGGAAAGTGAAGAGAGAAAAAGATAAAAAGGAAAAAAAAGAGGGACCTCCCTGGTGGCACAAGGGGTGAAGTACCCCACTATGAAGCATCCGCAGCCACTGAAGCACGAGTTTGATCCCCAGCCAGGGAGGGACCCACATGGCGCAGCAGACCTCTCCTGCCTCACCCGCTGCTCCCCTCAGCAGTGTGTTTCAGCCAGTCTGCCTGTTCTGCTCCCCACTCTGTCTCTGGTGAATCCTCTCACTCCCCACACCTCTGGCCTATACCCTAGTTCTTGTATACATAAATAAATAAATCCTTTTTTTAAAAAAAGACTACAGATTTATATACAATGGAATATTATTTAGCAATCAAAAAAGATAAATGAGCCATTCACAGAAACATGGATGGAACTTGAAGGGAAAATACTCAGTGAAATAAGTCAGAAGTAAAAAGAAAAATACTGGATGGTCTCACTTATAGGAAGACTATAAGGGATCAAGGGGGAAAAATAACAAAACAAAAATAAACAGACAGCTACAAATCAGTCATCTGCAGGGAAGAGAGGGGGATTGGGATCAAGGCTGGGATGGGAAGAGCACAGGGACTATAGTAAGGATGCACAGGTGAAATGGCGGTGGAAACGCTATGGGGACTACACCTAGAAAAGAAAGCAAACATTGTAAAAATAAATGCATAATAAATAAATAAATAAATAAATAAATAAATAAATAAATAAATAAATAAATAAATAAATAAATAAATAAATAAATTTTTTTTAAAAAAAGAAAGTGAAGAGAAGGAACCAAGAAGGTAGAACCCTGAACTCTGTCATGTCTGTCCATCCACACCCAAAGTCCAGCCTTCCTCCAAGGCCTGCCTTCTGCAGAGTCAGGACCCCTCACACATAGCTCCTACCACCTCGCAGGTCCTGGGTCGCCTCGGACTGTGTTTTCGTTCTGAAAGCGTCTCTCCCACTGGGTCTCTTGACATCAGTGACTAGGTTTTCAGGCTTCTTTTATTTTGCACAGCAGACAGCTCAGCCCTGCACCCCGTCACCAAGCCCTGTGGCTTCTACCTCCTTGTGTTCCTCGATGCTGTTCTGTCTTCTCTAACCTTTCAATGAAGGCCTGCACTCACGGCCTCCAGCTCTGATGTGGAGTCGTGGGCGTTAGAGCTCTCAGGTATGGTGCTTTGGGCTGCAAGTAATAGAGAACTCAATGCCGAGTGGCTTAATCAATGAGGAAAATCTATTCTTCTCACTTGGGGGAAAAATAGAAAACCCTCCTGAATATGCTCCCTCCGGGTCTGGTGGCCAGCACTGGGTCACGCATCCAAACCTAGGCTGCCAGGCAGCCTGGAAGCCACCACATGGCATTTTCACGCTCTGTGGTGGGATGCAGGCTCTACTGGCAGCAGCGTCTGTCTCAAACTCCTTGTCTTGGGTCTCCCCACTCTTTAATCTTTTCCCAACACCGCCACTATTCAGGCATTCATTCATTCAATCAGTCATCAGAATTCATCCATTGTATTCAGGTTCAGCGAAGTTATGTTCTAGATTAACTTTCATTGCTCAGGCAGGACAGCTCTTACATGCTTCCATCTGAAATTGATACTTCTACTCACATGTTATTGGCTAAAGCAAGTCACATAACCACACCTAACTTCTAACGGGCACAGAAGTGAGATGATCATTTACAGAAAGTGAGCAATTCCATGTTTGACAAATATTTATTGAGCATTGACTCTGTGCTAGGAGAGGTAATAGAGAGGCATTGGTAAGAAAACTAAGTATGTGTTCTGAAAGCATTTATAGTCTAGAAGGACTTGTCTCTACCCTTCCATTAACTTCAACTATGCTATCGCTTACATTTTTATTGCATAAAAAAGAAAAAAAAAACTTGGCTGCTTGCCAAACAAGCTATAAACACTTAAAGATGTCTTATCTGCCTCCCCCCTCCACCTTGTAAACCTAAAACCTAAAATGGTGCCTAGCACTGGTAGAAACTTAGTAAATGTTTGCTGGATGATGTATGAGATAGGGTGGGCTCAACTACAAGGAATAGGAAGCTACAAGGAATTAACTGTGGCTTAAACAACTAAGATTTGTATTTTCACAAAAAAAAGATGTCTTACCTGTTATAGCTGTTTTCTCTGCTCTACAATGTCACCCAGGACCCAGGCTTTTTCCAATCTTACACTAAGATATGGCTGGCTTATTGGTTTTTCACCCCTAATTCTGCCTCATGGTCACAAAACAGCTGCCATTGCACCAAATAATTTATTCGTATTTTACTTTATTCATTTTTATTTTATTCATATTTAACTAGAAGAAACAGGGTGGCAATGGATCTCCTCTAGTGACTATTCCTTATAGCAGATAAAAGTTTTTCCACCCAAATGCTTATGTCACATTGTCAAAACATGGAATATGTGTGGCCACCACAGACTTCAAGCAAGACTAGGAAAGAATATGTGAGTTTCCAGTCTCTGGTTGGAGATGGCAAAGAAGAGGCTAGCAAGAGTTTGGGTAGCCATTTGAAAGGGTTTACCACAGATGAAGATTAAGTACTCAGTAAGTATTTGTTGGTGGAAGTTCTGATTTTTATGACCTGGTTATTTTATTTTCAATAACATATACATAACCCTCATCATTGTGACTAACCAATAATGAGTGTCTCTTGTTTCACTATGCCAGGTAAGTTGTATGAATTTTCCCATTCAATCTGAGGACAGAGGTACTAGCAATCTGTTTTACATATGAAGAAATGGAACCCCAGAGTAGTTAAGCAACTTGCCCAACTTGTTCATTTACCAGCTAGTAAATGATGAAACAGGCCTTTGAATGCCACTGTCTGAATCCAAAGCCATGTTCCTAATTGAGAACCTTAGAACTAGAAAGAGCAGAGAATTCACCAGACCACTGCAGTGCCTTTATTTTCATGAACTGAGACCCCAAGATGGGAGGCCCCCTGCTCAAGGCCCCAAGTCAGAGCCAGACCTGGGATCCAGAAGTTCTGATTCCCCAGCCGCAGTTCTGTCTGTCACACTGGACTGTCCCTGTTAGAAATCTCACATTAACTCACTGATTTTTAAAAATGGCAAAATGGACCCGCCCTGGTGGCGCAGTGGGTTAAGCAACGCACTATGAAGCAAACTGCAGCCACTACAGCACAAGTTCAATCCCTGCTGCCGGCCACGGAGGGGACCCACATGGTGCAGCAGACTTCTCCTGCCTCGCCTGTTGCTCCCCTCAGCAGTGTATTTCAGTCAGATCTGCCTGTTCTGTTCCCCACTGTCTCTTGTGGATCCTCTCACCCCCACATTTCTTGCCTGTACCCCAGTTCTTGTATGAATAAAAAAATTTTTTTTTAAATGACAAAAGACCAAACTTAGGATCCCATGGGCAATTCAGTTTTTAAAATTTAAACTTAAGGTTTGGCAAGTTAGAACAAGCTGTTTCCTTTTTGGGAGTCCAAACTGAGTGGTTAAGTTGCTTCAAACTCTTTTGCCCATCTCAGTGGAAACTCCAGGCTACAATATTTTCCAGCTCTCAAGTGATAAGGGGAGGAAAGAATGTAACAGAGCCTAAGCAGGGACTTACTGAGAACACATCAAGCTCCAAGTTCATGAGCCAGAAATGCCTTATTTGTGGTGTTTGACTGCGTCCTGGATAACACAGCCTTGGGAAGCTTCGTGATAACTAGAGCGTGTAGAGCGTGTGGCTTGAAGCCCATTCCTGCTGACTGACAAGCTGCGGGGACCCGAGCCCCGAGCCCCTTAGGAACTAAATGGAACTGATGTCCAGAAGCCCCCAGCGCAAACAGGCCCCCTCCTCTGTCCTCTGCTACTTCTCGAAGTGCAGACACTTTGTTTGTGCACTTTGTTTGTGCACTTTGTTTGTGGGGGCACCAGTTTGTTTGTTTTGTTTTTTAAAGATTTATTTATTTATGCATACAAGAACTGGGGTACAGCTCAGAGGTGTGGGGGAGGGGTGAGAAGACTCACCAGAGTGGGGAGCAGGACAGGCAGAACGACCGAAGTACACTGCTGAGGGGAGCAGCGGGTGAGGCAGGAGAGGTCTGCTGTGCCATGAGGGTCCCCTCCCTGGCTGGGGATCGAACTCGTGCTGCAGTGGCTGTGGATCCTTCACAGTGCAGTGCTTAACCTCTTATGCCACCAGGGAGGCCCACAGCCCCCAATTTAACAAGCAGTGCCCAGCTTGTCCACACTTCATCCTGATTCTGAGGGGTCAGGTTCTTCTCATAGACAGGACTCGAATTTTTTGGAGGGAAAAGTTTGTTTAAATTGAAAAGTCATTTTGGTGTGATACTTAAGACTGCTGGAGAGTAAAGGGCTCTTGAATCAAACACAGGTTTGAATTTCAGCCAACTGGGCTTGCGTAACCTCCTTGTGCCTCAGTTTTCTTCCCAGTACAGTGAGGGCAATGACAGCATCTCCTGCAGGGCTCTGGAGGGACCAGCTGAGGGGCTGTGTACGGAGGACTGACCACTGTGCTGTCACTGGGTAAGAGCCTCTTGGGGGCCCCTTAACTGCAGAACCCTTAACTTCTTCCATGATGGGGCCTCCCAGGTGGTACAAGGGGTTAAACTGCAGCACTATGAAGTGTCCGCAGACATTGCAGCATAAATTTTATCCCTGGCCAGCGAGGGGACGCACATGGCACAGCAGACCTCTCCTGCCTCGCCCGCTGCTCCCCTCAGCAGTGTGTTTCAGTCCGTCTACCAGTTCTGCTCCCCATTCTGTCTCTGGTGACCCGGCTTACACCCCACACCTCTGGCCTGTACCCCAGTTCTTGTATGCATAAATAAACCTTAAAAAAAAAACTTAGCATCTATAAAGTTAAAAATGGAAATGTTGGTCATCCCTGGTGGCGCAGTGGATTAAGCAGCACACTATGAAGCAAACCGCAGCCACTGCAGCACGAGTTCCATCCTTGCCACCCAGGGAGGTGACCCACATGGTGCAGCAGACCTCTCCTGCCTCCCTGCTGCTCCCCTCAGCAGTGTGTTTCAGTTGCTGACTGTTGCACTCCCCACTCTTGTCTCTGGTGTCTCCTCTCACTCTCTGTGTCTCTGGTCAACTCTTGTGTGCATAAATAAATAAATCTTTAAAAAAAAACGACAACTTGTAGTAACGTTACAGTGATAATATGTTGGAAGTCGTTGACAGAGAGGTCTGGAGAGGCGTTCAGAACTGCCTGAGTGGGCTGAAGTCTCAGTTCTATCTTGTCTCATGCACAAGTCACCTAACCACAGAGAGATGTTCTGAGAAATGCTTTGCCGGCAGCTTCTCCTTGTGCTGACGTCACAGGTGGTGCGGCCTGCTGCACACCCTAGGGTCCCTGGCACAGCCGTTGGGACCACTGTCCTGGGTGTGCTCTGTCGTGACTGAAACCTCGTTATGTGGCACGTGATGGCCTCTGTGCACGGGTAACGACAGCACCCAGTCCTGTTTCTAAGAAGCAAATGAGTGTGTGCAGAGAGGTTTGCCTGGGGTGTGGGAGGACTCAGAAATGTTGGCTAGACATTGTCATCTCTCTTATCTTTGTTGGTACATAAACAAACAAATAAAAACAGGTTTCAAGGCCTTGTGGCATTAGTCTTGGTATGTGTGGGACAGCCAGAGAGTAAAGCTGTGAAGTCGGATCTCCTCAGGTAGCTGCCTCTCAACAGCCACTGGGGGGCAGTGTGGCCAAGGGCAAGGCAGGGTGCCTCTGAGCCTCAGTTAGTCCACCTGTAAAGTGGGGTGATCACTCCTGTCAGGCCCACAACAGGTGGTTTTAAGGACCAGCTGAGGATGTGTTCCACGAAGATAAATGACAACTCACGGGAAATGTGTGTGCAGCTCACCTGCGCTGAGTGGCCAACTACCAGGTGCTGTGTACAGAGACATACCCCAAGACAGGGCATGCACCCAGGTGGCCAGGCTCTGTGGGAGAAAGTGGTGGTGGGGAGAGGAATTAGCAGATTACAAAAAGGAAAGATTTTTGTGGTCCAGTCCATGAGCAGATTTGGGGAGAACGTAATAAATGGTGCTGAGTATGCCAGCTTCATCCAAAATATGTTCCAGCTCACGTACAATGACCCAAGGTCAATGCTGTTCTCTGCAGAATGGTAGAGACTACATAAGTGCAGAAGCCTGCTAAAGACCCTCTAAAGAGAGGATGGGTTGAGTATATGGGCTACAAGGCAAATAAGGAAAAGCTCCAGGACTGATGTGGAAATACTAAGTGAAGAGAACAGATGCACAACAATCTTATGGGACGCCACCATTTTGGGGGATTGAAAAAGCAAGGAAAATTATCTAGGGAATAAACATGTTTACATATGCATAGAATAATCTAAAACTGGCTTTAAGAAACTGGTCCAACCAGTTGTACTTAGGAGGGGAACTTGAAGGGGTGGGGGGTTGAAGGAAGAAGAATATCACTGTGTACATGTTTGCACCTTTTGATTTTGAGACCATGTAAATGCAATATCTATTGGAAAGGGGAACAGAGGAGTGCTGTGTGGGCTCTAAAATCAGACAGACAGGTTTGAGTCCCAGCTCCACCGCTCCCAGCTGTGTGACCTCGCACAAGCTACTCAACCTCTCTGAGGCTCAGTTTCTGCATAAAAGGGTGTGGCGATGTGATAATATCTCCAACAACACCTGGCTATGGGGCATTGCGACTAGGCCCTGAAAACATTAGAGAATGGTTGCTTCAGCTGTTTGACCAGCCAGGGTTTCCCAGCCCAGGTCAGCTTCCAAACTTCTAGGGTAGCACCGGCTGTCCTTGTGCAATGCCCCAGGCTCCTGGCATGGAAGTCCTGGTCCTTCAGGATGCCGGGTCAGAGCAGTGTGTGTGTCCTGAGTGGAATGCAGTACAATGCTTCCGCCATGCTTCCTTCCAAGCAGCTGCTGGGCTCTCTGCTCACCGGGACCGGCTCCACTGAACCCCTACCCCTTCGCCCTGGGCCACTCCTTAATCAGTTGAAAACAGCAATTCTCGAGGAGCGGCCATGGGAATTGCTGGTGCAAGTCAGAATCTGGGGTCCAGGCTAGGAATCCACTTGCTGGCTTAGGCCGCCACAAGGCAGTTCTCATCATAGCCCCGGAGCTCAGCCACACGTCTTTTTTATTTTTATTTTTTAAAGATTTATTTATTTATTCACAAAAGAACTGGGGTTCTTGTATACAAGGCCAGAGGTGTGTGTGGGGGGCGGGGGTGGGGCATGAGAAGATTCACCAGAGACAGAGTGGGGAGCAGAACAGGCAGATCTATTGAAATACACTGCTGAGGGGAGCAGCGGGGAGGCAGGAGAGGTCTGCTGCGCCATGGTCTGCTGTGGGTCCCCTCCTAGGCCGGGGATAAAATTCATGCTGCAATGGCTGCGGATACTTCATAGTGCGGTGCTTAACCCCTTGCACCACCTGGGAGGCCCCTCAGCCCCACGTCTTAACGTGTCTCTCCTCAGATGACTCACCAATCCTGAAGCAAGTCTAGACATTTCCATCTTCACCTCCACACTTCTGATTTTGATGATCTCTCCTCTAAGAGAGATTTCCCCGCTTGCCTACATGGTATCCATCTTTGACAGATACAGTCAAATACCTCCTTCCTTGGAAACACCTTCGCTTCTGGCTTCTCTCCCCTCCCCCAGACGCGCTTGGACACTGCACACATTGGCCTCCAGCATCGCAAGTGTCACAGCTTCCCTGACGTAGAATCATCATCCGTGACAGTGAAGCTGTGACTTGCAAGTACAAGAATGTGAGGTGTAAACATCGCCCCACTCTGATGCACTGCCCCAAGCCCTAGAGAAGTGTCATTGTGCCCACTTTATAAAGAGAAGGGCCCAGGGACTCACTGGGCTGGGATTTGTCTTGCATCTTCCTGGTAGCTTTTGTGGCCATGTCCTGCTTCCTTTGAGACCACACACTCTTTAAAGGTCCTGGTCCTGGGGCCTCGCTGGTGGCGCAAGGGGTTAAGCACTGCACTGTGAAGCATCTGCAGCCACTGCAGTACGAGTTTGATCCCCGACCAGGGAGGGGACCCACATGGCGCAGCAGACCTCTCCTGCCTCGCCCACTGCTCCCCTCAGCAGTGCACTTCAGTTCATCTGCCTGTTGTGCTCCCCACTGGTGAATCCTCTCACCTCCCCCCACACCTCTGTCCTGTACCCCAGATCTTATGTACATAAATAAAAATAAATCTTTAAAAAAATAATAATTAAAAAAAAAGGTCCTGGTCAGTCTCCTTTCCTTTCCTTTATGACCAGGCCCAGCCCCAGGGGATGCTAATTCTTTTTTTTTTTTTTTTAAGATTTATTTATTCATGCATACAAGCACTGGGGTATAGGCCAGAGGTGTGGGGAGGTGAGAGAATCCACCAGACAGAGCAGGGGGCAGAACAGGCAGATGGACTGAAGTACACTGCTGAGGGGAGCAGTGGGCGAGGCAGGAGAGGTCTGCTGCGCCATGTGAGTCACCTCCCCAGCCAGCAGCAGGGATCAAACTCGTGCTGCAGTGGCTGTGGTTTGCTTCATAGTGCATTGCTTAACCCACTGGGCCACCAGGGAGGGCCCAGGATGCTAATTCTTGAGATGAGGATACTCCTAAAAAAGAGATGTCAAGATAGGGATGGTTCCCTGTGTGGAGCAGGGGTGGAGGGTGGTGGCGTAGGGGTGAACAGGCTGGTTTGGAAGGAAATCAGGGAAGATAAACATTTTCTGGGACATGAGGTGGTGTGGAGAAACTATATAGGGAAATTTAGGGCATTAGGGGATTTGCTGGAAATAGGTGCAGGGCGAGAGAGGAACAGAAACCATCTTCCATTTTCATTTACATGTCCTAGGGGGTCCCCCTGTGGGAAGCCTACACATTTGCCCTCTGCCACATGTGTGCAGATGCACTCAACCCCTGTATACAAAGATCATTCATCGCAGAACTGACTGTAAGAGACTGGTGCTAACTCAGTGCCGATCCATAAGGAACTGGTTAAATCTGTGGGAACACAACGCTCTCCCATCCACGAAAGGTGGAGAAAGTCCTCACTACTCTACTGTAGAACAACCACCAAAATAGATTTTAAGTAAAAAAATACAATGTGCATAATCAGGGAAGTGAAAAATGAAACCACGGCAAAATATGAGTTCACATGGATCAGTGTGGAAAATTTTTAAAAAAGGACATTTCATTCCAAGTGTTGGTGTTGAAGAAGAGCAAACAACACCCCAAAGCCCTCGGCAGGTGTGTGGATGGACACGGTTACTCTGGAATCAGTTTGGCATTTTCTTTTTAAAGATTTATTTATTTATGCATATAAGAACTGGGGTACAGGCCAGAGGTGCGGGGGCAATGAGAGGATTCACCAGAGACAGAGTGGGGAGAATTGGCAGATAGACTGAAATACACTGCTGAGGGAAGCAGCAGGCAAGACAGGAGAGATCTGCTGCACCATGTGGGTCACCCCCGCTGGCCGGCAGCAGGGATCGAACTCGTGCTGCAGTGGCCGCAGTGACTGCAGTGGCTGTGGTTTGCTTCGTAGTGTGTTGCTTAACCCACCAGGGAGGCCCCAGTTTGGCATTTTCTACTGAAGACATAATGTGGTTTCCCTGGCCCCTGGAAATGCCCCAGGGAAATTCTTACCCCTGCATGCCCCCAGTCCTCCCTTCACACTCCACCCCCCAGGGGAAAGAGAGATTAGAACATTCACACCACCGCTCTTCCTAGAAACCAAAAATTGGAAGCCATCCAAGGTCCTTAAATAGCACAGTAAAGATGAATTGCGTGGTATCTTCACTCAACAGAATTCCTTCCCGGAGTGAAAATGAACTCACCACGGCCTGGAATTTCTGCGTGACCAAAGCTGAGGACCATAATCGTGGGTGGGATAAAAGCAGGTTGTAGAAGACTCTAGGTAGCTGTCTCCTTCTCTTCAAAATCCAAAAAGGTCATGTGCTAGTATGTATGTGAAGCAGGAGTACAGAGAAAACAGGCATGAAAAGAGCGTTCAGGACAGTATTTAGGGGAAGGCAGTGGGCAAGGGGAGGGTCACTCAGGGGATTCAAAATCGCTGCTTATTTATCCAGGACAGATGGTAAGGACCAAAAGGCATAGCAGGGTTTTTATTTGTTTAAGATTTACTTTATTTATGCATACAAGAACTGGGGTATTGGCCAGAGGTATGGGGGCAGGGAGTGAGAGATTTACCAGAGACAGAGTGGGGAGCAGAACAGGCAGATCGACGGAAACACACTGCTGAGGGGAGCAGCGAGTGAGGCAGGAGGGGTCTGCTGCACCATGTGGGTCCCCTCCCTGGCTGGGGATCGAACTTGTGCTGCAGTGGCTATGGATGATTCACAGTGCGGTGCTTAATCCCTTGCGCCACCAGGGAGGCCCCTATATCAAGGTTTTTAAATAATGAATACTTACTGCATCACTGCTGCTTTCATGTCTACTCTTTCATAAAAACAAAAAAATGAGGCCCAGACCAGTGCAAACAGTGTGGTACTGGAATGACCAAGCCAGGTCTTTCGCGCCTGCCCAGAAAGCCAGACTGAACCATGATGAGACCATCATTTCAGGTCTTTAGACCTGGTCTCTCACCCAGGGATGGATCCCAGGCTGCAGGGGCAGCGCTGAGTTCCAGCCATTAGACCACCACGGGTTGGTGTCTCACGAAGCCACAGCAGGAACGTCACAGACACTCAGGCAAGTAAGGAGAATGGCAGATTTGTCTAGAGAAAGAAAAAGTTTACTGAGGAGAAAAGGAATAGAAATAGAGTGGGACTCCCAGGCCGGTGGAACCAGGCAAGGAAGCGGAAGTGGTGTCACGTCTCAGGGAATATACACCTTCTTTCTCTAATTATTCTAAAGCTCCACCAGCCTGTGACTGGTTAGTTCATGGTGGCCTCACTCACCATTAATGTCCTAATGTCTCTGTGCCCAGAACTAAGATTGTGTCCCAGCCCATATCTTAGCAAACTTTTCTTTATCACTCTTGTTCTGGAAAGTTCTGTTGCCTTAGTCCTGGGGGTGTTTGATTAGTCCCCTTTGGAATTTGTTGTCCTTGTCCTGGATCTTCCCTTATTCCTCTTGTTGCCCTTATCTCATGAGCTTCCTTAACTCTCCAGAAGTCTGATGCCTGCATGCTCCCTGAAGCTACCTGATTACCCTAACTTGCCCTGTTGGAGAGGACTACCAAGGTTGTTGGCAGGATAGGCACCCCAAAATGACTGAGCGGTGAGAGTCTGGGATTTTAGAAGGGGTGACGGGGTGAGGGAAAGTCGGCTTCACATGGCCAGGAGGTGCGGGCAGCCTAGGTGACAGGAGTCAGGTGTGTGACCTTCCCCGCAGAGTGTGTTTACAGCAATGGGAGGATGTTTCTGAGGCCACTGTCAACCTAGGGGGACCAGGAGAATTTTATTAGGGTGTAAAAGTCAATTTTGCAAGTTCACAGGATGCAGGGACGAGGGGCTGCCATTTAGTGAGTCAACAGTTAACCCTAGAGAGGGAATGCAGCTCAGTGGCTGGACTTTAATTTCGCTTATACCTGAATCTTTAGTCCAGGGGACTTCTTTGTTGTTGCAAAATGGAGACAATTCAACTCCACTACCTTTTGTATAAAAAAGACCTCCCTGGTGGCACAATGGGTTAAGCAATGCTCAATGAAGCAAACAGCAGCCACTGCAGCATGAGTTCGATCCCTGCCCCAGCCAGGATGGTGACTCACATGGTGCAGCAGACCTCTTCTGCCTCGCCCGCTGCTCCCCTCAGCAGTGTGCTTCAGTGGATCTGTCTGTTCTGCTCCCCACTCTGTCTCTGGTGGATCCTCTCACCCTTCCATACCTCTGGCCTATACCCCAGTTCTTATATGCATAAAGAAATAAATCTTTAAATAAATAAATAAAAGGTATGGGTCTCTCTCTAGGGCTGCGCTCTCTTTCTCTTTCATGTTAATATATCCCTGGAAAGTTACAGATGCAACTGGTAAAACTGGTTGTCTCTAGGAGGAAATCTGGAAGACTGTAGATAAAGAAGGAGACTTTCTTGAATATTTAAAAGTGTGAATTATGAAATTAATTAAAACTGAGGTGAGCTGGTGAGGGACAAGGGAGGAAGGGGTCAGGAGGAGAGCTGGTCAGGTTCTAGTCCCTAAGCCCCCCAGGGGGCCCCCAGCCCCACCAGTACAGCCACCAGCCCAGAGCTGCTGCGTCCTCTTCCTCAGCTCGGTCCTAGGCCAGATCTTGCGTCTCAGGACAGAGCCCACTTCAAGAAGCTTCACACAGACTCTGGCTCTGGAAACTTCTGTCCTGAGTTTTGTTTCCTAACAAGTCTCCCTCCTGACCCTGCCTTCTTATCTCAACCTTCACCCAACCAGTGATCGGAGCCATTCCTTTAAGTTGCTTCAGTGTCTTCTGCGCTCCACCCTCCATGACACTCCACCCTCCATGACGTCACCAGTCAGCGACAGCGAGTGGCTTTCTGACCCCTTTAAAATCCACCCCTCAGGGGCTCAGTGTCCTTTGCTATATACTGCCTCATCAAAACTGGTTAGCACATTCTTAGTGTACACTGGAATCCCAATAACTCAAAGGAAACCAGGGTCACTGGAGGCCCCAAGGAGGTGGGGTAAAGGAACGAAGCACTAAGGAGGTGCCAGGCATCAGCCAGTGGGCAAGGACGGATTTGCACAGCGCTCAGGTGGGAACTTCTACCCCACTGTACCCAGGATGACTGAGGGCTGAAGTGGTGGAGGCTTAGGTCAGTGTGAGAGAGGAGACCCCTGAGGCTGGGCACAGCCCCCTAGATTGCAGTGGCCAGGGCGGGGTGTCACTCTGAACTAAGGAATGCCTTTGTAACTATGTGACCACGGGGTACCCAGAGATCCCAAACTGTGAAGGGGAAAAGTCCATTTTGCATGTTATAGGGGTCTGGCCATCTGTGTACACACAGGTAAAGAAAGACGATTTCAAAGATAGCGTAAATAGGTGTAAAAAATCAAAGGGATGAGAGAGAGGAGAAAGGATTTCAAATAACCAACTCCTGATAAAACTCCGAAAACTACCCATTGCCGCGTGGACAAATGCTCAGCCAACGGGCTTAGCCCAAAGTGGGATGACTGAGGCCTGGAAAGTTTGCCACAAATCCAGGACCACGTCTGATGGGAAGCCACAAGAAAGGGGCTAGGCAGGACCCAAAGAGCTGAGAGCAACCCGAAATTCAACATGTACCATATAATCCAACCTGAGATCAAGATAACTGCGATTGTGTCTGGCTAGGACCAGCAGCAGCCTCCTCGCAATCCTTTCTCCAGTATCTCTCCTTCCTCCTTACTTCTGCCTCCATTAGTAGAGCCACCTTGCTCCTCCCAGTTTCCTCGCCCCAACCCCCATCCAAGAAATCCAGTTCACAGCATTCTGGGAATTGTAACCCACGGCAGTTAAGTGGAAGTGGGGTTAGGAAAAATGGAGATGTTTCCAGGACCACCGCTATGTGATGCTCCTCCCCCTTTTGGGGGACACATTCTATAACCCCTTATTCCCCAGAGAACCAGTCCAGGGTTCTGGGGGGCACCGTCAATTGGAGATGGGTGCTAGAAGACTCGGGAGGCACAGCCAGGGGTGATGGCTCTCCTACCTCACTCTTCCCCTCAGTGGAGGGTCTCCCCTCCACTTGAAAAATGCCTGGGCAGTTCGGAACTCTCCTTCAGAAGGCAGGTAGTGTCAGGGAAGAGAGCTCTGCAGTATAGGGAGCGTAGTGGAAGCCATTCAACCAGCAGATGCAGAGCACATGCCAGGGGCTGACAATACTAAGTGCAGGTAAGGATGTGGATGCGCAAACCCTGGGGTGGGAGTGTAACCCTGCTACAGGGCAGGGAGAGGGGCACTCAGAACCCCCAAATCTGCCCTCTAAATGGGATCTGCCATCTGCTGCATCAAGACAAACATATAAGACCTTGAATGGAAAGGAACTTTAATATAATTAGTGAACAATACAGAAAAGACAAAGAAGTTAATTACTAAATCAAGCATCCATAGTTACCCACCCCTTCCAGGGTAAAAGTCCAGCCAAATAGGACTGGCCCAAAGCAAGGCCCAAAAGCCTGCCACACGTCTGAAGTACCTTTTGGTGGAGACCCATAGAGAAGAAGGTCAGAAAGAGTCAGACAAATCTGGGAGGGAAAGAGCAAAATCAAAGTTGAGATAAAAGCTGCCATTGTTAACCTCCCCACGAGTCTCACCCACATCTGTTCCAGCCAGTCCAGGACTAAGAAGCAAGCGCAGTTTCTTCACATGTCCCTCTGCTCCATGTGCCTCCTCCAGGTCTCCTGCTCTCCATCCTGCTTCCTGCTTCCCTTCCTTCCTTTTCTTCCTTTCAGTCTCCTCTCTTGCTTCTTCTTATCCCTGCTCAGCCCCATCCTACTTAGGGTGGGGCACGGATCCTAGAACTTCCCCTTTTCCTGAGGACCACCCTGTTACAACTGTACAATCAGTGGGAAGCTGGTAGAATCTATTAAACACACATCTTCCCAGGTCCCAGCAGTCCACTCCTGGGGTTCTACTGAAGAGGGCACTTGTGTCCACCAAGTAACATACACAAGAATGTCCACGGCAGTGCACACAACAGCCCCAAACCTAAACGACCCCATGGTCAGCAGCAGAAGGCGAGGCAAAGGGTGCTGTATTTGTACAGGAGACTGTTACTCAGTAATAGCAAAACAACAAACTATAGCTATATGCCAAACCAAGACAGAGCTCAAAGACAGAATGTTGAACTAAAGAAGTCAGATGAAAAAGAGCTCCATTTATATGAAGTCAAGAATGCGCAACCTTAACCCATGGTCATAGAAGCCAGGAGAGTAGTTACCCTCACACAGTGGCAGAGGTGCTAGGGTTGGAGGGGACGACAGGATATGGACTGTGAAGGGACATGAAGAACTTCCTAGGGTACTGGAAATGTTATGTGTTTTGACTGGGGTGGTGGCTTCATGGGTAGATACACGTGTAAAAATTCATGGAGACTAAATTGAAGGTTTGCAGATCGTAATTACTGTCTATGGAATTATATCTAAAACAACGCAGTTATTTAAGGTCTAAAGTTCCATGGCTCCTGCCCCCTGCCCTGACGACTTGGCTGTGGTCTGTCCTTGAGGGTGCTTTGTCCAGCTTGGATTGGCCTTTCATGCCAGAAGCTGGTGGCACATACCAGGAGCTTCTCAAGCTGGAGAGATTTTGGATGCTCACTGGTAGACATTTAAACAATGGAACAATTTAATCTAGGACTGATTTCCATGGAAAAGCACCCCAACGGCAAGGTTCTTGGCTGGAGATAGATAGCTTCCAGTCAACGTCAACTACTGGAGACTACTAATATTTTAGCAAAAAGAAGGGAGAAAGAGGAAAAGGCAGTCATTGCCTTAGGCCAGTTCATGGTACATGGCAAGTGAGGAATCTTCAGTCAAACCGGGGCAGAGGTGTGGGACCTCGTGTTCCAGTCAAACCTGGGACTTGTGTGACATCAGACAGCTGCAGCATCTCAGAGCACCCGTTTCTCAGATGTGTGGTACAAAGAATGAAAATTCATGCCCTAGTTAGAAAAAAAATGACAATTACATTAAAATGATAGGAATGTGTTTTTTTTCTGGGTGGATAGAAAAATCTTACTTTCACATTTGCGTTTTTTAAAAAAAATCCACCAAAAATCCATCGGAAGAACACAAGAGTCTGCAGATGGCTCACGGGTGTCTTGGTGGTGGGAATTTTATGGGGACACCTGAGAGGAAAATCAAACATTGTACAAAATGAACAATGTCAAAATATATAAAGAAGGATTCCCCAAATCAGATAGTCGTGAGCACAGTTTATAATCTTTTATAACCAGTTTGAATAAAACCGGCCTCCCTGGTGGTGCAAGGGGTTGAGCACCGCACTGTGGGGCTTCCAGTCACTGCAGTGCATACAGATAGCTTCAAAATGCTGTGACTCAACCTCTTGCTACCAGGGAGGCCCCTGCTTTCTCTTTTTAACCCTCCACTTGCTAAACTCCTACCCACTTGGTCATTTTCCCTCCCTTTACTTCCAGATGTTTTGGGGGGTTTAATTCAACATAGGAATTCATAAATGGGGACTTTAACTCCATTTTCCAACGCTTGAATTGATTCTTACTCCCCCCAACCAAAAGTGACATCTCCACCCTCAACCCCTTCTGTGAACTCCCCTTTTGCACCCCCACAACATAACACAGTTACCAGTATATTAGAGGTCCTGTGTCAATGTTATGAACTCTTACCTCGAGCAACTTCAACGACTAGAACCTCAACCTCAAAGACTCCGTGGAGGGGATCAGGAGACCCTTGTGTCCTCCCGCTGAGCTCCTAGCCAAGCACAGGAGCCAGGCAGGACCAGAGAGCAGGATCAGGAAGTGGATGGGGCAGAGTTAGCCTAGGCCTAGCAACCCAGCAGTTTGTGCCTGAGAATTCTCTATAATGGCTTCTGCTCAAATGCTCCTTTCTAGAAATGCTCCCGTCACGGGCACTGAGAAGGAAGCACGGAAAGGAAGAGGCCAGCACATCCTGAAGTGCTGTGGAGCCCACAAGGCAAGCTTTGACTACATTTGGGTCCCAGGATCCTTGGCTGGCCAGCCATGGGCAAGTCTTTTAATTTTGCTAGTCTGTTTCCTCAGCTGCAAAACAAGACCAGATAGGCTCAAGGATTGTTTCCAGCTCTAAAAGGCGCTGGGCTCACGTTACACCTCTCCAAACATGGTAAACAGGTGCTGGGAAAGCCCCAAGGGCCATTTCTCCCACTGAATGAGCAAGAGAGGCTCTGAAGGATCAAAGCCACAGAGAAACAGGCCGGAAGGAAGGCTACACCTTCCATATCTCCCAGAAAAGCAGTTGTTTAGAGGGAAACATCAGAGATCTTCACACCCACCCCAGGGGTCCCAGAGACAGAAGCAACCCTCCCAGGGAGCCTGCAGCAGCTAGACAACCCCATTCTTAAGGGGCTCTGGTCTTTGGGGGTGGGGTGGGGCTGGATGTAGGTTTTAGAAAGAGAGGGACAGGCCCCCGTTGATGATACCAGACACAGCACAGCAACCTCTGCCCATTAGAACATTTATTTCTCAGAGAGAAAATAAGTTTCAGACAGTCATATTATAGTAGGTAAAATTAACTTTTGTACTCTTTACAAGCATAGAGTTTTCTCTGTTTATTACCTCTCTTATACCATCTGTTATAAACAATTCTAGAAAGCAAATAAAGTCACTTTCTACAATAAATAGAGCATCGTGTGCTTCACAGCAGACGCGACTGAGACACGTAGGCCCCATGCCACAGCAGGATCTGAGTCGTTTCCCGTTCGAAAAGAGCAGTTTTAAAAAATGAGACTCAGAGAGAGACAGAAAGATTCAGAGACTGGGGAAAAAAAAAAGAGAGAGAGAGACTAAGAAAGTATTTAGGGGTTAGGAAGGTGGAGGAAGAGATTGACACAGAAAGAGAGAGAGAACCCCGAGATCTTACAACACAGGTTGAGACAAAGGTCACAGAGTCCACAGTCGACCAACTACCTGGGGAGAGGGGGACGCATTGGCTCCTTTAAATAACCACACTGCGCGCATTTAAAATATTCAGTCATACAACGGAGGACTCCAGTAATGGAAACTATAGGCCTGAATAATTTAGAACCGTATTTTACAATTATATACACCATGTCCTTCCCTAGCCATATGTTCTATTGTATTTTTATTATTGTACAAAATCCAAAACCCCATTCCTTCATGTTAAGAGTTTTGTTGGTTCCCTTTTAAACTCTGGCTCATGTCCCAAATGTATAAGAAGCTGTGGTGGTTGGCTGTATTTTTAAAAAGTCGAGTGTGTAAAAATGGCAGTGATCTCCCTGTGACTTTGTTTTGTCCAAAACTCCCCTATGAAATTTTAAAATAATTAAAAAGAACATCAGGTTAAAAATCAACATGGCGATCAGTGGCCTGTGACGTGGCCCTGTGACTTTGGTGCATAAGAGGTGAAAAGAAACATCTGGAGAACAGACATGGAAGCCTCTGAAAGTTGTGTTGGTTTGTCAGTCAGCATTCCCTGTTTCACAGTTTTTTTTCCCTTCTGTTTTTGAGAAGGTAAAAGGTGGGAAAGGGGTTGAAGCAAAGAGGGAAGGGGACAGAGGAGCAGAAGTAAAGTGCTGCTTTCCTGGGATTTGGAAGCAAGCACAGCAGAGGTGAGGCGGGCAGGGCGGGACGATGGACGGGAGATGCTGGACCGTAGGCTCCATACCACTGTGGTGGCAGACAGTGAGACCAAAGCTGCAGTTACAGGAGACAAGAGGAGGAGGGGGCAGACCCAGTTAAAGGTCATGCTCCAATCCAACAACCCTCAACATCCGAGGGGACAGATGGACACAGGCACAACCAGCCTCTTCTGCTGACAGGAGCCAGCCCAGCTTTAGTCCGCCTCTAAGCAAGACAGGGGGAGGGCAGGAGGGCCCGGTCTCAATCAAGGGGGTAGGCTCTCACAGCCGAGTTGCAGCTGCGTGTCTGCAGCAGCTGGGTAAGTGGGGATGGGGGTGTGCTGGTGGAGGGGTCACCCGAGTGGTAGGCTGGCCTCTGTCCCTGGCCCCAAGGAGCCAGGCGGAGGCACCCACCTAGCGTAGCAGCTGGCCTCAAAGGGAATGAGACACAAAAAGAAACAAGGTTTAATTTGGTGATGGTTTCTGTCAGTTTGGCACAAGAGAAAGGAAAGGAACATGGGAGAAAGACCGGGCAGAGGTGCAGAGGACGGGACAGGGAAGAGGTGTGAGAATGGATGCTGGAGGGGAGAGGGTGAGCTCAGTGAGATTTCCCGCAGGACTGAGTGTATCCACAGCACCTCTGGGATCAGTGTCAGAGCCGCTCGCTCACTCGCCCTGAGGTGTAGTTAGTTGGGAGTGGGGTGGAGCGGGCAAGGCACGCCCTTGGGGAAGACCTCCTGCCTTCTGGGGTCAGGTACACCTCTTGGGTGGGCCCAAGCCACACCACTGTTTCTACTTCTAACTGGTTCTTCAGTGAATTAGTCCCTAGGGGAGCTCAGGTGGGAGTTTTTGGCACACAGCAGGCCTGCCAGGAAAGCCATGCAGTGGGTCAAAACTGGGGCTTGCCCTTGGCAAGGATACAGGCCAGAGCCTGGCCTTCCGGTGGAAGGGGGAAGTTGCTGTCCATGCATCTGGCAGGAAGAGGCTTCTCCATGCCCCATGGACAGAGGCAGGGCAGGCAGATGCAGGCCAGGCTCCCCCTCATAGGTAGCTCGAGGTGACGAAGGAGTGGGGTCCCCGGACACGGCTCAGGTGGATCATTGCTCGGTCGTAGGCCACCTGCACAGACTTGCGGATGCTTGTCTTGCGGCCTTCTAGCATCTTGAGCTTGTCTACTGTGTCTTCCACACCCAGGGGCAGGACTTTGTCTCTTGGGAGCCACTGCCTAAAATACAAGCATAGTAACAGGTCTGGGCTGTGCTGAGTCCCACAGAGGGCTCTTGGCCCACTTGTCCAGGACCAGCAAAGTCAGGGGGGAGGGGACAGGTTAGAGGAAGAAGACTGACACAGGCAGGAGGCCTTTGAGGGACCTGTTTTGCAGTCGGCCACTTCCTGGATCTCTTGGTGACTTACTCTGCTTAGCGGGTGGTCAGGAGCCTAGACGGTCATGTGCCACCCTCTGGAGATCAGCTAGGCTGTCTGGAGAGCTCTGGGCCCTCCTTTGGGGAATAGTTACAGTTCGGAAGTGGTGCTAACACCAAGAATGAATAAATTGACCTCTAGTGGGGCATGCAGCTCATGTGTTTGTTTGTTTTTTTTAAAGATCCAGTAAATCTAGACTGTGGCTAAGAGCCAGCTGTTGGAGCTAGAGCTAGGTTTTATCCCACTTCTGGCTATGGGGTCTTAGTTTTCTGAGCCTCAGCTTCCTCATCTGCAGAAGTACTGGGTCGGGATTAATGAAAACTTAAATGAGGATTAAATGTGATCACCTATATAAGGCAATATGCATAAGGACACTAGTAAACAATAAATGGTGGCTATTATTATCCCTATTGTTGTTTTTATGAGCTAGTCCTATCTTCTCATATTCTATAGAAGCACAGGCAATAGAACTTACCCACTGATGCTAAAAGAAAACCTAAGGCGTTCACAAACTACCCAACTGACACATGCACTCCCGTAACAACTGGGAGTGTTGGCAGCTGAGAGGGTCACATGGGGGTACAAAGGCACATCGCTATTCCTGAGATCTCTAATGAGCACGCAGTTCCAGAGCTCTTCATAGAGGATTAGCTGAGGCCTCTGTAGCAAGTGCTGTGACTTCTGTTCCAAGTTGTATCCCTCAACCCCACACATCTCATTCAAGTCTCCTGATACAACTCTCAATCTCAGAGAGTTTCCCAAGAAATCTGATCTGTGACACCCCTACGTTTCTATTAACCAATGTTATGAGCAACTTGAAGTTACTACTAACATGGCAAGTGCAGGCCAGATGCTGGCAGGTAATGCCTCACTTTACCAGAGTGAAAGTAGGTGACTGATTCCCAAGCTTCTGGATGCCTCTCAAGAACATCACCATTTGCAGAGCCTCCTGGGCAGCCCCACAGCCTGCAACTGCCCTCTCCAGCAGCAGTACCACTCACCAGGTGCGCTTGTTGTCAAAGAAGAGGACAAGGAAGAGCTTCTCTCCAGCCTCGGCCTGTCTCTGCTCTCCCAGCTTCAGCACATCCAGTGGGGGGACAGGGATGGGGACGCCATTGTGCAGGAGGCCCTCCCGGGGCATCTTGGGATCGATGATCTGGAGGCAGAAGGGAGATGGCATTCAGCTGGGAGTGGATGGGTGAGTAGGTGGCCTAGCCCAGAACCAGCAGCTGAACTACCCCACACCAAAGCTATGCAGGGCCCGGGCCCTGTCTACAATCAAGTGATGGATAAGCTGACCTCTTCCATGACCTTCAGGACCCCAAAATGGAAATCCTGACTGTTTCCCTAGTTCACTGTCCTAATCCTCTGGCTCTGCCCAACCAGGTTTTCCTGATCAGGAAGCTTGTTCCATGAATTGTCAGGCCCCAGAGCTGAAACAGAAGTAATGAGAAGCCAGCAATGAACGCGGCATAACTGAGTGGGTTGCTTGTGATACCAGGCCTGATTGGTAGACTCCTTCCCAATGTCACTTTTGGGAGAAGAATGGAGGCCTTTTTTCTTTTTTTTCCCTATCAACTTCCCCTCAGAATCTTTGTGATTCACTTCAAATGCTCAGGGTCCTTCCTTCACAGCACAGCTATGGAAAAGGTTCTGCAACAGCAAGAGAGCCTATTTCTTTGGCTCTAGCTATCAAAGCCTCTGACTATAATCTTTCCTGGAACATGGACCAGATACATCTGTGACACCACATAGTAAGATCAGTGAGAAGTTAGAAGACTTGGACCATCACTGGAAAGGGGAGAATAATGTAGCTGGAAACAATTGTGAGTGGAGGAAATACTCCTCAAGGCTGCATGCTCCACAAGGCAGGAGAGCTCAGCAATCTTGGTGGCAGCAACACAACAATAATTCTCTAAATCTATGGAACACTGACCAAGTTACAAAGGCTCATTAATTATTCACACATCATCACCTTATTCTCTTGCTGAAGCTGAAAAGTCTGCAGCAGGCATTCCCTGACAGAGGAAAATGCCTAGTACAGAAGGAAGTAGTTGGCTGAGCCCAAGGCTGGGACTAAAAACCAGGTGCTCCTACCTGCTACCTCCTACACAGCCTCTGGCTGATGATAATCTCTGTGCACTAAGACCAGAGAGATTTGGAAATTTACTGAGGAAGCATTTTTCTCCAGAGACAGTGCAATCTTAATTCCTATACCCTGTCCCAGGGGGCCTCTTTTCATAATAAACTGTTCTCATTGTTTAACTTTGGGTGTGTGCCAGCATCCCTCAAGATAGCAGCAGAAAGCAGGTGTTCTGGTTAAGAATTTAAGGAACAAGCACCCCTACCCTGCTCCCAGCTGTGAGTTTCGGTCAAAACTTTTCTCTCCCAGCCTCTGTCCCTCCTGTGACTGAAGCTGAGTCCTAATGAGAACCACCACAGAAGCTCTCCTATGTTTCTTCAATTACTGAACAAGACATGGAGCTACACTGTTATGTTTTCTCTTGGCTAAGCCATGCTAGCTTCCTGCCTCAGAAAGTAGGGTAGATTGTGAAAAATGTGCTTGCTCTCCCTCCTTCCCTTCCCCCACCACCGAAAGCAGAAACAAGGTGAGTGCTGCTACAGAAGGGCTCTACTCCCTTTCAAAGAAGACAGAGGCAAATGTGTCCTAAAATAATACACAATGGTCCATTCACTCAATGAGTGTTATGTAGATGTAAAACATGGAAATAAAGCCTGTCATATAATTTAACACATAATAAATGCATACATACATTACTATCACAGCTAAATATATAAACAATAGAAGAAATGATATACAATGCTTACAACTGACATGTTAGAAAGGTGATGTTTGTGTTGCTTTTCTCTATTTTTCCAAAACTTCTGTAATATAGATACATGACTTTCACAGAAAACAAAACACTTAAAAAAAAAGGGGAGTTGAGGGCAAAAAGATTAAAGACTGTGTATTCATCATGAATTCAAACACATATCTAAGAGCATAGGAAAACAATTAGGACAGCATAAACCAAGTGAAAGTAAAACAGCCTATATTCTGGCAGTAATTAAATTTCTTTAACCACAAAAGAAAATGTATATTTAACATGATCATTAAAAAGAAAAAAAAAAAAGGCTAATTTTAGACTGAGTCTCTTGCTCTGTAAGAGTTTAAAAAAACAAAACCAAGACCTGCGCAGCCTCAGTCCGTCTTGGGTGCCAGTGCAGGTTGGAGGGCTCACTGACAGCAGCGCGTGAGCCTGAGGGAGGCCACCACAGGCCCAAGTGCCTCCTCACCTGCTGGGTCACAGTGCAGATTTCCCCACCAGCTAAGGATGACGTGAGGTTGGCTGTGCAAAAAGGGCTCTGACAAGTTACAGAACTCTTGGAGTTGTAGTTTCCTCATCAGTCCAAAACGGATTAAGAGTTCCTGCCCTCCTGCCCTGAAGAGGCTGTGTCAAACTTGAAAGAACCAGCATGAAGGAAATGGGAGAAGCCAGCGCCGTGGTTGTGGGTGCATGCATAAGGTTAGTGGGGCAGTCCTCAACCATGGTTACTTCTCATCCAGAAGCTTTGAAAAAATATTCACGCTTTGCTCTGGCCACAGAAAGTCTAATTTGGTAGTTCTGAGATGGGAACTTAGTTTCTACATTGTGTTAGAAATTTCCCCAGATGATTCTGGTATGTCCCAAACATTTGAACCGGTATCCTCCAGGGCCAGATGGACATCACCTCCCCAATACAGAAAGAGCTCTAAGAAACGATAAATCAAGATCATAAAACAGGATTTTTAGCGACTACTACTACTATGGAAATTTTAGCTACTACTGGTGGAAATATAAATAAACTGGAACTAAGTTTCTAAAGGGCAACTTAGTGATTTGTGTCAGAATTTTGCAGACTCTGCCCCAAGAATGGACTCCTTAAGAATTCACTGTAAAGAAATAATCATGGATGTGCACAAAGTAAAGCTACCATGACATTTTTACTAGCTATTTTATATAATGAAAAATTCAAAACAATCTAGACCAACCAACTAGAGAATGATAAAAATAAGGTACACACAAGCAAGCAGACACAACAGTCATTAAGGTAATGCTGACGAATGCTTAATGGCATGTGACAAGCATGTTCACGGTCGGCTGTTAAGTGAAAGAGAGATTAGAGTGCAGTCTCATGTATATGCACATCTATGCATTAAACAAAAACAGAAGCTGACTGGATATATACATAAAGAGGTCATCTCTGAATAGACTAGATGGGACTCTGGATGATTTTGAATTCAGAGACTCAGAACACAGGCTTTGACATCACACTTTGAAAAGCCCTGCACTCAAATTCCAACTCTGTCACTTAACAGCTAGATGACATGGGTAACAGTCTTACTTTTCTTCCCTACAAAATGAGAATAACCACACCTTCCTCAGTATTTGAAGAACTTAGAATGACAGATGTTAATAAAACAGCTAAGCATTATTTGCAGTTTTTAGAATTTTCTGCAGAGTACATAGTAATTTCACGCATAGGCAAATAAATAAATGCTATTAAATCCCTAAAAGCTGTAGTCTCTGTCTGCAGACTTTAGCCTATCAGAAGTACCCGCAAGCTGGTAGCCTTGCTAGTCTGACCCACCCAGGCTGGGGTAAAGCCTCCCTCCCTTTAGTCAAAGGCACCAGGATCCCCACCACACTCTGCTGGCTTGATCCAATCAGATAAGCCCCCGGAGGCAAGGCAGGGGCCAAACCGCCCACAGAAGAAAGGAGGGTGGCGTCTGGGGCAGACTCACCAAGGCAGGGTAGGAAGGATAGCCTCGGCACTTGGCCCACACCAGCTCCAGGGGCTCCAGGTCTCCGCGGTCTTCAAAGGGCATCAGGAGGCTTCTGCCTGGGGGTGGGGGAGGGGAGGAGACAGTGCCCAAAGGGGACTTGGAATGGTGCCCAGGTGGCCTGCCTGTGGCCTCCGTTTAACTGGGGCAGCCCAGGAATGAGTCAGCAGCATCCCCTCCACCCTTTTTCCCTGCCCTTTCCTTAGAAGTTCTTAGACTAGATCAGGGGTTGGCAAACTTGTTCTCTAAAGGGCCAAATAGCCGATACTTTAGGTTTTATAGGCCACATGGTCTCTGTTGCAACTAATGCTGTGCATTGGTATCTCAAAGAGTTGGTTCTAGGACCTGACCAGATACCAAAATTTGCGCATGATTAAGTCCCTTAAACAAAACATTCTCCTGTATGATTTAACTCATCCGTATATAATCTGTATCTATATATAACACCTAATATACTACAAATGCTATGTATTTTTACATACTGTATTGTTTAGGGAATAATGACAAGAAAAAAGGTTTGCTCATGTTCAGTACAGATAAAACCATCATAGTCTTGACCAACATAGTTTTCATTGTTGACATGAGGTTGGTTGAATCCATAGATACAGAACGCACTAATACAGAGGGCCAACTGTACTCAAGTCTGCTGCTGCAGCATGAAAACAGTCATAGATATCCCATAAATGAATAATCATGCTGTGTGTGTCCCAATAAAACTTTATTTTTGGACACTGAAATTTGAATCTCACATAATTTTCATGTGAGAAAATTCACATAAGATAAAAAGCTCTTTCGGTTTTATTTTTATCATTTGAAAATTTAAACACCAATCTTAGCTTATGGGCCCTACAAAAATAGTCAACAGGCTATAGTTTGCCGACCTCTGGACTAGAACCCTAAAATGGTGTTCCTTGGAAAACTGTACTGTATCATCACCAGGGCGCCACGGAGAAAGACCATAACCCAGCCTGGTAAAGGCAGAGACTACTACTCTCTGGGTCTCCCTGAGCAGGGGAACTTCATGATGGAGGCTTCATGGGAAAAGATGCCTGGGAAGGACATCCCAGCGAAACTACTTGCTAAATAAAGTATTTTCTGACAGGACCACACCTGACCACACATCAGGTTACTGGAGGCACAGCACTCAGCAGAGCCAAGCAGGTCTGCAGGTTCTTCACATGCCTTCTTTTTGTCAGAACTTTACACTAAATGTCCCACCTGGGGCAGGCACTTCTCTTTCAGCTTATTCTGCTCTGTATCCAATGCACTAGCACACTGGTACGGGGGCTTCACAAATGCTTCTGAACAGACAGGGACACCTGCCTTCCCTTCTCTGTATCCATAAACAGGAATGAGAAGGTGATCACACTCAATCAAGATAATGGCTCAAATCTCAGAGTAGAAGTCCTGTTTCTAAGGAAACATTACTACTCTCATTTGTAATTTTTAAAAAAATGTACTGAAATAATAATGAGGTATTGTTTTATGTCTATTAAGTCATTAGTGGTAACAATGAAAGAAAAAATCCAATACTGAAGAGGAGGTAGTGGGGGACTGGTGTGATGATACACTGCTGAGGAAATTACAGATCAGTCCTAGCCTTTCAGATTATAATTTGGCAGTATGTCTCAAGAGCCATAAAAAAGTGTATGAACCATCTGCTCCAGTAAATTTCTTCCCCAGGAATTTATTCTAAGACAAATAACTTCAATGTCTAATAACAAAATGATTAAGTAAATTGTAATACTAGAAGAATCCTTGTTCCATTAACATAAGATATATAAAGGTTGTACGTCAACGTGAAAAAAGTATGATTAACATTGAAAAAAGGAGAATATGAAAGTGTTTCAGATTAGCATATTGTTAAAATGTGCCTGAAATAAATAGAAGGCAGTATACAGAGAATGAAGACGACTATGTTGAGGTGATGGGACAGTGGGAGGTCAATTTCCTTTAGCATAATTATAGTAAGTGCACGGTTTTAAAAACAAGGATAAAATGTATTGGCACACATACTTTGTGCAAAATGTTGTACAAACTCACCTAGACATGAAGCCCACATTCTGAGCACTGATAAATAGTAATGAAACACACATTCGTCAACACACATACGAGAAAGAAACTGGTGCTAAGGGAAAATAAAACACTTGAGCAAAGGAAATCAGGGAAAAGACGCCCTGAATTCTGTGCTGGAAGCGTCAAACAGGGCATTCAGCGAGCTCACCGGTCAAGGGAGGGCTAGACACAGGTGCACTCATAGCACAGCCCACTCTGCACCAGCTCTACCTAACACCATCCTGTCTCTCCCTTGATCCAAGGAGACAAGACGCATGTCATTTTACCATTTGGATCAGATGTAGTAGAACATCTCATGAGGAGAAGGCTGAAAGCATTGGATTGCATGAAATAACCAGATTATGTGTGAGATTCTGTCCTATAGACTATCACTGATTATTCCATTGAGGGCAGACCCGCAGTTAGCATCCATCACAATTAAAAATACACACTTCCTTTAATACAACCCCACTTCTATAATCTCCATGGACACAAAATGATCTCTGTACAAGGCTGCTCAGTGCAACTTGCTTACAACAAATAAATGAAAACAATCTAAGCACCCATCTGTAGAGGGATGGCAAAGTAAATGATGATACTCCTAAGTAATGAATGGGGCATTAGGCAATCAACCAAGAGCACAGAAGCGCTCCACGATTATTAATAACTGAAAAAATGGCATGGTTTAGAGGAGGGTGTGTATTAGACTTCTGTACTCATTCTTTTAAATATACACACACATTTTAGCTTGTGTATGTACAGATTACACCTGGAAAGGCACAAAAGAAAGTGCTAACAGTGGTTGTTCCAGGGAAGCAAGTGCTGGCTTTTCATTATTGTACTTTTTAAATTTTTGTTACCATGGGCATGTATTATCTGTCCAAATTAAGATACATTTTTAAAAAGCATGAATGACATTTTTAAAAAGCAGGCATGTGACATGGGAGTGAGAACTTTTTCCCTGCCCAAGAGTTGTAGGAGCTCAGGAGCTGGCTTTGGAAGGCTCAGCCATACCCCTAATTTCCTGCCACCCCAGTTCCACCTGTATAGCACTCCTCACCTGAGCTGTTGTAGTCAGAGTCTCCATTCACACCTTCCAGGAAGGGCACTCGAGACAAGGCTGGCTTCCCACGGCTACGTTTAGGGGGTGTCAGACCACTGCATACAGAATAGGGAGGGAAGAAACAGGCAAAATAAGCGACTTCAATGACTGACATGCTTACGCCTGCTCGCCTATATCTGGTAGTAACAGAGTTGCTAACATACTTCAAGAACGAAGGACTTTATCTGCATAGCAGTAAAGTGGCTTGCTCAGTGTCACAGTGAACTAATGAAGGCAACTAATGAAACATACTGCCAAATTATATTCTCAAAGAAGGACATCTTCCCCTAAAAATTCATACTAACCTATGATTTCTCTAACCACAAAGTTGCTATGAGGCTTTGAGAAACCGTTTCATCCAGTAGCAAGGCTGAATCTAGAAGCAGCAGCCCCCTCACTTGCCTGGAGACCTTAGAACTCATCCAGAGGAGAGGTCATCTCCAGTACTCATCAGTCCTTCCAGAGTCTAAGCAGTATGGCCATGAAGCGGTGTGGTAACAGCTGCCCAAAATTCTACTCTGTGGTTCACACTGCTGCTTCTTTGAAAACCAATTTATTTTTGAAGTACAAAAATTTGCCTCTTTCCCAATTTTTCTATAAAGGAATTGTCTTACTTCCTTAATTAGAAAAGACATTTTTAGATTTCAAAAAAAGTCACTTCTCACTTCTACTTTGTGTGTGAAGTTTTTCTTAGATAGAAATGGATTTTTTTAAGCAATAGAACATTTTTTTATAAGGCTACTGCATGAAAGTAAAACAAATATACAGTAGACAAAACCCAGATAGTAATAAGTGAAATAAATGAAAATAGTAACACCAGAGTAATGGTGTAATTGGGACATATCCAGGCATCAGTATTTTTAAATAGCTCCTAATACAATTCTAACCTACAATCATAGTTGGGTGCCTCTGAGCAAGAATGACATGGCTGGTGCTCTTTTCATCCAAACTTTTAAAAGTATTACTGTTATATAATTTTTTCAACTGAAAAACAATGCTTAAAAGACAGGTCAACAATCTGCAGAAAAGCAAAAATGTTTAAGAAACTCTTGATGTCATAAGAAGCCGCCAGATTAGGACTGGTTGGAGAGTAGGGGACTCTTTTACTGCATCATAACTGATTTTATCATGTTTCTATACAGATAATCTTGCACAACCAGAACCCAGTGAAAATGAATCATAGCCCTTCAGTATCCAGTAGATTGGGAACTTTCTTGTAGTCCAAATTAGGATTTGGGAAAAAACAAGTAACGCCCATCCATATCTTTATATTTAAGATTCAGTTCCCACTCACCCCACTAAAATCTGCTACTTGGCCCAGAGACTCTGAGGCTGTTAACAAAAGGTGCTCGTAGTTTTACAAGGAAAATCTCTCAAAGTTTATCCCATGGGTCTGGAGGGACAGCTTCAAATATAATAGAAAAGGGCATAGCCAAGTGAACAGACAATCTCTGAAGCCAAACTACCTGCGTTCAGAACCTGGCTCTTCTACTCAGTTCATTCTGTGACACCGAGCAAATCATTTTACTTCTCGAGGTTGCGCCCTCCCCATGTGTTGCTGGGAAGACTTGCAGAAAAGAGTCAGTACACTTTGTACCAAGTACTCAATAAATGACTGTTACGTATTCACTATTATTATATGATGGGCAGTGAATTTTAATGTTTTACTTCAAATATTACAAACTACTGTTGTATTATCAAGTGACAAGCTCTGAGATGATGAGCTGAATATAACATCAAAACTATGTCTGTGTGTCCCTATTTCATAGAAAAAAGCATGAGTGACTCTGAGTGACTCAATCACGGCTTGTATTTCTGTCCTTTTCTAAGTTGCCTAGGCCAATCTACAATTATTTAGATTTCATCTCTAGCCCCTGGAAGATAAACTCCATGAGAACAGACACCTAAACAATGCCTGGCTCACAGCAGATACTCACTGATTGATATGAGTGACCCACAGTCCTAAACTGCTCAGAAAACCATCTGAAGAGATACACCATGGGCAGGTGGGGTGGGGTCAGCACTTGTGATCATTCTTTCAAGGTTCTATTTAACTCTGGGATTATGAGTCCAATCTAATTAATACTGTCCTTTATGCACTTAAACCACCACAGTGTAGGAAGAAAAAACTGCAAGGGGAAAAAAAAAAAACCAATCCTGTAGTCAGAGCCCCTGAACCTCCCGTTTTAAATCCTGAATTTCTGCTAAGAACCACCAAGTTGAAGAGGAAATGCCTTCGGGATTATTGTTCCAACATCAAGCAGGGCCCCAGAGAAATCAGTGGCACTGGCCTGGAATTCTGCAGGAAGGTAAACACACAGGCTGAACTGGAGGTTAACCAGAACCTGGTCTGTCTTGTTTCCTGTGGTTCATAGCTAAAAGCACTTTTCATGGAGGAAATAGACCAACACACCTTTATTCAGGAGCCAGAAAGAAAGAGTTGGTAACCCCACCTGCTAAAAACTGGGTTTTCAAGCACCCTATTTTTTAAGTCAGGAACCCCAATCCAGAAGCAACTTCTAAGATTCTAAGGGCCTCTTCTCTGTGCCTGCTGTTTTTTTTTTCCCCATCTAGTCTCCCTTTATCTCTAGAGGCAGCAGCATGGAGGGATAAAGCTAGGTAGTTCTGAGGCAGAGTAGGGAGGAAGGTCTCAAAAGAATCACTGAAAGCTTGTCTCTGCCACAGTAGGGAACTAAAGGGTAGTGGTGACTTCCTGTAGCCCCCGCAGAAGCTCAGCAGCCAGGGCAGAGTGAGTATCTAACAGAGCATACACCCCACCTACCTTAGAAGTACTTCAAACATCACCTTTTGGTGCTGCCTGAACCCTGGAGCCATGCAGCAATCATGTGGAAGAACCATGAGGTCACTCTTAAAGATAATTTTTTTTTCATATGTGAAAATGGGCTTCCCATTTCCAAGAGTCCAATACTCCCTGGAGTCTTACAGAGCACAGAAATCAAAGCAGGGATTCAAGACAGACTCAGAAGGAACTTCTAAGGTTCTGATTTCAGAAATCTTAACTTCAAGTAAAACAATAGGAAAAGAAATACATCCCATTTTAGCTCAAGAATGGAGAGCTGGGGCCTTTTTGTCTGAATAAAAGTCTAGTCTGTCTTTTATTATTTCTTCGCTTCTCATTCCCACTCCACACCCGTAAAGAGGCCATTGCTCAGATAATCCAAAAGGCAAAAGGGTGAACCAAGTCTGTAACGTGCTGGGTTATCTAAATGGGCTGGGGGGTGGCTCACACATTAACTTAACCAGACAAGAGATCTGGCTGTCCACACCTCTGGGACCAAATTCAGCTCCACAAACCCTGTGAAGCATCAGCGTCACTCTACCCCTTCTAGTCAGAGCAGACCTGAGAGTCAAGGTTCACACAGTTTCCTAGGAGCCACCAGAGTTATAGGCCAAACGCCTCAGAAGGTAAAGCCTCAGAAGGGGAGGAAATAAAAATCAAGATAAGCAGAAAAGGTTCAATCTGTAGCTGAACTGAAAATATAGGCACAGCTACCAACAAAACTTGGGGGAGAAATATTCTTACCTGCAAGCTTCAAATGCCAGTCCACCACTGAGACCCAAACTACATTCCGAGTCAGACCCGCTTTCAGCGTGTTTTCCAAAGCCATTGGTCACGCCTGCCAAGGACACACAGAGAGAGTCTGATGTAGAAACCTTCCTCCTCACATATGCTGCAATGAGGCACTTGCCTCACCTCAGTGAGGGGGTTGGGGCAAGGTGGCTAGTCTTTCCCTTGTGGGAAACGGGTCTTGGGTGGTCGAGAGAAAACCTAGTAATCATTTGGGGGAATACTGTTGGTTAGGGCAGTGAACAGATACTGTATTTCCCTCCAATCCTGCTGGTTTTACTTTAAGGAAAACACAGCACAGTTACTGAGAGTTAGTTATGAAGGGAAATACTAAGACTTCTCTACTCCCACTAGCTCTTGAGTCCCTGATTCCACTTCTACTTTCAAGTCTCAGTTATCAGGGAGTCTCTTCTGCCTCTTGGGAAGCCCACCCACCTTGCCTCTTCAGATAAACACTCATACACCAATCTATCACACACTGGCAACAGTTAGCTTCATTCTTTTAGGATGGCGTCAGGGCAGGCTGCAGCAGGATAAGGGCCATGTCAACCACACCCTGAGATATCTAGCAGGGCGAGTCAGAGTTGAGAATGGGGGGGAAAGGGAGGACTCAGTAGTACTGAAGCCCTCAAGACCTTCCTGGAGTGGGAGTCAAAATTCCCTGGATTCTAGACTGGGCTCCGATATACAAGCTCCTTTCCCTCCGTAAACCTTGGCTTCTCATTTTGTGGAGTGAAGATAGTACCTCTCACTTGTAGAAGACATTAAGTATGAATGAGAGAAGGTCTCTTTACTGCAGAGAGCCTTTCAGAGGCAAATGAAGACTGGTCACCCCAGGAACATGATTCTCAACTGCTGTGAAGGCTTCACACTCCTTTCCATTAATCCAATTCCTTACTACAATCCAGAGTCATAGCAGCCTGAGAACTAAGCCAAGAGCTCGAAAGCTCTAAGTCATAGACACCTTTGCCAGAAAACCATGAGGCAAGTCATAACTGTAAGAGCACAGATCTAAGACAAGATACCCAACTCTGACCTGGCTGTGTCTCTAACATGACCTCAATTTTAATTGCCAGAGCCTGCTGTGCCTCAGGTGCCTCAGCTGTAAAATATCAACACCTGTTTTTGTGAGATTCACTAAGGTTGTACAGTATTCCTGGGTGCCAGGCAGCTGGGGCACTGGGAGGAGGAACAGATTCCAGCATCTTTAAGCAGTAGGTCCTCTCAGGTTGGATGAGGCTGATTCCAGGCCCATTTTCTGATATCAGGATTTTTCATTTTTAGTGTGGTGTTCTCAGTACTGCTTTAGCTATGCCTGATATAGATGCAAGGATGACAAGAACTATTACCATCTACTGCTATGTGCCAAATGCTTTATATGGCTTATTTTCAATCCTTACAGCCCCACAAAGTAGGCATCACTAGGCCCATATTAGAAATAGGTAACAGGGTCAGAGAGGTTAATTAATTTGCCCAGGACACACAGCTGATAGAGGATAGTATTTGAACTTAAGTTTGCCTTAGTAGGTCTTTTGATTCTATATACCAACCTACTACCCAAATACAGTGAAGCTCGGACCAGATGGGAAGGGAAAGTATTAGGCAGAAGAAAGAGAGGAAAGCATGTGCTGGACACAGAGCCCAAAGTCATCACATAAAAGGAAATGAGAGGAAAGTGAGGAGCAAAAGCCAAGAGGCCCTTCCCTGCCATGAAAGCTGGCCTTCCTTATCTCACCAAGTTTAAACTATTACGCCTGCCAGTGGAGGCCCTACACACCCAAGCCTATCCTGCCCATCCAGTCTTGGCTCCTGATACTCCAGGAAGCAGCTCTTCAAACTGTCCCTCACAGGGACTCTGTCCTCCAGTTCCCATAGCTGGCTCTGAGCCCTGCACCCTCTACTCTTTTCTAGTCTGCCTTTATCCCTAGGGCCAGCTTAGGCACTGTCTCCTAAACAGGCCTTCCCAACTCCAGCTCACAGTCTCTGAACACTTCCAGCAGTGCTGTCACCTTACACAGAGCCACAAGCTATGTAGCGCTGTGACATCTCTGCACCTTGGGAGACCACCTAGTCTCCCCACTGGACTGTGAGCTCTTCCCCAGTTGGAAGTGAGTCTGATTTATTTTATCACCTAACAGTGACTAGCTGGTGCTGGGTAATAGTAAGGACTCCTTAGTGATCAAGCCCTAACTACCTAGCTCAGGGACTCACTTATCACTTCCTGGTTCACACTGCTGCAATTACACAGAATCCCTCACGGTCCCTCAGACATGCTAGTACACTTCCGCCTCCAAGGCCTGTGTACTTGCAAGTCTTTGCTATCCTCTAGGAAAAGTTCTTCCTCCAAACACACAAATAGCTCTTATCTCCAATGCCTTCAGATGTTTACTCAAATATCACCTCCTCAGAGCCTTTCCTGACCACCATTCTCTATTATCACCCCAGTACCCTCTCACCCCTTCTCTGCTAGATTTTTCTACAGAGCCTCTAATACAAAATACATTTTACTCACACTCATTTGCTTTTAGCAAATCTCCCTTAAAAGGTGGAAGATTTGTGTCTGTTCTGTTCATTGATTTTCCTTCTCCAGTGCCTCAAATAAATGCCACATATATATGTGTGTGTGTCTCTCTATATATATCTCATATAGATCTATATGATGAATAAATGAACTAAAATGAAGGTAGGGACCATTTTATCATATACAACTTTATCGTCCCCTCAGGACCAAAGAGAGCCCTAGCTACAACCTAGTTGTCTCAAAACACTTATTCAAAGCCTATTTTCCCCAGGTCACACCATTCAGTGTGCCAGACCCAACTGTGAACTATGGAATCCTTAATGCTACTCTCGGTGTTCACAGGGTCCATAGGGAGGTGGCCAACTGGGAGAGCTGATGGCTGGAATAGCAAAGCAAGAAAATAGATGAGAAGCAGTGAGAGAAGTCACAGGCAGGGTCACCTGTCTCTTCCTCCTGCTCCGGAGACCTCTCCCCTTCACTCTCACTGCAGCTTCTGCTCCTTGGCCGCTTCCTGGAATGCCGCTCATCCTCAATGCTGGCGGGGGAGGCAGGAGAGCCCACTGCACCATGGTCCTCGCCGTTCTCCAGGACCTCATCTGGGCTCCTCTGTAGCTTAACCCCATTCTTGGCCTTCTTGAAGAGGACTGATGTGCGGCGGCCCACACCACTGAGCGGGGCATCAGTGGGGGCATCGGAGGCCATGAGGGACAGTCCGTTGATGCCATTATCACTGAGCAGGCGTTGCAAGGGCTCACTCCCTAGCTGCATCGGTGATTTTTCCGAAAGCTCATCTTCTTCCACCTTTCTGGGCTTTAGGAATCGGCTTGGAGGTTTGCTATCATCAATGGGTTTCAGCGTGGGGGGATCTGGAGGGGATTCTTGCTCAGACAAGGAAGGTGCGGGTCCAGTGGGCTCCAGGGTTGGTGGGGGAGGCAGTTTGGAGTCATCTGTTAAAGAAAAAGAGAACCTGCTTCAACATTTTAGAAGAAGTCTTCTCCTGTCAGCCAGATATTGACTCTAATACCAAGAACTAAAAAGCAGAGGCTTCAGACGCATGCTAGGGATCAGGTCTGAGGCAGAGAGAATACAGAACTTAGTATTATCAATGCTGTTTTTCTCACCCCTAGTTATGTATTAGTATCACCGAGGAAGTTTCTTAAAAATTCCAATGCCAAGGTCCCCTCCCAGGGCAAGTGAAACCAAATCTCTAAAGATGAGGTATTTAAAAACAAACAAAAAACATATACCAGATAAATCTGATAAAGTGAGGGTTACAAACCATTACCCTGCACCCAAAAAAGTCAAAACCACCTGCTTAATCAATAATTAGGTTAAGTCTTAGCTCTGCAGATTAGGTCTACAACTCAGTGAACGTTAAGTGTTTACCCATCTGTCAATGTACTTAGTTTCTTATCACCCAAGTAAAGCAAGTAGAATAAACAGAGCGTACAAGTTTACAAATGCTGGGTATGTGTGTGTGTGTGTGTGGGAGGGGGGGTTACCAAATAAGTTAAATCACTGGTTCTCAAACACGTCTGTTCACTATGGTCTTTCCTGAAACTTAAATATTGAGACTTCCAAGCCACTGTCCAAAATTTGCCTCACCCGAATCTCTAAGCGGTCAGGCCTGGGGATTTGGTTTGAAACCCTCCAAGTGAAGCTGCTGCAGATGGTGCGCTGCCACGGCCCCAGAGTGGGATACTGCCAGCCTGAGTTGGGAGTCACAACACAAAGTCTCCTACTGCCAAATGTGTCCTCTTACCCCGTCCCCATTATCTGCTGACCTAAAATAAAATGGGCCATTCCCTGCAATTTGGCCCCCTAACCTTCAGAAATACTGCCAAGCTTCGGACCATGGGAATGACAGGTCCTTCCAAGCCATAACTCAGATATAAAGGTAGGTATGAAAAGAGAATTCTATCCTCAATGAAGAAAGAGGGGAAGCAGCTCATGTTATGAGGCTTCTGGACGTCTGAGAATCACTTCCTCAGAGCAGAATCAGACTTTTCTGTTTAGAATGGATCTGTGGAGTTGGCCAGCTCAGGAGCCAAGACTATCTTTAGAATCTTTCTCTTCTATCCCACCATACTACAATTCTCTCTACATGATGGTATAAGGGAAGCTAATGTTAACTGGTATGTGCAAAATGGTCACATGAGGTAAAAATATTTAAATACTTTCACACTGGTTAAGAAACAGCTGCTGGCCCCAGCCCACATCTAGGATGACCAGACAGTCTACATTTGCCTCTGAAAGGGTCCTTGCTATAAACAGTTAACAATTAGTCTTACAAATTCTGGTCTCTACAGATTGTCAAATATTTTGAAAATTATCTCTAGATATACACAAAGTATAATTTTTCCAAAGACTTAGCCTATCTACAAGGATCAGACCTGAACTCAGGGAAGGATGCTCCCATTATGGGATTTCAGCTTACTCTTTATCCCTTATCCTACTCCTACCTTACCTACCCCACCCCCTGCCCGCCAGTGACTCTCACCTCTGTCCCCATCGTCTTCTGGCTCCTCCTGTGGGGCCTGGAGATGCACAGCCGCATCTCCCTGGGACCCTGCTGGCAACTCCCCATTGTACACAGTCTTGTTCAGCGACGGCAGCTGTGGTGGCGGTGGCTGTGCCAGCTTCTGTCGAAGAGCATTGATCTCCCGGCGCAGCAGGCGGACACGGCGGGTCCGGGCCCCGCTAGACCGCATGGCACTCACCAGGTCCAGTTTCTCCAGCAGCTCCTTCAGCTGCACCTCTGGGGACAAATGGGCCCGGTTCTCTGGGACGAGGATGTTGTCCACTGCCAGGGAGAAGGGAGGACAGAAGGGGCTGAAGGAACTGCCCAGCCCAAGGCAAGGGAAAGGGGCCAAATCTTTCGGATGCAAAATATTTTCCTGGAATGCCTGGGCCACTGGCTTCCAGCAGCATCACTGTGGGGCCTTGACCCTGGCAGCACCACTGCTTGGAGAGCAGCCACAGGGACATGGTCAGAACCTGGGAAACATCTGCAGGAAGCAGTTCACAGTCACCATTACTGGCTCTGTGGAGCAGGCATGAGGCAGCTTGGCAGTCCCCTGGCCTGAGTGACTGCTTGGCTGCTGCCATCAAGAAGCAGAAAGCAGAGGCAGTCAGAATACAGGGCTCTGTTCTTTCTGGTCCCCTATCTACACTCTTCTGAATGAGCTGGGCATATACCAGCATTGCACTCCCCCTGCCCCATGCTCAGATGCCACAGAGAGAGGATCCAAGACAGGAAGATCCTTGGTAAGACTTTGGCTTTTACAACAAACACCTAGTGCCTTATTATCCATTCCTACCATTCAAGAAGTACTCAATAAAATAGTTACTCTTGTGGCCTCCCTGGTGGCGCAGTGAGACAGGCAATGAACTATGAGGCATCTGCAGCCACTGCAGCACGAGTTCGATCCCTACCGCCGGCTGGGGAGGGGACCCATGTGGTGTAGCAGACCTCTCCTGCCTCACCCACCCACACGCTGCTCCCCTCAGCAGTGTATTTCAGTTCATCTGCCTGTTCTGCTCCCCACACTGTCTCTGGTGGATCCTCACCGCTCCACATCTCTGGCTTGTACCCCAGTTCTTGTATGCATAAATAAATCTTTAAAAAAAAGTTACTCTTGGAACTATTCCAGCCACAAGTAGGTATACCCCAGCCTGTGCCTACCCCCAGCTTTGCTTTCTGGAATCTACTCTATTGCCCCAAGGCCCATCCTGATCCCTGGTTCTCTGGGTTCTGTTCCTATATCTCTGCCTGGTCCCTCTCCTTTCCACCCATCCAGGCTTCTCACCATCTTCCCAGGAGAAGCGGTAAAAGTCCTCCAATTTGGGAGACTCGGGCAGGTGGGTGCCCCTCTCAGGGTCATAGCCGATGTTCTCTGCCTGCCGCCGGGCATGCCGAAGGATGGCCCCCCCCAGGTCCCGCAGGCGAACAGCTGCTCGGTGGAAAATTGTGTCTTTAGCATTATACTTCATGCAGTTGGTAACTATAAGGTTAAAGTCCTCCTCAAACTCTTCCAAGGTGCGGTACAGGTGGGATTCCAGCTTCCGCCTCATGGTAGAAAAATCCATTGGCTTGGATATGAATTCCAGGTAATCTGGAACCTAAACATATAAAACCTGTACAATTACAATAACCATTTACTAGCCAAACAGGCACACCCTTCACCGGTACTCTTGCCTCCCCATTTTCTGGTTTAGACACAATGGACTCACTCAGGAGTCCTAGAGTCTTAGCTTACCCTGGCCTGCAGACCCCTCAGATGGGCAAGTCTTATTAGACATTCCCAGGTTTGTACGTCCTGTGGTTCAACCCCATCCTGGCCCACCTAGCACCATTTTCAGTTTGGTAGGGGCTCACTGATCAGGAAGTTGGGAGCGGGGGGAGACTTGCCTCACTCAGGTTGACAGGTTCAGCAAAAATGTGTGCGGGATCCTTTTCCTGCAGCAAGTCCAATGTTGTCCTCAGCAGAACATTGAATGGCATCAGCTCCAGCTCCATGGCAGCCTGCTGGATTTTGACCTGTGGGGGACCCAGGAGCGATCAGGACATTCCCTACAGAGAGTTAATACTTTCATAGTCCTTACTAAATGCCAAGCATTCTATGTAATAGAGATGAGTTCGTGAGGTGGATATAAACAAGAGAGTTTATAAAGTGGAAACTGAGGCAAAGAGACACTAAATAACTGATCTAAGATAATACAGCTTAATAAAGGGCAGAGCTGGGATTCAGTCCCAGAGATTCTGGTTACACAGCGTGTGCTCCCAGCCACCTTGCCACACTGATTGTCTATATTACTACAATCATTACAATAGCCCTGAAAGAGAAAATGTTATCATCCCCATTTTAGAAATATGGAATCTGAGATTTCAGGAGAAATCTTGAGATCACTAGCCCAAGGTAACCTGATCAGAAAAGAAGACAGGATTCAAAGCCAGGTCAAAGGTTAGCTCAAGTAACCCATTGATGATAAAATGTACCTTGGCTAGAATTCCTACCTAGTGTGCTGAGATATTGATCTCACTGGCCCATGGGTGTCTGGGTCAGCCTGGCATGGCCAAGGCCTCCAGGCTCACCTCTCTAAGGAAGCAGATAGGCCTACTGCAATGTAACCAGGAGGCAGGCTCAGAGACTACAGTAGTCTGCTGCACTAGTGTTATTGTCTGTGTGGAGCCTGAAAAGGCTAAAAAGACATGGATTAGGCTATGGAAAGTTTATGCCGCCTGGTTTCATCAAAACAGGTGTGCCTGCTTTCTTTTCCCTTTCATTTCTCTGAATCAAAGGCAGGAAGAAAGATCCAACTGTGGGACCAGGTCTGGGATGACACAATTTATATCCATGGAGAAGATCCTGAAATGTCCTCCTGGTCATCCAAGCTAAGTATAGAAAGAGTCGCCAGGCTTAAAGGTAGAAACTCAAGCTCTAAGCCTGCTAGCTAAGAGTCTGTGCTGGAGGTAAACAGTCATGTGGAGTTTGGAAAAAGAAAGGAAAATCTTTAGCCCAGGCCTCTGAAGGATGTGAGTAACAGCTGCTACTCCACAACTAGAGAGAACAATTTTGGCTTCTCATCCATTCAGTTAATAGCATTTGCTCTCTGCCACGTGCAGAGTGCTACACTAAACATTCCAGGTAAGGATCAAGAATAAAAATATAATAATGATAATAGCAGCTGATACTTCTATAGACCCTAATATGTGTCAGGCATTGTTCTAAGTTCTTCCTATGTACTAACTCATCTACTCCTCACAACATGAGGTAAGTTCTAACTACCTCCATTTTACAACTGCAGAACCTGTGGTATAGGGCAATTAAGCAACTTATTTAAGGTCACATAAGTCGTTAAGTGGCAGAGTGAGAATTTAAACCCAGGCAGTCTAGTATCATAACTCCTATTTCTAACCCTGATACTCTACTACTTCAACATTCCATATGTTCAGGAGCTTAAAATCTTAAACAGAGGTTAAAAAATTTAAATGATTCAAGACCCTAAGTATTTGAAGGCCAAGTGAGAATCCTCAAAAGCATCCAGGACAGCTATTCAGAATGGCCTAAGTTTTGAAACAATCAAGTTCAGGTGCCCTCTGAGATTTCCTCACTCAGAAACTCCAGAGATGGATCCACTCATATGACATTAAACTTATGTTGAAGACACTAGAGACCCGAAGGGTTCTCTACATGACACCCCATGTAGAGTAGGCAAACCTTGAGCTGACAGCACGGGCAGGAATGGGAGAAAGAAAGCTGATGCCTAGGCAGGGGCTTCCAGGTTTCCTGATATCACACTGATAGTGGGAGAAAAAGCTCTTAAATATGAGCCCTGAGGTTGGAGCCCCTCCTTACTTGTTCCCTCTTGAGTTTCTCTCTCTTCCGAATCAGCTCAATCAGCAGCCGTGCCCGCTCCAGGTCATGCCGGAGCTTCTGCCAGTATTTCAGCTCTTCCTTCACCGCGCTTGTCTTCTCATCCTGCTCTCGCTGCAGAAGAGAAAGGAAAGGAAAGAGAAGCAGGGAGCTTCCTGCTTCTCTCCCTGCTCAAGCCTCACAGGACCTTGGCAGGTAAGGGCTATCCCCTTCCTTGACCCAAGTCCCCAAGAGCCCTTCCACCTCCTCACCATCCCATGCCTCTCTCCCATGCTCCCCCAGCTTTATAATGCTTCTTCACTGCAGCACAATAACCACTGCTGGAGTGAGATCTGGAACTGCTTCTCCTACCCCTGGGGACACCAGAGAGCAGCTGTGCCCCTCAGGGCTGGAAAGAATTTCAGAAGGAAACTAATAGACACCTCAGGGGTGGAAAGAATTTCACCCTGGAGTTTCAACTTGGCTAGAAGTGGAGATTTTACAAGCTTCTACTAAACTGACTTGAGAATACTTTGGTAAATACCATTACCAAGATCAAAAACATGATCCTTATGCCTAGAGTAGGCCACAGTATAGTTGAGGGAGGGAAAAGGCCTAGGGTTTGATATGCAAAGGCATACAAAAGCTCAACAAAAGTCAACAAAAGCTGATTAAGCTGAATATAAAATGCTGAGAATATAAAATAGAGAGGATCTGAGTGGGTCAGAGTTAGACCAAGAAAGGTGTCCTGGGAAGCAATCTACTAGGGTTTCACATGTAGTGGTGGGCATGGATGAACAAGCATTAAGGCCTCTTTTAGAAACAAAAGGACCACCAAAGAAGTGTAGAATGGTTCTTTGGTTGATGAGAAAAATGGGCTCACCAGAGCAGAGACTCCAGAGCATCACAAAGGCCAAGGAAGACCCAGGATTCAGTTTCTAAGAAGTCTCAAATGCCAGGCAAAAGAACCTGGAAAAGGCATTCCCAAGAAGGGGGAATAGATTCTGGAAAAGACGTGACAGAATAGAGCATGGTGTATGAATAAGATACTACCAGTTGTAGTGCAAAGACAAAATTAGAATCCAGAGACCATCTAGAAAGCTATTATTGAAATCACGGGGGCATGGATGAGCAGGGGAGCTACAGAATGGAAACAGGGGCAGTATACTGATAAAACCCCAAACAACTTGCTAACTATTAACTGTGGTTCATTATAGAGGGAAATATCAAGGTGGGCTCCATCTGAGGTCAGGAGGGAAAAGGCTCCATGACAATAACGGGCAAGTAAGTTTAATGAGGAGAAGGAAGATAAAGAATTTGGTTTCCAGTATCATTTCTAACAGGAAACAACATCTACATGGATGTCTACATTTCCTCTGCCCCAGAGGAGGACAAGAAGAAAAGCCTGGAGCTACTGTCACAGAGTTATTTGCAACTAGAAGTGGACAAGCTATCTAAGCAAAGAGACAGGCAGCCAAGTCCCCCGGAACGTGAAAATTAAGGAGTAAGAAGCAGGATCTGCACGGAGTACAAAGGAGCGTGGGGGAAGCAGAAATTATGTCAAAGAAAGGCTCTCTCAGACAAGGTGATTTGTGATACCAAATGCAGCCTAAGTCAGTATGGTGAGAATATGAGGAAAGACTTGCTGGGCTACGTGAAGGTCACCAACGTTTTAGGGGAGACTTCACAGAAGCAGGTGGCTCATTTCGAGGAGAACTGGATATTGATTTGCACTTCAGAGACTTGAGTTACAAAATGCAAAAGTGAAATCAGACAGAACACAGAGGCACCAGAGTGACATAAAGGCCTGCTTCATCTCTGGAGTAGTGATGTGGGACTATTTAAAGACAGAAGTAATGGAACAAGTAAAGAGGGAGAGAGAATTGAAGATGTTTGTAAAAAGGTCTCTCAGGAGGTCTCCACCATCTCAGAAAACACTAAATGTGAAGCAACTCCAGTCGCTAATGGCTAAAGGTCACCCCAACTGGGCAGACTGTATGCTACAACTTAGATGGTAAATATGGATATTTACCATGAAACAATTTTTGGCTGAGGGCAGTGTAGTGTGTTGAGCAAAGTAAGTTTTTTCCCTAATTCACACAACGCACCTGCCCTGGCTCTTATTCAGCTCACTTCTTCCTCTTCACCACAACTAAAGGGTTTTTCCCACATCCATGGAGAGTTGGGCTTGCTTTCCACTCTCCCCTCGACTCTGCTCCAATGCCAAGTCTGTCCACCAGAGATGGTCTGGTATGAAGAGCTGTACAGTGTTGGAGGTTTTCTTGGGGTAGATCCCCTAGATGGTGACTGGCTGTAGGCAAAGGCTCCAAGGAGAGCTCAGGGAGGGTACCCCAACCATCACTCTCCACCTCCCTCCACTGGTCTGCCTGGTCCTAGCCAGCACACCTTCAAATCACCACTTCACCTACCTGCTCGGCATTTCTTTGGGACTGCAGGTGGGAGTGCAGGCGCCGGATGAGGGGGACGCCATTCCGTGCCTGCCGCTTCAACAGCCAGTAGTTGTGAAGCCGTTGCATGAACTGGTTTTTCCTCTGAAAGGAGAGACCACTACAGATCTTGTTCAACCTTGAGTAGAGGCACAGGGATTGAAAGACAGGGTCAGTGGGCAGCACAGATTATAGCCTGTGCATCCTATCCAGACCCTGGTTCATTTCTGAACCAAACAGAAGAACAAAGAACAAAGAGGCAAAATGCCTCACCTCAGAGAAGGGCTGGAAAAGGATAGCAAAGTTAAGCAGCTCAGACTCAGATTCAGCAAGAGATATTTTACTTGATTTTCCATCTCCTGCCTTGTAGTCCTCATCTTCTGAAAGAACCTTCCCCCAGAAACCCTGTATCCTATGATTCTGGACTCCTGAGAGAGGCCTGCATTCCAGCACCCTACCCCTGCCTTAATAAAAACATCAAAAGGGAACAGGAACTTGAGTAAGCTACAGGCAATATGGCATAACTTCCTGCCCCCTAAGGATGAAGGTCCCACAAGAGCAGGGAGTAGTCTACAGCCAAACTGGACAGAAAGCCAGCAGAAATACAACAGGTTACTACTTTTAGTTCAAATCCATCCCTTTGGAGTCACTTGGCTTTTTATTTTTCATTAAAAATCTCAGCAGCCTAAAATGTCTATATTTGACTCAAAAAAAAAAAGTCTCTAAAGATGTAGGAGATTGGAGAATCTAAATACTTAGCTGATAAATAGTCTTATTAATCTCAGGGTTAAGGCCAGTAACATGGAGGTCAGGGGGAAAGAAAGGGATAAGAAGATAACTAATAAAAGTCTACAATCTCTATCCTAATGCCCACACTGTAAGGTGACTAACATTATTCCCAAGTTACAAAAGATGGACAGATAACTTAGGAATAGAGGTTGAACAAACTGTCAAAGTCACAGCTAAGAAGATGGTGAAGTCGGGTGGGATTTCAATCCGTGATCTCTCAGCTATACCATGCTGTGTCCTCAAACTGATTATCCACAAGGTTAAGCAAGGCCCCAGTGGTCCTGTGGTGTTTCCTCCATTTTTTCTCTTCACCTCACTCCAATGAGAGCAAGATAAACATAGCTGAACAAGAAAAGTAGAACCTAAGAAGAATGGGCATTTTGAGCTGGATATTGCTCACCTAGGCCTTGCTCCTTCCCAAAGTCAGACATTCCTGCCCCAAAGCCAAGCTTACAAAATCAAAGCCTAGGCCTTTCCCCAAAGGACAGATCCCCCACCAGTATGCCCATGCCAAGCATTCCTGCCCAGACGCAGGCAGCCCCCTCCCTCAATAACTGTGTGACCACGGAGGGCCCAGCAGCATTTATGCAGGTAGGGAAAAGAATAATAATAAAATAGCAGCAGCAGCAGTAGCTACCATTTATTGAGCGCTTATTATGTACCAGGCACTGTGCTAAGTGCTTTACTTACATTATCTCATTTGTTTCTCACAACACCCTGTCTGGTTGGCTCATTTACAAATATTAAGATAAAGCTTAAAGAAGTGACTTGCCAAAGGTCACACAGGTAGTAAAGACAGAAGCAGGATCCAGTGATAGATCTATCCTGTTCTCAAATAGGATGTTAAGCCAGCCCCTGCAAAAGGCATCTAGAGGGCAGATGTAACCACCAGAAAGTCTATCCTTGGGGAGTGAACAGCCAACAGATGGGGTCTGAGCATCAATCTACTCACCTCAGGGAAGAAGGTAGCCTAGAATAACTCTGTGACTAAAGACATATTTCCAGTAAGCTGAATTATAATTCAGGACCACAGCTCTCTCTCCTGATCTTCTCTGCTCATTGTCATCTTCACAACCTGAGAAATCTGGTTACTTATTCCCCTCACAAAACTCACTGCCCACTAGTCTTCAGTACTCTTTTCCCTCTATCCTTTTTATAAAGGGAGACAGACAGAAGAAACAGGACCTAGAGGTATCATAAGCCACAGATGTGATCCAAGGTCTGTCACTTCTGATCTGATCTTAGCCTTTAGAACAGGACTTGGCATATAGTAAGTGCTCAATAAACATTTTGTTTAATAAATAAAGGAGTGAAAAACTTTACCTCCCGTGGTCGCGGTTTCTTCATCTGGGGGTATGGGAGAAGGTGCAAGGACTACATTAGATGAATAATCTCCAAGATTCCTCTTGCTCTAACATTGTAAGCTTTTTAATGAACATAACCCTTGAGATAAACTGAACAGTCGTCCCTGTCTCCTGCTTCTCTGCCAACTTCCATCCCTCCAACAGATCCAGCTAACTTCTCTGATGATTTAAAACAGGTACCATGATTCCACTTAGCCTCAGTGGGAGTCAGAGAGGCTTAGTTACACAGTAGATACACAGCTGAACTGAGTGAGCCTCTTTCCCAAGTCTAAAAGCTTCTCAAGAGGTAGAACAGCATGTCTTCCCATACCACAACACCTTTACATGAAATCCCCATGATTCCCAGAACAGTGCTTTTTGGACAGGAGGCACCAATACCTTGATACTGTGGTTCTCAATGGAAGTAGTAGGGGGTTTTGGAAATGTATGGGGGTGTATGAAGTTGGCGCAAAGATGAGGCAGTAAGGGAAAGGATATACAACTGGTTCTTACAAAGACCAGGGATGCTAAACATTAATAAAGGCGTGGGGCACTCCTAATAGAGAACGATCTGATCCTTGTTGTGTTTAGACATCCTGTTACCTGGGTTTCTAAGCAACTTAAATGTTTGTCTCACCTTGAACCAAAGGAAATACATTGCACTGAGGGCACAATCAAAACCATAAACCAGGCCAGGCAAGCCTAGAGTCCAAAGGAGAAGTCTAAATTTGAGGGCACAGAAGACAACAGACATTCAACCATGACTGGGGAAGAAGGCCTGGCTCAGAGCCAACACCAGCCCAAGAAACTATGCGTCCCTGGGGAGCCCTTCTGGTCAGGCTCACCTGTAAGGAGGTATCTGTGGGACAGTGACCATAGGGATGGTGGAAGGTGTGTCTCGGCTCAGTTCCTCTGGCTCCTTCTTGATCTTTTGCTTCAAAGTCATCTTGTTCTTCTTGGATGCTCCTTTAGGGGGACCACCTGGCCCACCTTGGCCTTCAACTTCTTCTTCCTCTTCCATCTCTTCCTTCTCTTCCTCCTCCCCACAACCTTCCTTTAGTCCTTCCTCATCTCCAGCCTCGTTCAGGCTTCTGGGGGAATCGCCCTTCCTCCTAGCAGGGGCAGCACCTGGTGGCGAGTGGGCCTCACAATAGGCAGTCTTGCGCACTGTGAAGATAGTGCCATTGAGGCTGGTCTCGCGCATGGGCTCAATCTTCATGAAGAGGCCAGCCCGCTGAGCACATGTTACGTGGAAAGCTGTGTAGCAGTTCACCTTATGGCACTGGATGGCTGCACCCAGTCCCTTCTGCTTGCAGATATAGCAGGTTAGTTTCCAGCGGGCAGGTGGGATGTTGTCAATGCCCTCAATGGGTTCCAAGAACACGGTGTTAGCGAAGCAAACTTCAGGGATCCAGATGGCACACACCACATGGGCCCAGTGCCCATCACTGGTCTGTTTGAATGCACCACCCTTGTTGGGACAAAGGACGCAATCCACAGGCCGGGAGGGAGACTGCAGGCAGCAGCGGCATAGCCACTGGCCCTCAGGGATGTAGGGGACACCGTAGCACTCCTGGTGGACAGCCAGGTTGCAGATGTCACAGAAAAGAATGACATTGCTATTGTGGCATTCATCGTCCAGACACACGCAACAGAAGGCATCTTCATCGATGAGTGACTGTTGGGCCCCACTGCTACGACTCTCCATGTATGACTCCTTCTCAAGTCTGTCCACCAGCAGCTCAAAGGTATCTGCTGACACCAAACTGTGCCCATCTATTCGCCGCTTCTCATTAACCATATCCAGCCAGGCAAGGTCCTCCTCATCCATGTCATACTCTACTTCTGCATCCAGGTCTTCAGGCGGCTTCTCAATGTAGCGGTAGTAGGCAGCGGGCAGTGGAGGTGCTTCTGGTTGGCTGCCTGAGTCCACCATGCGGAAGCTGGGCTGTGGGAGGTGGAAGGAAGTGCCGGATGCATGCTTGGAGCAGGAGTCCTTCTTCTTGCCCTTGGAGGATGGCTTTTTGGACTTGCCAGGGAACTGTGGCTGCTCACTGTTTTCCTTGTTACTGTTGCATTCGGTGATATCCTGTGCCGTCAGCTCATCCTCTGTGATGATCTTCAGCGGGTCATAGATGCTGATACGATGTAGACGTCCATCAATGTCCACCTCCACAATCCGTTGGGCCTGGGCGTATGTCAGGGTCTCCCGGGTGGGTGAGCACTTCAGACTGTAAGGGGATGGGGAACGCCGGCTCTCGGCATTTTGCCGCGACTTCTGGCGCGGCTTCCTCATGGCACCTGAGAACCAAGGAGACAGGCCTAAGGAGAGAAGGCCAAGAGACCATGAGCTAGATGTTCAGGCATGCATGTGCTCATTTACCTTCCATCTGACTGAGTGACTACTGAGAGACTGGCTGTTGCCCCTGCCTGAACATCCTGCCCCTCAGATTCCACATGGCTTGCTCCTTCATCTTCTTTTAAGTCTTCCCACAAAATCGTCTCAAGATTCTTGACCACTCTACCTAAAATTGCAAGTCCCTTTCCCCCATCAGTAATCTTTCATTTTGCTTTGTTTTTCACTGTAACACTCACCATCTTTTACTGTGCTATATAATTTACCTAGTTATCATGTACAGTCACGCACGGCTTAACAATGGGGACACATTCCAAGAACTGTGACAAATGATATTATCAAGAGGCACAGTAAACATGTATGAGCTGCTACCAGCATAAAAAACTATGACTCTGGGCAACCACTAACTAGTGTCACTAAGTAATTAGAATTTTGGAACCATAGTGTCTACACATACAGCCCTTCATTGACAGAACATCAGCATGTGGTACATGACTATGTGTTCTTTGCTTCCTTTCACTAGGGTGTAAGCTCCATGAGGAGAGGAATTTTTGCCAGTCCTATTCACTGCTGTATCCCCAGCACCTGCAATGGTGCCTGGCTCTTAAGTAAGCAGTTAGTAAGTATCAGCTGAATGAGAGAAGAAATCAGACTCGCATGATCCCTGTCCTCAAGCTGACTGAGGGGGAAAAAAAAGAGATGATTATAATTTGACATGGGGAGAGTTAATATTCTAACGATGTACATAAAGCTGTGGGACAACTAACTGGAAAAGGAGGAGGAGACTAAGGCTTCAGAAAAGGAAACAAGAACAGCGTCTACTCCTACTCTCAAGTTCTGTTCATGAACAAAGGCCCCCTTTAGAGGATTAAAATTTCACAGGTCTAGCACCCTTTCCCCATCCATTTCACCAGGACCTGAACACCACCACCACCCTGCCTTCATACCCTAAACCAGGCCTGGAAATGTCTATGATAAGCTATCCAAGGACCTCAAGCTATAGAATACAGAGTTTTCTCTGCAAAAAGTAGCATTCAAGATACACTGGCTAGCTCATTTCGAAGCAGAAACCCTGGAAGCTCTGGGAGTGGGCCAAGTAGACAGACTCCTAGAAGACATAAGGGTAAGGTGACTGGGGCAATAACCGTGATAAACTCTCAGTTCACTGTTCCCCTAAAAGTCCCTCACTCCACAAATACTTACATCCAGTCTAACCTTGTATATATAGAAAAGAGAAAATTCTAAAGTTTCCTACTATGACAAGCTCATAAGGAACAATGGTAAACAGTCACTGGGTATATCATGGCCAGGAAAAACTTTTGGAGATATGGGACTTGGACGGGTATGAACAGGAAGAAGATCTCAAAGAGAAAAACGAAGTTGACACCTTGGGTTGCAAGATATACCATCCTTATAAAGTGGAGATGACAATGATAAGTTAGTTCATTTTTACAAACTACAAAGCCTTTTAATACTTCTCACAACTCGTTGGGAAGAACAGATTATCATCAGCTCTATTTTACAGATGAGAAACAGAAGCTCAGAAAGGTACCCCTCAATGAGAAGCTATGAAGTGATAAAGCTACAGTTCAAACCCAGAGCTTCTAAATCGGCTCAACTCATCTAAGAGGTAAGATCACCAGAGGGGCCGTGATCTGCAACAAAAAACAGGCTTTGGGGCAATCAAGGTTGTTATCTTGACCCTGAGTGACCTGGAGGAAGTCATTTAATCTGCATCTCCATATTCCAGAGTAATGTAAAGTTAGTCTACTTTTTAAGTGTTGCTATTTGTTAACAAGGTGTAATTAACAACCCGGTTTGAAAGTTCTCTAAAGTATGACTGAAACCAACAAACGCAGCACAGCGCACACACCCCATCTGAGGCTAAAGAAATCAGACTCGTCCAGGATCCAGAGGCTCCTGAACACCACAAGGTCCCACAAATGCCAACTCCCTGGGAGGACAATCAACCTGCTTTATAACCCCCTAACCCCTGAGGGCAGGGACACTCCCTAACCAGGGGTGAACATTTACCTCAAAACTAACTTTAAACAGTTTTGACTGTGCCTCCTCTTTCAGTTAGAAGTACCACAGTATTTTCTCCCACCTGCCATCTGCCCAGCCCTTCAGTCCTACCCTCCAGAAACGCCGAAGGGAAGATGGGGGCGGAGATGCCCCCTACACTCTTCCGATACCCCCAACCTCACCAGCAAACTCCAGAAGGGAAGGGGCTGTTTGAGAGGAAAACGAAATGAGTTTCGCCCACAAGGAGCTTACAGTCTAGTTTTTTGGCGGGAGTTTCTCTTCCCACACAGCCCTTTCCACAGACACACATCCAATATCTCCAACACCCCCTGAGGTCTTCTGGCACTCCGTGGCCCCCCACTCGCCCACCCCAGTAGGTCCCTCAAGAATGAGGGGATTCTGCAATCTGGCTGTAACCCCCTGCACCGCACACCACATACTCAGGAGACAAGGGAGGACCCCAGCCAAGGCTCCTGCCCCTTTAAAGGGGCGCCTCTTCCAGAAGAATCTCAACCCTTCGAAGGAGAAATGAAGGAAATAACATCTCCTCTCCAGAGGGGAGGGGGCGAGCGAGCCAAAGACCGACTGACGCGAAGTCGGATCCTCACACAGAGAAAGCGAGCGCCAGAGAACGAGCGGGGAAGAGGCGAGCATCCATTGGCCGCTTCACTTGCCCGTCAGGAGGAACCGGGGGCCCTAGGGACGCTCAGGGGGTGGAACTCGCCTCCGGCCTGGCCAATTAGAGAACGTGGCGGGGGCGGGGCTCGGCGGCTCGGCTTCCAGAGCCGGGGGGAGACAAGATGGCGGCTGCGGGAGGGGGTCCTCGCTTTTCAGCTCCCCCCCTCGCCCACCTTCTTCTTCCCCGCCGCCGCCCTAGCTCCAGGGGAGAGCGTTCGCGCCGCCCCCGCCCGGGTCGGGAAGCCCCCACGCTTTCTTCCCTCCACCTCCCGCGCAGACCCTGGGCCCCGTAGGCCCCGCTGCCCCCGCCCCCGCTCTGTGCGGCCCCACTGCCACCCCCATTACCTCAGCCGCCGGCCCGGCCCCACCGTTCGGGGCCCCTGGGCGCGGGCGGGACGGCCGTCGAGCAGGTCGGTGCGGCCCGGGGAGCGGAGCGCGGCCTCCCGCGCTGGTCTCCGCGGCCACTGCCGTGCCCCCTCCCGGCCCGCGCTGGGGCCCCGGCCCGGCCGCCGCCGCCGCTCCCGGGGGAGGAGGGGGAATGGAGCCGCCGCCGCCGCCGCCGCCGCTGCCGCCACGGAGCCCGGCCGAGGGGAGGGAGGGATCAGCCCCCAGGCAGGATCCGCCCCTCCGGCCTCTCCCCCGCCACCTCCACCCCTTCCCTTGCTCCCTCCCTGGCTCCGCGGGTTCTCCCGCTGAACAGGAGCGAGAGCGCGAAAAGGGGAGAAACGGGAAAAAATCCCCCCGCCCTTGCCCGGCGCGGCGGCGGCCGGGGCGGCGCGGAGAGGAGCGCGGAACCGCCGCCGCCACGGGGCACCGTCCCCGCCTCGGCCTCACGGTGGCGGTGCGGACGCGGCTGGGGCGCGAAGCTGAGACCGGGTCTGCCCCTGCCGCGGCCCCGCTCGCCCTCGTCCAGCCCGCCTCTGGGCGAGCGCGACCGAAGAACTGGGGGTTTCGGGTCTGACTGCGAGCGACGGAGACCCCTGACTCTTTCGAGTGGTCAGTCGGCCCCTCACCCTCGCCCTGTGGGGGAGGCGGCTGAGGTTTGGAGCAACAAACTCCCTCCACGAGCTAGGGGACCCCCTCCAGAGGTTGAGCCAGGGCAGAAATTGCAATCAGAACCTAGCTGCAGTTTCTTGGGGTGCAGGTGCTGCACTACTCCCAGAAAGTTGCCTCCCCCCTGGTGCCCAGGTCCGGAGGACAAAGGTCTGGTGAGGTCCATCCCCTCCCCCACTGAGGACAGCGGGGGAAAGACCTGTCTCTATTGTGCACAGGTGAGCGTCTGGTTCCCCGCAGGACATCTTTCTTGAGAAACAGACTTGACTTCGTCGTGTGCCGTCCTCTCCTGTATTTAAAAAGAGTAGACATAAAAGTTTGACAGTCTGCTTAAGGACGTCTGGTAACGCGTTTGTCACTGCAGACATGGAAACGCTTTCAACCTGATTTGGCTAGGAGCTGGTTAATGTAATGCACTAGGTGGCTTTCGAAAATATGCTTGACAAATGGCCATCGGACTGTCAGTAGTGCAGCACCTGCACCCCAAGAACGGGACCTCTTTTGCCAACTCCCCCTCCTCGCCCCTTGCCTGAGAAGTGGAAAGCTTACCTCATGTGACTGAAGTCTTAAGCATCAATAAAATTTAATGGTGTTTCTAAAGGATATATGGCTAGACTACCTTTAAATGTGCAGATGAATGACGTATTTTGAAAGTGTTTCCTCTGCCCGCGCTGATGGGGTAGCTTGACTTGCACAAGTTCTTGCTTGGTTCCTGATGCTCATCAAAGACATGGATTCTAGAGTCAGAGAATGAAATCTTCCAAATGTTAACACGATAAAGGAATGTTCATTAACCAAAGGAATTTTAAAATACTGTGTTTTGAAATTGAAAGTCTGATTAAAAAGTAAAGAAGCTAATTTTGTATTACAAGGATGTTTGCCCTGATTAGATGGTAGTACCTTCTGGCAAAGTGATAGTAAAAATACTTGTTAATTAATATATATATATATTTTTTTAAGAACAGGGAGTGGCTTGTGGAGCTAAGCAAGGGCAGGGCAATGTTTTGAAAGTTGCCAAGATGAAATAGTATGAATTAATGTCAAGTGTTCAAAGGCTACAGGGAATAATCATTTAGAGGGAATGTGTGGAAGAAAAGATGATTAATTGTAGAGAAAGCCCCAGAGGCAAGAGTATATTACAATTACTTTTAGATAAGGAAAAAACAAAAACAAGACTAGAAACAAGAATTCTGGATTTTTTTCTTGTTCTTTTAAAATGTAAAATAACAACTTTATACATATGACTGGTAACATTTCTTGATGAATGTTCTCAATTTATTAGTGCAATTATATTTGTGTGATTGGGAACTCTGTTTTTTTCCCCATTAATTACTTAATGAATAAATACCTTGAGAAAATGCATTGGTTTCCACTTTAATTGCTGTTGAAAATGCTGTTAACCTAATACATAAAATTTCCAGGTTTTTTCTATATTCAGTTTTCATACTAAGATACCTAGTTAACCTGTTTCTATTCCATTTCCACATCCACTCTCTTAATGATAATATTATAGTATTCTCACTTTTATTTTGACATTTGCAGTTGGTTTCTATTAGTGTAACTGCACACATAACCAGTTCACAATGATGTGATCTTAAATGTAGCATGGAGCAATTAATGTCATTAAAAACAAATTTGGGACATGTATCAAAAATCCCAAAGGCACTAAATTTAATTCACTTTTAATTTTTAGCTATTGTAAAGAGTTTAAAATCACCAGCTCCTGGCCATTCTTAAACCATACAGCAAATTAGTTCAAGAAGCAGAGGCACAGATCTTTGATTCCAAAAGTAGTTTTCAAAATTCTGCATTTCTAAATAGAAACTAACTTATTTAGAGTGAGACTGTTTTACCATATACAACTAAAAGAGGAAACATGAATACAAAAAGTCCTCCCCCAATTTTTTTCCCTAGCATGTCAGGATAGCTTTGTCAACACTTAACTAGTATCATTAGTTTATCAAGGTGAGAGACCTTTGAAGGAACAAGGCAATATCCACTAGGTTAATAAAATATGTGTGATGAGATAAAAGTAGACTTCGATTGTTATTTTTGATAAAGTATTTCTTTCTGAGACCTGGATAAAAGAATTCTCAAACCATAGTTGGAAATAATGTCAATGGTTGGAATCATTGTGATATGTTTATGCTGTAATAAAAAAAAGTTTCCTTAGAGAAGGGGAAAAAATTGCTAGACACTAACAATTAAATATGTACTATGTGTCCAACACTATATAAATTTCTTTGGAAAACAATGACAAACCTAATAACAGCCCAGTGAGCTTATATAAACACAAAATATATATTTGCCTTGAGTAGTGTGCAATCAAGAAGAAACAGTATAGAAATAACTAGAAAACACCTGCAGGTGAAATTAGAATGTGGCATTGAATAGTGTGGAGCTGCCATTGTTTTGACAAAGAATAGGAGGCTCCTTTTAGTCTGATTCTAAATAGTGATGGGTGTAAGTTGGTTAAGAGTATGCAAGGACAATATTAGGTGACAGGCAGCCCAGGCAAAGGGACAATATGCAGGGAACAAAAAGAAATCATCCAAGGCTAGGCAAGGGTATGGTAATAAAAATAATACACATAGTGTGCAAGGTACTGTGGTTAGTGCTTTCTATAATGTATTTACCAAAAATCAACATTGTTCTTAGAAAATAAATCAGTTTAATAAAGGAAATCTCTTGACTCTAGTAACTAGAAAGTCCAGGGGCACATCTGGTGTTAGGAAAGGTCAAGAGATTCATATTCTGCTTTTTCAGACTCTCGTCTCACAATCTCATAACCAACCTGATAAATGTGGCCAGAAAGACTGGCTACTCTGATAAGATTTGGCCATTGTCCAGTACTTAAATCAGAGGACATGAGCAAGAGGTGATTCTCCTCAGAGACAGAAATGTCCAATGTGCATGCCGTATCTCATTTATCAATTTATTAACTATGAAATTATCACTTTTATTGTTGTTCCTATCATGTATAGGATAAACAAGAGCAGGAACAGTTATTAGGTAAACCTAATTTGCTGTAGATAACTAGGCATTATGAAAATAAAGGGCCATTCACCGGGATGGTAGCAGAGATGGTACAGAAAGAGGAGGTAAAGGAAGGATTGAACCAGAAGGCAAATCAGTCTGATGGCAGATTGGACATAGGAACAAAGGAGAAGATCAAAAAGTTGACATCTGGAAAGTTTTTACAATGATGGTACAATTATTACAAATTAAGAGGTGGCAAAGTTTCCTTAGAAACTCCTATTGGGTCTGAGAGCCCAAGGATCGAGGAAATGATTAGTCAGCTTAAGTTCATTGGAGCCTCTTTGGTTATACTAAAGTAAGTATTCATTCAATAATTATTGATGAGCTGTGGGTAAGGTGGTATTTTATGCAAGTGAAGATCACAGAGGTGAAAAGGCTATGCTCTTGCATTTGAAGGCATTTAAGATCTAATTACAGGCATAAAGCAAGTATATTAGTAACTGAAACATACAACAGTGTGTTTCAAGAGAGATGCAAGCAAAGTGTCCTCAGAGTTTAGAGAAGAGAATGAGCTCTTTTGTTTGGAGAAGAGGGTAGGCTGTGAAGAAGGTACCTCTTGAACTCCACTTTAAAGCTTGGGTTGAATGTTAACAAGGAAGATGGTGGAGATACTGTGGTCCAGGCTGAGAACCAACATGAGCAGAGAAAGGTAATACACTGTGAGACTGATTCAGGAAACAGTGGGTTACCTCATTTGACCCAAAATGGGAGATATTTTTTTAAAAATGGGAAGGTAATTGTGAAGGAAACTGGATGTGAAGGGGCAGTTGTTCCTGATGTTTTTTGGAACTGGGAAATGATTCAGTTCCATGTTAAGTCATGGAATAGTTCTGTGCTTTAGGATCTGTTCAGGCGAGAGAGTATGGTACAGTATGGTTTAAATTATCCCTTGGGTATGGCTTCTATTATCTTCTTCGGACTTGACTTCTAGCTAAAATATTTTACCATATACTCACTGGAATGCTAAACCACAAGACTGAAAGTAAATCGTTTGTGGCAAATATAAATTGTTGAACACATTTAATGTCTTTTCATTTCAACCTTTAATTAGCATTTCTATTAAATCCTAAACTCTTAATCAGAACATCATAAAATATGTTATTTTGATATTTTAGCAAAAGAATTGACCTTGTTAGTAGCCACCTACTTGGTATAATTTGACTAGAGAGAGAAAATGCACAAAAATAATAGTAAGTACCAAACCAGAACCTGTGCTTTAACGAGATGCCCCCATGACTCTTATTGAAGACTAGTATTATGTGTTAACTTGACTGAGTAAGAGATTCCCAGATAGCTGGTAAAATATTCCTGGTTATGTCTGTGAGGATTTTTGCAGAAGAAATCAGTATTTGAATTGTTGGACCAGGGAGAGAAGACCACCCTCACCAATATGAATGTGCATCATCCAGTCTTTTGAGAGCATGAATGGAATAAAAGAGTAGATGACAAATTTGCCCTCTGCTTGAGCCAAGACATCCATTTTCTCCTACCCTTGGGCTCCTGGTTCCTTGACTTTGTACTTGGACTGCATTATCCCACTGACTTTGGTTCTCCAGTATGCAGATTGTGGAATTTCTTGGCTTCATGAACTTCTTTAATAAATATCCTCATATGTCATATATATGTACATGTATATATACACACATTTATATATCTACACACATATATATTTGTAATTTATATATGTGACTTGTTCTGCTCTGAAGAACCCTAGTTCTTCTTAGAGGCCATTAGAGAATTCCAGGATTAAAGTATTTTAAGGCCCTTGCCTCATCTGGGGAAAGGGTGAAGTACAAGAATTAAATTAACCTTTGACTAGTCAAGAATACCTACTATAACAATGAATGATTCTTTTTACATAAAATTCTTAAAAATGCACATTATGGAGATGGAAGGAAGATTAGTGACTGCCTAGAGGTAGAAAACTATAAAGTGGCATGAGGGAACTTCTGGGAGTGATGAGGGAACATCATCAAAATTTGATTTTGATGATGGAAAAACAAAGATACATTTGTCAAAAAGTCATAGTTAATTACTGCATAGCTATTATTTATTTTAAATACATTATATAATTATGTTGATTTTAAAATATGTGTTGTAATTTTAGACTAATTATTAAAAGAACAAAAAAAGATATAACTCACAAACTAGTAGAGAGAAAAAAGGAGTAATAAACAACACTCAACCAAAAAGAAGACAAAGATGGGGACTCCCAGGTGGCCTAGTTGTTAAATCTTGGTTTCCCTCTACAATCTGAGTTCAGTCCCTGCAGGGGGTGGCTAAACCACATGGCGCAGCAGACCTCTCCTGTCTCACCCACTGCTCCCCAGAGAGTGTATTTCAGCAGATCCGCCTGTTTTGCTCCCCACTCTGTCTCTGATCCTCTCTGGCCTACACCCCAGTTCTTCTATGCATAAAATAAATAAAAATAAATCTTAAAAAAAAGAAGACAAAAAGGAAAAAGTAGAAAAGCATCAAAATGACGACAAATAAAACTAAATAGTCTACGCTGTAATCTATAACAAGAGGGACATTTTTGGGGATGTTTAATGATGAATGGTTAAGAATATGTGAATTTGGGCCCTCCCTGGTGGCGCAGTGGGTTGGGCAACGCACTGTGAGGCAAACCGCAGCCACTACAGCGTGAGTTCCATCCCTGCCTCCGGCCAGGGAGGGGACCCAAATGGCACAGCAGACCTCTCCTACCTTGCCCACTACTCCCCTCAGCAGTGGATTTCAGTCCATCTGCCTATTCTGCTCCCTGCTCTGTCTGGTGGATTCCCTCACCTCCCCGCTCCTCTGGCCTGTGCCCCAGTGCTTGTATGCATAAATAAATAAATCTTTAAAAAAAAAGAATATGTGAATTTGCCAGTCAAAAAATGGGCAGAAGAGCTAAAAAGACACTTCTCCAAGGAAGTAATGCAAATGACTAACAGGTATATGAAAAAATGTTCAATATCACTTGTAATTAGGAGAATGCAAATCAAAACCACAATGAGATACCACCATACACCAGTAAGAATGGCTCATATAAAAAAAAACAGGAAACAATAAATGTTGGTGAGGATGTGGACAAAAAGAAACTCTTCTACACTGCTGGTGGGAATGCAAACTGGCCCAGCCACCATGGAAAGCTGTGTGGAGATTCCTCAAGCTACTGAAAATGGAAATTCCTTATGACTCAGCAATTCCACCCTAAGAATCTCCCCAAGGACACAAAAACGTTAGTTCAAAATGATACTTGCACCCCTATGTTTATTGCAGCACCATTTACAATAGGTAAGATATGGAAATAACCCAAATGCCCAAAAATAGATGACTGGATCAAGAAGATGTGGTACATAAACACAATGGAATACCATTCAGCAATCAAAAAAGATAAACTCATGCCATTTGCAGCAACATGAATGGAGCCAGAAGGGGTAATGCTAAGTGAAATACACCAGAAAGGTTTATTTCAGCCACTGCAGCACGAGTTCGAGCCCTGCAGCTGGTCTGGGAGGTGACCCACATGGTGCAGCAGACCTCTCCTGCCTCGCCCGCTGCTCCCCTCAGCAGTGTGTTTCAGTCAGTCTGCCTGTTCTGCTCCCCTCTCTGTCTCTGGTGGATCTTCTCACCTCCCCTCCACCTCTGACCTGTACCCCAGTGCTTGTATGCATAAATAAATAAATCTTAAAAAAAAAGAGCTAGTAGATATGAGGAAATGCTGGTGAAAATAAAATAACAAAGGGAAAACGGTTGATGCTGCTAAAAAGAAAAAGTAAGAAATAAAGGAGGGATAAAAAGAGAAAGGAAGACAAACAGAAAATAATCTCAATTTAAAAATTGAAATTATGATTTTAAAAGCTCTAATAGGAGATTTGAAAGGTGAAGTTGAAGAACTCTCCCAGAAAGAAAAGGAGATGAGAAATAGGAAAGTAGAGAAGAAAGAAGACATCTGAGGCTGTATTCAGGAAGCCCAGTATCCTACTTACAGTAATTCTAAAAACAGAATTAAGAAATATTCCCATAAATGAGATAATGAGTTTCCAGAAGAAAGGCCATGGTATAACCAATGCAAAAAGACCTAAATCAGAACCCCAGTGATAGAAAAGGGGAAGACAGAAGCTTCCGGGGAGAAGTGAAAAGAGATATAGAAAAGACCAGGAATGAGGACGATATCAAACTAGAGGATAATAAATTAACTCCTTAAAATGCTGAGAGAACATTGTTTTCCAGTACAGAAGTCCATGCTTAGCTAAAATATGAATCAAGTATAGAAATAGCACATAGACATTTTCAGACAGGCAAGGTCGTATTACATCTATTTCTCAGGAAGCAACTAGACAGGTGACATTTTCCACAAAAATGAGGAAGGAGGGCCTCCCTGGTGGCTCAGCGGGTTAAGCAGCGCACTATGAAGCAAACCGCAACCACTGCAGCACAAGTTCGATCCCTGCTGCCGACCAGGGGGGGCCCCACATGGCAAAGGCAGACCTCTCCTGCTGTGCCCACTGCTCCCCTCAGCAGTGCACTTCTGTTGATCTGCCTGTTCTGCTCCCGCTCTCTGTGGTGAATCCTCTCACCCTCCCCACACCTCTGGCCTGTACCCCAGTGCTTGTATGCATAAATAAATAAACCTTTAAAAAAAAAATGAGGAAGGAAAAAAATCAATAAAAGACATGGGATCAATAAAATCAGATCTTATAAAAGGAAAGTAGCAAAAGGCATTGCTAGGGTTATGATGACAGGAAGTCCAAGGAAGAGAGTTGCAAGGTCGTCTTTGAGTGTGACCACAGGGGTAGGAAGACTCAGGAAGGACTCCAAGAAAAATTGGAATAGCTAAATTTGCAAATACATAGGCGCAGGTTAGAGGAGATCTCAGTCCTGATGGAGAGTTTGGAGAAGCTTCATAGTAGCATTTGACTTTTTAAAGCTATGTAATTTCATAAAAATTATTATGAAAAATATGTAAACTATAATGATTTATTCCAGACCCAAGTGAGTGGATTAAAAAGTGACTGTTGTATTATATCTATCCAATTCAATATGGCAGACAAAGTGCACATTAGGAAGAAAAGCATTAACATATAGCTTGGCTGCCATCCTTTGAGATACCTGGCACCTGGGCACATTCATTTCAGGAAGGATCCCCTCACCCCAAGGATAGGAGTCATTCCCTGTGCCTAAACTATTTCTCCAAACAAAATGGTTTATGCCTGCTTTCCTTCTGGAAGTCTGGGAATCGGGTACATGTTGGGCAGAGGGTGCCTATTTAACCAGGGTCCAGTAAAAACTCTGGACAGGGTTTCTAATGACCTTGCCTGGTAGCCAACAGATTGACGTTACTCATTGCCCAGGAATTGAATGTGTCCTGTGTGACTCAGCTGTGAGAGGGCTCTTGGAAGCTTAGCCCAGGTTTTCCTCCAAACGTTACCCCATGCACTTTGGCTCTTTTCTGATTTGCTTGGTGTCCTTTTGCTGTCATAAATCATAGTTACGGGTACTCCTGTACGCTAGGGCCTGTGATTCCTCCTAGAGAGTCTCTGAATTTGGGTATGATCTTGAGGACCCCAAAACACATTTCACTCCAAATATTAAAATAATGGTGTAATCACAGGATGTGTGCTTGAAAACAACAAAAGCCAGTTCTAACTATTTGAGGCAAAAAGAGAATCTATTCGAATGGTTTAAGGAGAGTTTGTAGAATTGATAGGAGACTGGAAGAATTAGGCAGAAATTGGATATAATCTAGCCAGGTCCCTGCCACAATGTCGACATTGTAAATAGTACTGCAAGCAGTTTTCTGTTAGCTGCTGGTATTGGAAATGCAATTTATTGTTGCATATTAGTCCTATATTTAGTCACTTTGCTAAACTTTCCCATTATTTCTAATAATTTACTAGGTTCTTAAAGGTTTTCTCTGTAGATAATTATATTATTTGTGAATAATTGTTTTGATCTTCCCTTTTCAAACATCAGGTTCTTCCCCCCCACCCTTTTTCTCTTTTCCTCTTTACTAATCTTCAGCACAATGTTGGATAGAGACAGTGATAGTAGATATCCCTGTCTTAGTTTTTTTTTTCTTCAGATTTATTTATTTATGCATATAAGAGCTGGGGTACACGCCAGAGGTGTGGGGGGTGAGAGGATTCACCAGAGACAGAGTGGGGAACATAACAGGCAGACTGAAACACACTGCTGAGGGGAGAAGCAGGTGAGGCAGGAGAGGTCTGCTGCACCATGTGGATCACCTCCTTGGCTGGGGATCAAATTCACGCTGCAGTGGCTGCGGATGCTTCATAGTGCTGACAAGTAACCCCTTCCGTCACCAGGGGTCCCCTTGTTACTTAGTTTAAAGGGAATACTTCTGACCTTTCCTTTTTTGATGTTTGGTATAGGAATATGTTGGTATGATACCCTTTAACAGATGAAGAAGTCTAATTTGTTTCTTAATTTGCTAAAAGTTGTTTTATCATGAGAAATATTCAATTTTATCAGCTGTTTTTTCTGCATCTATTGAGATGATAATTGGTTTTCTTTTTTACTGTTAATGTGAAGAATTGGGTCTCTAATATTAAATCATTTTTTTGCATCCCTGGAATTAGACTGACTTTGTCATGATTGATTCCATCTTCTTACATCACTGATTTCATTTGCTAATACTTTAATATATTTACATCTAAGTTCACAAGTGAGATTGGCTGTAATTTGATTGCTTTCATAATGAAATTTTATTAATCTCCTAGAATGAATTGGTAATATTTCCTCTTTTGTTTTCTGGAAGAGTTTGTATTAGATTGAAATGAACTATTTATTGAAGTTGGTAGACTCCAACTAGTAAACAACTTAATCCTGATGGTTTCTTTGTAAGAAAATTTAACTATCTTCAGTATCTTTAATGGGCATAGATTATACGAGGCTTTTATTTCCTGACTTGTATTTTTCTAGAATTTTGTTTCTCTAAGTTTTGCAAAATATTATCTTTTAAATCTCTGGTGTCTTTCTAGTTACATACCCCTTTGCATTACTAATATTTTTTCTCTCGGTCTCTCTCGCCGAGAGAGTTACCCACCCATCACATCAATTTTAACAGGGTTATCCCCCTAGATAACCAGCGTTGGCTTTGTTGAGTCCCTCTTCTATTCTCTTGATTGTTGCTTTAATAATTTTTATCTGCCTCCTTCTACTTTCTTTGATTTTTCTTGTTGTTTTTTCAACTTAAGTTAGGTGCTTAGTTTTTAAATTTTTATATTTTCTTCATTTGTAATATAAACATTCAAGGCTATTAGTTTCCTTGAATTACCATTACTTTTTGTTTCTCAAGTCTTGATACATAATATTTTTACGATTGCCCAGTTCTATTATGATTCTTTTCTATAGTGTATTCTATAATACACTTCTATTAGGAGTCACTTTGGTGCTGTTTTAGATTTATGTGTTTAATTATTTTTTATTTTGAAATAATTGTAAATTCTACATGCAGTTGTAAGAAATAATACAAGGAGGCCTCCCTGGTGGTGCAGGGGGTTGAGCTCCACACTGTGAAGCATCCGCAGCACAGCAGCAGTAGTTCGATCCCCAGCCAGGGAGGGGATCCAGATGGTGCAGCAGACCTCTCCTGCTTTGCCTGCTGCTCTCCTCAGCAGTGTATTTCAGTGGACCTGCCTCTTCTGCTCCATACTCTGTCTCTGGTGAATCCTCTCACCTCATGTGACTCTGGCGTGTACCCCAGCTCTTGTATGCATAAGTAAATAAATCTTTTTTAAAAAAGATAAAGAATACAGGGAGATTTCATGTACATTTTATACATTTTCCCCCAATAGTAACCTCTAAAAAAACTATACAAACTATCGCAACCAGCATATTGACATTGATGAGAATTCAGCTGTGTCTCTTACCCTTGCTTTCAACATTCTCTTTTTGTTGACTTTCAACAGTTTGAATAGGCTCTGTCTAGTTATGGATCTCTTCGAGTTTGTAGTACCAACAGTGTGTTGACCTTCTTCAGATTAATATGTAGATTATGGCTTTCACCAAATGTGGGAAGCTTGAGGCCATTATTCAATATTCTTTTTTTTTTTTTCATTTCTCCTTCTTTTCTCCTCTGGGAACTCCATTATTTATTTATTAATACACTTCCTGGTGTTCCACAAATCTCTGAGGCTTTTTTTCATTACTCTTTTTCCTGGTTTCCCCTATTTGAGATCTTCAGTTGACCTGTCTTCAAGTTTGTATCTGCTTCTTCCTCTCAGCTTAACTCTATGGTTGTATTCCATTAGTAAAATTCTGTTTTCAATTACTATACTTCTATCCCCAGAATTTTCTATTTGGTTCTCTTTTATAATTGTCTTTACTGTTACTCTCTTTTTGGAGACTCATTTTCATGCATTCTTTTAGTTCTTGAGACATGATTGCCTTAATTATAGATCAGCCAAAACAAAAAGGAATCTGGCAGGGGCCAGCTATGCAGCCCCTGATTTTTCAGGAAAGTTCCCCCATGATGAACTTTTGTCACATGGCACAAGTAGCATGGCCCCCATCAATGCATTCTTTTAGTTCTTTAGATATGATTGCCTTTAGCTCTTTGAAGATATTTACAATCACTTTGTAATAACTGATTTAAAGTCCTTGACTCATAAAGTCCACCCATCTGGTCTTCGCTGAAGATAGTTTCCATTCACTGCACACAGGGCAGCCCTGATGTAGTCTACTTCCTGCTTGTGCAAACTCTCAAGCTCTGCCAGCAGTGAGCGAGATAAAGGTCTTCCCAGGCCTTTCCTTGGTGTGCACACAGCCCTGGGCTTGCACACAGCCCTGCACATGCATGTGGTTATTTTTAGAGTTCCAGGAAAGTCTTGTTTTCCCAAAGATCCCTGTAAGTATCTTATTGCCACATTCCTCTTTTTAAGGTTTTTATCAACTTTTTTTTTTTTGCTCCACCCTATTGTTATCTTCAGGCACCAATGGTGTTTAACAGTTGCCACTGGTTGTTTTCAAGAAAGTTCTGCAGAAAAGGGTATTCACCGTGAGCTAAGTCAGTTCAAATAAAACCATGCCCTGAGAGAGGTGACTTTGAGGATAGTGCCAGATAGGTCAAATAATGACAGTTCCTTCAGGATAGGGCCTTCGAGAAGCTCCAAAACCACTTTGTACCCTCCAGAGGCTACTCACCTGATGCTTTTCATGACTACTCTGAATACTGGGCTTTCCAGTGCCACTATGGAAGTAAGCAGACTGGAATGGGAATTCGGCAAGTTAAAATGTCACAAGTTCTCTTTTTATTCAGCTGTTTTTCATGAATAAATATTCCTCAAGTTGTTTTGAATCTCAGTTAATTTTCAGAGTTTAGAAAATGTGGATTTTTGACAATTTTTGCTAGTGCTGATTGCTTTCATGAAGGAGCTGTTTTGTTTTGTTTTTACTTCCTTACCCCATCATGTCATTTGGGAAGTAGTTCCCATCATATTGACATATGGTTGGAAGAATAATTCTATCACCACAAGGTCCCTGGTGTTGTCCTTCTAAAACCTATTTCCTCTTATAGCTAACCTTAAGTTCTGGAAACTTCTAATCTCTAGTTCTATACTTTTGTTATCTCTAAAATGTTATATAAATAGAATCATACAGAATATACCTTTTGGGGTCGACTTCTTTCACGAAAGATGATTTTCTGGAAAGTCATCCAAACTGTTGCCTTTATCAATCATTTGTTCCTTATTATTGCTAAATAATCATCTGTAATACATATGGATGTATCTGTGCTTGTTTAAGCATTCACCCATTGAAGGACATCTGAGTTGCTCCCAGTTTGGGACTTTCATGGCTAAAACTGCTATGAACATTCCTGTACAGGTTCTTGTGTAAACATAAATCTTTATTTCTCTGGGATAGATGCCTAGAAATGAAATTGCTGAGTCATATGGTAATCATATGTTTGATGTTTTTAAGAAACTGTCAATCTGTTTTTCGAGAATGGGTGTACTATTTAATGTTCCCACCAGCAACATATAAATGATCCAGTTTCTCTGCATCCATTTCAGCATTTGATGTTAATTTGTTTGTTTTTTATTTTGATAGGTCTGTGTTTTACTGATATTTTAGTGTGGTTTTCATTTGTATTTCTCTAATGGTTAATGATATTAAATATCTTTAAATATGTTTATTTGTCTCTTATATATCCTCTTCAGAAAACTGCCTATTAATGTTTTACCCATTTTCTAATTGAGTTGTTTGTTTTTTTTACTGTTGTGTTTTGAGACTTCTTTATGTACCCTAGATATCAGTCCTTTGTTGGATGTGAGATTTGCACAAATTTTTTAGCAGTCTTTTCCTCTTCTTTAATGCGTTCTTTTCTTTCTAAGATCAAAAGTTTTCAAATTTATTGTTTTTTAAATCAATTTTTCCTTTTTTTTAAAAAAAGATTTATTTATTTATGTATACAAGAACCGGGGTACAGGCCAGAGGAGTGGGGGTAAGAGGATTCACCACATAAAGAGCGGGGAGCAGAACAGGCAGATCAACGGAAGTACACTGCTGAGGGGAGCACTGCTGAGGCAGGAGAGGTCCTCTGCGGCATGTGGGTCCCCTCCCTGGCCGGCAGCAGGGATCGAACTCGTGCTGCAGTGGCTGCAGTTTGCTTCATAGTGCGTTGCTTAACCCACTGTGCCACCACGGAGGCCCATTTTTTCCTTTTATGGATCGTGTTTTATTGTGTATGTGAAATCAAAAAAATCTTTGTCTAGTACTAGTTCATGAATATTTTTTCCTACCAAATATTTTACCACCAAAGAAAATAATTAACCCATTAAAAAAGGTGCAGAACTGGGCCTCCCTGGTGGTTAAGCACTATGAAGCAAACCGCAGCCACTGCAGCACAAGTTCAATCCCTGCCAGGGAGGTGACCCACATGGTGTGGCAGACCTCTCCTGCCTCGCCCGCTGCTCCCCTCAGCAGTGTGTTTCAGTCTGCCTGTTCTGCTCCCCACTCTGTCTCTGGTGAATCCTCTCACTTCCCGCAACTCTGGCCTGTACCCCAGCTCTTGTATGCATAAATAAATAAATCTTTTTTTTAAAAAATGTGCAGAACATATAAAAGACACTTAGCCAAAGAAGTCCAACAGATGTCCAACAGGCACATGAAAATGTTCATCATAACTTACCAGGGAAATGCAAATCAAAACCACAATGAGATACTATCTCACACCCATGAGAATGATTCAGATCAAAAAGACCAGCAACAACATGTATTGGCAAGGATGTGGAAAAAAAGGCACTTTTGACTGGTCTGGAAAACAGAGTGGATGTTCCTCAAAATGTTACAAAAAATCTACCACGTGAGCAAGCAAATCTACTCCTTGGTATCTACCCAAAGAACACAAAAACAAATTCAAAGGAATATATGCACTCCTGTGTTTACTGTGGCACTATTTACTATTTAGCCAAGAAAACAACCTAAGTGCCATTAACAGAGGAGTGGATCAGAAGAATATCGTATACAGACAATGAAATACTACTCAACTATAAAAAAGATGAACTCTTGCTACTTGTGACAAAATGGCTAGAACTGGAGAGGCTAATGCTAAGCAAAATAAGTCAGAAGAAGAAAGACAAATACCAGACAGTTACACTTATATGTGTAATAGGGAGAAACAAAACAAAGGGTCAGACAAAAGCAACCCAGTAACAGACCTTAGACATCTGACTGCAAATGCAATGATGTAAACCAGCTTTATACCGCAAAAATGTAACTGGAGGAAAAATAAACAAAACCCGCTAAAATAAAAGTTTTGTAATTTTATATTTAAGTCTACTTTGTATTTTGAGTGAATTTTTGTATGAAATCTGAGACACGTCAAAGTGCAGAGGCCCCTTGCCTATGATGTCCAATTAACCTAGCAGTTGTTGTTGAAGGTTATCGTTCCTCCATTGCTGTTGCACGTTTGTCAAAAAGCAATTGAGCATTTTGGTGCAGGTCTTTCTCTGTGTCCTTTAGTCTATTCTTTTGATCTATTTGTCGATCCCTCTGCCAGTACCATACAGTCTTGATTAGTGGAGCTTTGTAAAAGATGTTGAAATTAAGTATTCTGAGCTTCCCACTTCATTCTGCTCTTTCGAAATTGTCTTAGCGATTATGGTTCCTTTGCCTTTTCGTATAAATTATAGAATAATTTTGTCTATTCTATACAAAAGCCTAATGGTATTTTTACAGGAATTGCATTAAGCCTATATATGAATTTGGGGAGGATTGACATCCTTAGAATCTCTGAATACGTGGAGAGGCATTTCATTTTTATCATCTTTTATTACTAACATTTAGTTTAATTCCATTTAACTAGTTTAATTTGTCTGAATTAGCTTTTTTCTAGCCTTTTACTTTGAACCTCTTAGTGTTTTTATGTTTTACATAAACTTGTTGTAAACAGTATATTCTGGGCTTTGTTTTTTATTTTAAATCTCACTTAAGTGTCTTTGACCTAATGGCACTTTGCCTCATTAATTTTGTTGTGATTACTGCTATATTTGGTTTTCTTTTTTAAAAAAGATTTATTTTTGTTTATGCATGCAAGAAGTGGGCTGTAGGCCAGAGGTGCAAGGGGGAGTAAGAGGATCCACCAGAGACAGAGTGGGGAGCAGAACAGGCAGATGGACTGAAACACACTGCTGAGGGGAGCAGCGGGCAAGGCAGGAGAGGTCTGCTGCACCATGTGGTTTACTCATGGGAGGGCCTGGTTTTCTTTTTGATATATTGCTTTGTGGTTGCTGTTTGTCCACTTTTCCCTGTAGCCTTCCTCTTCTCCCCACCCCACACATATTTCTTGCTTCATTTTGGAATTATTTCTAATTAGTTATCCTTTTCTCTCATGGTACCCCTTCTCTACAAGCTTGGAAATGATACATTTTAGTGTTATTCTCCTTGGTTACCACTGAAAGGCTTGCTATCCATACTTGCTAAAGTGAGACTAATCAGTATTGTAAGATCTTTCCTGAAAAATACAGGAGTCTTACTATGCTTTTATTCCAACTGCTTGGTCTTCTGATTCTATACTGTAATTTTCTGATATTTTTGATCTTACCTTTTAAATCTAATTTTTGTGAGTAGGTAATAAAATCATATGGTTCAAAGCCAGAAATGTAAAATAGTATACAGCAAAAATGTCTCCAGTCTGTGTTTGTTCCCATCTGCTCAGTTGCCTCACAGGAAATCACTGTTCTTTGTTTGGTATGCATCCTTCCAGAATTTTATTATGCACAAGCAAATATTAGCATACATTTTTATTATTCTACGTCTCCTTTTCAATAAAAAAAAAGGTAGTGTGCTGCATTAACTGCTTGGCATCTTGCTTTTTTTTGCTTAGCATGTCACTTGGAGATCGTCCCATATCAGTGAGATAGCTAATCAGTGCATAAACATTGTTATTTTTTTTCAAATAACTCTCCATATAGCATCATATCCATTACTATAATTTAATTACTGTCCCATACTGATGAAATCTGGGTTGTTATTATACTTGTTTTTGCGAGTAATATTATAAATAGTAACCTTATACAGATATTATTGCATATGTGGCAGAGTATCTGTAGGATAAATTACCCAGAGTAGAATTCCTGGGTCCAAAACTATAAGCATTTGGAAGTATGACAACTCTCCATAAGTGTTGTACCAGTTTATACTCATACTAGGCATGTGTGGTGTGCCTGTTTCCCCAGTTTCTTTAAAACAATGTACTAGCTAACTTTTGCCAACAGATCTTGCAGAATGGATTTTTTAATCTGACAGGGGGAATAAGTGATACTTTGGTGTAGGTTTAATTTGGGCTTCTACTGCTATGAGTTTGCCTGACCTTTCATATGTTAACATTTTTTATTGCCTTTTCCCTGGGAACTATATAATATAGTAATATGTGTATACAATTTGTAAAAATTGGTGGAACCATGCACTTAAAATCTATGCATTTCAATCTCTTTGTAAATAATGCTTACATTACCACTTCTTAAAAAGATTTTCCTTCCTCTGTTTCATGACTCTGTCAAAAGTAATTTGACTGTATATGTGTGCTCTGTATCCTGACTGTTCAATAACATTGAGGACTCAGCTAAGTCATTCCCAGACTCCTGGCCCATGGAAATGAGATGAGAAATGTCTATTTCTTTAAGCTGCTATATTTGTGGCAATTTATTACACAGCAATAGACAATTAATACTCACTATTGGATTAATACTCAGGAGTGAGTTTGGTCTAATTTCTTTCCTTTGTCATATTTTGGTATTAATGTTAAAACTTGCTTTATAGAAATCTAGGAATCTGTTTTGATAAATTATATTTTCCTCAAAAATAATGTATTTCATGTAGGGTTTTTGTGTTTCTAAGGTCATTTTTATTTTATGTTTTTGTACTTTCACCTATCTTTTCTTCATGAAGTTAGATTTGATCTGTCATTTTCCCCATATATTTTCTTTACTTATTGGTACTGTTCTAAATCTTTCATTAGATTCATTGTGCTCCGCTTTTTATTATGTGACTGCTGATACTTAAAAAGACTTTCATTTTGACTTGTTTTGTTTTTTGTCAAATTAGGATAAATAAACTATAATTTTAATTAAAATTTCATTGAGGTATAAGTGGCATATGTCATTAATTTCAGGTGTACAATATGATTTGATATTGTATATATTGTGAAATGATCATGCTAATTCTAGTTAAATCCATCACCTCACATAGTTACAAAATTTCTCTGTGTGGGAGAATTTTTTTTTCATGTATGACTCTTATCATTTCTGGATTTGTATAATATATAATGGCTTTCTACCATGATTTCTTTTTTAAAAATTTTTTATTATACATGTTTTACATTATTTTTCATTTTTGTGTGGTATATATTTATCATCTCTGTGGAATTCTTATCACCAATTCACCCGTGCACCATCACCATAGTCCCTTGTGCTCTTCTCAGTCCTTTTGTTCCTTTTCCCTCCTCTTCCCCTCGGGAGTGTCTCAGATTTACAGTTGTCTGTTGATTTTGATTCTTTATTTATTGTAATTGATTTTTTTCCCCTTAGTCCCTTGTTTATTTCCTTTACGTTCCTCCCATGAGTGACACCATCTGATATTTTCTCTTTTCTTTCTGGCTTATTTCACTCAGCATAATCCCTTCTAGTACCATCCATGTTGCTGTAAATTGCATGGATTTATCCTTTTTGAATGCTGTGTAATAGTCCACATCTTCTTGATCCAGTCATCTGTTTTGGGCATTTGGGTTGTTTCCATAACCTGCCTATTGTAAAAAGTGCCGTGATAAACATAGGGGTGCCGGTGTCCTTTTGAATTAGTGTTTTTGTGTCCTTTGGGTAAATTCCTAGGAGTGGGATTGCTGGATCATATGGAAGTTCCATTCTTAGTAGATTGAGGAACCACCATACTGCTTTCCATAATGGTTGGACCAGCTTGCATTCCCACCAGCAGTGTAAGAGAGTTCCTT